>VWZW01004128.1:972058-1110436 GCA_013397115.1 Edolisoma coerulescens
GGCGCCAGCACGACCAGTTCTCCAGGAATGCATACCAGTCCTCAGCGGGCACACCTGCAGGCAACACTTGGCAAACATCCCACCTCAGCCAGGCCAGGACTCTTGTGCAAAAGTCCTCCTTTTTCCTTTGGGGTTTTTAGGGTTTCAGTCTCTGTTTTAGTTGATGATCATGAGGCAGATGAGGGATTTTTGGACCGTCTCTTACACACTGTCAGTAGGATCTGAGGGAAACTGCTTTGTTTTGTTACCTGTAGCACGCATTGCAAGCACGCAACAATCTGAACCATCCCTGTGCAAGTGACTGCCCAAGAAATGCTTCCAAGAGCATTTAATCTGGAATTCTGAACACAGATCAGAGGCTGGAGAGCTTCAGGACAATCCCGAAGCTGTGAAGATGATAATCAGAACCAACAGAAGTATTTTAAAGTACAATTGCAAAGAATAAGTGTCAGAGAAGAGAAGTCGAAGAGTAGAATTATAGATTAATTTATTTTTTCCTCTTGCCTTGCAGCTTTGGAGGGCTATGAGTCAGAATGAAGTGTTATTCTCCTAAAAACACCTTTAGGGGACTGGCTACAGGAAGGCAAGAAAGGAATGACAGAACTAGGAGAAAATCAGGCCTTGCCTTCAATGAAGTTGGAGAAGAAGAACCAGCTTCCAGGTTCCAAGAGAAATGTGAATATGGGATGCCAGCAGGACTTTAGCTGATGAAAATGCCTCATAATTTATGTATTTCTTCTGTTCCATAGTACCTTCCTTCAATCCAGCTGGTCCTTCATTAGACCAAATGCTGGTGCAAGTCTCTGTGGACAAGCTACATCTGGCGTATGAATATGTAATTCTATTTCTCTGTGAGTGTCCAGGTAACTGTGACATTTGGTGTCTAAGAAGATGATGTGTTATCTAGGTCAAGTTAAAAACAATCAAACAACAAAAAAAAAAGCCTTCTAGAATTAAAATAAAAACACGTTCTGGCCATCAGCTCTGTGGAGGATGTATTTTTGTTGATCTACCTTGCTCAGTTCACTGTTTGGAAGGAAGAATGAAAGAAGAATAAATGCATGAGAAGTGGTCTCAGAGGCGTTTCAGACAGAAACTTCTCAGAGGATTATGGAAACATGGATTTGCCTCACATCCTTTCAAAATCCATCCTGTTTATCACTTTCAAATGAACCTATTTCAAGGCATATTTGGAACTATTACTTTTACCAACATGCACAAAAGTAACAAAAAAAATAAAACTGAAGCTTTAAAATGCTTGGACAGTGTCAATTGTGTAAAAATTATGTTCAAACCTCTTGGTAGGACAAAATTTTTTGCAAAACCCTAAAAGATAAAAGATTTCCAAATATACATCAATTCAGAAGGAAGCAGAACCTTCAGCCTTACATATTTTCTCTAAAAGAGATCAAAGCAAGAATCTCAAATTTGGGCACTCTGAGATTTGAGAAGAATTGAACTCCAGATCTGACATTTGCAATTCTGACCTTGGTCTACATTTCTCAGAAAAATGTGATCTGAATTTCCTTCTCAAACCATGCCCCGAGCAGTCTGAGCTCTATTCCAAAGAGCTGTGCTCTGCACTGTGGAAGCAAAAAGATTTCAGGCAAAAATAAAGAGTCTGAACCACCACCTGAGATTCATCTTACCTTTGCTGGAGGTCCTGAAGCTCATTCTCATTTCCCTCCCATACACATATGGATTTTTGATCTGGCGAGGAGCAGTGCCTGTGCTGCTGAGAACTGGAACTGAATGACGAGTTGGACTCATCTAATCAAACTTGCTTTCCTGCACAACATCAAACTGCCTGCTCTGGCTGCCACATCCCTGCCATCTGCCCCTCTGGAAAATCTATTATGTCCACTACCATCCCTCTAATGATGTGGAAGGACTCATGGTCTGGGCATCTGGAGGTAGGGCCTGTGTTTCTCCTCAGCACCAGGAGCTCTGGGCGTGGACTCCCAAGTTCTTCTGCACAGAAATGTGGTGAGGATGGATGGATGTGACTTTTGTGCTGAGGTCAATGTGATTTTCTGGGCAGGCTTGTGGGGGCTGACTCAAATCTGATTTCACTGTTATGATATCAAATGTCATTTAGCTAATCACAGCTCTAATTTTCACACAGCACCTTCTAGCCACAGGCAGATGTGGAATTTCAGAGCCACTCCACGGAAATAGGTATGGGAGTTATCTGACCACACCTCTGCCACCAAGGGAATTGAATAAAAGGGAAAAGGCTCCCAAAATGCAGCTGGAAATAGCTCAGCAGAAAGCTGGTGAGCAAAGGGGCAGCCACAGTCCTCACTGGACCAGTACAGGGACACATGGCTGGGGTTTGAGGTTGGACGGGGCTCGGAGCAACCTGGTCTGGTGGAAGGTGTCCCTGCCCGTGGCAGGGAGTCGGAACTGGATGATCTTGAAGGTCCTGTCCAGCAAAAACCATTCTGTGACTCTCTGGCTGTAAACCAATGCCTTTTCCCCTTCACTAAATCAGTGCCTGGAGGAAGTGGATCCCTGTGCATCAGGAAATGAGGCCTCACTATCACCACATGCACATTCTTTATTGTACAGCTCTGGATCCACCCCTCAGCTGCTTTGCCAAACATTCTCCCAATCCTTTCATTCTCTTCCCTAGACAAAAATACTTCAATTTATGCCCTTGCTCATCACCAGCCTGACTTACCCCTGTGTTTATGCAGCTTGCAGCTCTGACCTTTCCACTGACTTGAACATTTGTAGCATTTTCTTACATTAGAAGGTCCACAATCCCCTTTTCTGTCCCATACTCTCTTGCCTTTATCTTTGCCTGGGCTTTTATTCTCCTAACCATCACCCCAAAGGGGTCAGCAGCCCCAGCCCTGGGCAAACCTTTTATAAAGGGCTTGAGAAACTCACAGTTGTTCCACCTTTTAAGTTTTATTGATCTCTATAAAAAGCTCAGCTGCTCTGTTAAGGGCTCTATGTGGATGAACGCACACAAATGATGATTCCAGCCAGAGGAGGGAAAAAAATAAAAAAAATAAAATGTTTAAAATTTTTAACCATTCAATGGGTAAAAATTGCACACAAAATCAGAGTTGCACATTGGCTTCCAACCCTCATTCTCTTGTCACCAGGTTTTGAGGTGTCTCCCTGCTCCTCTCAGGAGTGGGTTGGTGGGTCAGGAGAGAGATCTGATGGTGTTCAAGTGCCCAAAGAGATGTGGGGGTGCCTGGAGAAAACTTCAGACCTGTTTTCACCTGAGTCGCACACAAGTATTAAGGATACAATCTTTAAAGGTCCATCTGGAGATGTCCACGGGAGGAACCACACTGTCCTTTCTTCTGTGTTCCACAGAGAGACATGGACACGAGAAATGACTCAGATTTAAGCTGGGCTGAGTCACCCCTGAAAGATGCTGAGCTTTTCTACCGAAAATCCCTCAACTCCTCATCACTAAAAGGATAATGAGCTCCCCACCCTTGCCTCTGTGTGTGTTCATCTCGTCTCCTCAGATGGCAGCTTGCTCGGGAAGGAATTATCTCTGACTAAGTATTTTCAAGTGGCACAAAGCATAATGTAATTAATCACATTTTGTTCAATAATGTAAATTAGGAAAACAGCAACAAACCTCCTGGAAGTTTAACAGTTTTTGTGTCTTGGAAGAGTTGGCCTGAAAATCTTTCTCTGACCCTTAGGGAAGCTTTGGTGCAGGGTACATTCACCCAATCCTACATCCAACAAAAATATCCCATTCCATAGCACATTTATGGCCACATTTTAGTAACACACAGAGAAACTTGCAGCAAAATAGCAAAGAAAGCAGTTCAGGTGGGCGCATCTGAGATGAAAGAGCAGAGGAAAAATACACACAATAGGTCTATAAAGAGACAATTAATTGAGGGAACAAACTGAAAGGAAATCAGTGCAGGTCCACCCCTGAGCTGTGCCACTCAGATTCTGATTCTGCCTTTGTTGTGGTGTCACTGGTAACCACCAGGTGCCCCAGGGATGTGTTCTGCATAATTCAACCAGTCTGTTGTCATCAACAAGTGAGGTTAGGTGAGCTGTATGTTAGAATTATTTTATAAGGGATGAAAAAAACCCCACCTGTTCTCCAGGTATGTACAAAGAGAACGTTCCATCAGCACCTTCCTCTTGCTCTGGGCAATTTAGCAGTTACAGAAGTTAGTAAAGCAAGCAGACTATCAATTGTGTCTTATTTTTTTCTCTGGAATAAGAAGCAAATCAATACACAATTAACTAAAAATATGCTGTAATAAAAATACTCTTTTCAGTGCTAGGAAATATTGAAGTGCAATTTTCCTCCAGGAACAGAGTCAAAGACCTGTTAATTTACAGCTAAAGCAACACCATTTTAATGTCCCCTTCTTCCTTCTGAGCTCCTCCCGTGGCCACTGTTCTGGGTGGTCCTTGCTGTCCTTTATAGCAAATCCACTTCTCTCCGCTGTTCATATTCTGTCCTTGCTATCAACATCATAAAATCAGAGAATGGTTTGGGTTGGAAGGGACCTAAAAACCATCCAGCTCGACCCCTGCCATGGACAGGGACACCTTCCACTAGACCAAGTCGCTTAAGGCCCCATCCAACCTGGCTTTGAATATTTAATCAACATTTTCAGATTCACCTTCCCAGGAAATCCATCTCAAACTGGTAAAACAGATTTTTTTTCAGCCTATTCCTCTCCCCAGCAGCTCTGAATTCTTGGGCTAATTTCAGATAACTCTTGACAAACACAGGAAGCTGGAGGAGAGCCTCATGCAAAGAAGTGGCTGTTGCGTGTCAGCTTTTATTGGATAATGAGGAGCCCACGTCTGAGAGGTACAATCAGAAAGGTATTTTGAACGCTCACAGCTGAAAGGAAAGCTTTGATCATACCCTGGGTCAATCAACAGAGACAAATCCAGGGGATTTCACTGATCAAACAGGTCTGGGTTTGCAAAATCGTCTTCTACCATTTCGAAAGGGGCAGCTTCTGCCAGATTAAGAAAATCGAAGACTGATTTGTGTTGCCACCAAAAGAGACAGTCCCACTTGCTCTGGCGTCCCTGGTGGCGCATTCACACAGCCTCCCACGCGTCGGCTCTGGCAAGTGTGGTCACACACAATGACTGCTCCACTCACTGATCCAGCAGAAAACCACAAATTTTCCAAAAGAAGAGGCAGAGGGAAAGGTGATCCCATCTGTGCTCGCATCCGTGGAGGGGATACCGTGCCTTTGGCTCGGCAGGCAGCAACTTAAGCCAAATGTAAAGTCATAAACCGGCAGTCTCCTGAAAGCCCTGGACAACGATTGGTCCCCTTTTTCCTAAAACTGTGGATTTTTACACAAGCCATGTGCACACACACTGGGACAATTGTGGGAATTAATGCTGGAAGGTGGGGCTGGTGCAGAAGGAGCATTAATGTGATCTTGGGACCCGGGGTGCTTCATTCCGTGCCTTCTCTGACTGCATCCCATCTACTCCGCTCCCTCTCTGCAGTTTTCCCATGCTGATTTCCTGTGGGGAGATTGCCCTTGTGCAGGATTCAGCCCCCCGGGAAGGTCTCGGCCAGCTTTGCCATCCCATGGGCACCACAAAAACCTCAAGGCCATGGTGAACATCACTGATGCTTCAGCTGCCATGACGTGTCCTGCAGTGTAAGAAAGGCCCTCATGGTGTGTTAAGGGATGGCTTGGAAAAATCGTGACTGAGGGGAAACATGAGAGGCCAAAAGGTGCTGAATAAGGTAATAATCATTTAAACTCCCTTCTAAAACCAGGAGCCCACCACAAACACCAGGAGATACCTTTTCATGCTAAGTTGTGCAAGCTCTTTGCTGGATGATGCTGGTGATGCTTGCATGGATTTAAGAAGTGTTTGGATAAACTCACAAGGGAAAAATCCACGTGGTGCTGCCTGGTACCATCACCCCAGCTCTTGTTCAGGAGGTCTCTGAGCTCTGCCCAGCTTGGGGTAGCCCAGGGATATATTTTCAGTGCATTTACCCAGCTCTTGCCCTCCCCTTGACATCTGTCTGCTCAGGGCTGCCCTGTCCTTTGCTCCAACCCATCCCTTCAGCAGCGCCATCCCAGGGAAAGGCTCCTGCACACATCTGAGGGATCACACAGTGGGAACTGGCTGATTTTCTGCCCCCAACTCACTTCGGGCTGTTCCCTTCCCCTCGGAAGCATCCCTCCCTCTCCCCTCTGCTCAGGACTCTCTTTCCTGAGACGGAAGCGAAAATTCAGCCCCTCTGCACCCCCTGTCTTGTCCTCCCCTTCCCTCCCCTCCTTCCCTCCCAACTTTCCCTGCTGCTGTCCCGTTTTCCGCATCGGGCAGCCCACACCAGCGGAGAGACGCCGAACAAAGGCGCTGATGTTATGCTCATTGCCCACCAGCTCCTCCAAGTTCTGCCAGAACTCTGGTATTAGAGCTGCCGGGATTCTTAAATTCCCTTTTAAACGCCGCCCGGAATTTGTTGAACAATTGTCATTAGCAGGGAATCATCTTGGTCTCTATTTAAGACCGCTGTGAATCAGAACGGAGAAGGTTGAAAATTCAGAGTGGGGCTGTCTCCCCCCCTCCTTTCTACCCCGTTTTTGTCCCTTTTCCTGCCCTTTCCTGCAGCTGGTGGGGCTTTCTGAGCCTAGGAAGGAGCAGAAGGAAGATCCATACAGAGATGCAGCTAAACCTGCCCCGCACACCTCGTGCCCACCGGCACCACCAACAGCTCCCCCACACCCCACAAAATGACAAAGGAACCTTGATTACTGACTCACCACGCCAGCTGAAGGAGAGGGGAGGGAGGGAAAATAATGCATTTATAATAGTGGGCTCCGAGCCTGCTGGGAGATTGGCTGGCATTTCGGCAGCTGAGGGGGCTGCCCCGTGCCTGAGCTGTCGCACTGACTCACCTGCCACAGCAGCAGCTCTCAAAGGCACCTCGGCAGGAGTGGGAGAGGGAGAAGCAGGGGATGGAGGAAGATGTGCACACCCCACAGACGTGCAGAGGGAGGGTCTCTGCTCCCTCCCCGTCCCAGTTCTACCCCACAGGTGCACATGTGTCACTCAATTCTCCCTCACGCTCACTTTCAGGTGTCACTCGCTCTGCTTCATTCAGAAGCAGGACAAAAAAATTCCTGTTGCTTCTCAGCCCCTCCTCAGCTCCCCATCCGCGTTTGTCACAGGATAATACGGCATGAGAAAGCTCGCAAGTGAGAAAGACAATTGTTCTGTCTCACCTGCTGCCTCACTTCACCAAAATGTCACTTTTTTTTCTCCTGTGCAGGAGCCCACAGAACTGTTTTTCTGGGTGCTGGACCCAGCCTTGGAACAGGAGCATTTTCTCCTCACCAGGGGCTGACCATAACCATCCCTGTTGAGTCAGTGCAGTCCCTTGCCCTGATTTTGGAGTTAGGACACAAATTCTGAGTTTCTACAGGACCTTCAAACTCCCTTTCCAATATTCATAAGTGATTCCAGCTCACTATGGGTAAAATCAGTGTTCATTGAATCACCAACTACCTTTTCTCTTTGGGAATTTCCCCAGTGTTTTAGGACCATGGGGTGAGCTCGTCTTTCTACCTTGGGTGCTGCTCCCTCTTTCTGCCATCCTACTCCTCTTTTCTTTTCCCCATAATAATTTTCATGCCATTTCTGGCCACTTCAGCCCATTTCCATATATTATTCCCTCCATCCTTGCTACTTCCTCCTGATTTTGCAAGTCCCCTGGATGAAAAAAAAAGACATCTGAGTATCTGCCCTTTGCACTGACAAATCATCTGAAAATAAATGGGAAAAGGGGGAGCTCTCCTATGTTTTTTCACCACTTTATTTCATGAGCAGGTAACTTCTGCATTAAAACTTTATCCACTGCTCAGGGCCCAATCCACTCACCTCACCTCACCACTAATGGCATCCTCAAAGGATTCAGTCTCTGCTCTGAAGGTGTGGGAATGCAGCCCTGAGTGGAAAAGGAGAGCTTTGATATGAGGTTATCAAGAAATCAGTGAGGAAGGGTGAGGTAAAACGCCTCTAGGTCTGAGAAAGGAACATCAGTGGTGCAGAGGGGTGGTAGGTAAGAGGTAATTAGCGGGAAAAAGGGGATTGATAACCAGGGTGATCCTTTGGATTCCATCACCTGACTGGTTAAAGCACCCCTTGCCCCTGCCATGAGCCCTTGGAAGGCAGAGCCCAGCCTCACAAGGAGGTTTTCGTGTGTGTTTGCAGCTCCCAAATGCTTCCAGATTAATAAGAATTCTGAATGATAATTGAAAATTGTACACTCTAATAAACTTCCTCTCATTTCCAGTCCTCCTACAACCCAGAAAAGCACCAGAATCCCCAGAACATTATTATTCAGGACATTAAACCCTCAGAGGAGAAATCTAACAGTAGACAAGCTGCAAACCACAAAAACTCAATGACAGAGAAAGGAAAGAAACCACTAATTCCAAGGAATTTTGTTCCTCCTTCCAATACTGTAAGCACATGGGTGAAGCTTTTTCCGTTCTCCCTACACAGAGCACTCCAGTGTTTGATTTCTACCCTGAGGCCTTGTTTGCTGCCTTGCTTCTGAATCAGACTTGACTGGCACAAGTGTGATTGGGGAAAGCTCACAGTTGGTTCACTCCCGGCAGAAGGAAAAGAAACAAAAAGGAAAAAAAATAGGAGAAAAAAAAAAAAAAAAACCCAGAGGAAAGAAGGGAGGGAACACCACAACGGAATTTAAAAGTTTGGGGAAATGTTGGTATCTCTATGTTCATTTCCAAGGGTTGATCCTTTCCTACGCAATCAATACTGAGCTGGGAATAACTCCCCAGGATTGATGTGCACACTACACTGAGTTATTTCATTTCAGCTTGCACTGGAAAATCATTTCAGTGGTGTTTCATGGTGACTGGTACTGTTCCTTCCACCTCTGACCCACTGGGTTTGGCTGGGAAGCTCTGCACAGAGGAGAGAATGGAATTAAAGACATTGGAGAAAAGTCAAAACAAAGAGGAACCCTTCAAAAAGAGGGAATGGGGGAAGATGAAGCAGCCACATGGCAAAGGGAGAAGAAAAGGGAAGGGTTTGTGCTGGGAAGTGCAGTTTAGTGTCCAGAACTCAGCTGGTTTTCACTTGGGTCTTGTTTTTCTGACTATTTTCCTTAAGTGTTGGTGTCTCTGGTTTGCAGGATGATGGCTTGAACACTTTCCTCTCCAGGCTCTGCTTTCATCTTTCCAGACTGAGGGAGATGGGAGCTGCTCATCCTCTCCTGCGCCAGCTCCAGGGTTTTTACCAGAGGCCAATATCCCCATGTCGATATTTTAAATTGCTTCTCTGCTACGAAAGGTTATTTTTAGTGGAGGGAAGACCCCGGCTGGCAGCAGAACAGTTCCCTTTTCTCAGCTCTTCATGCCAGCAGCCAAATTTGATAAGCAGAGCTGTGCTTTTCTTCAGGGAGTCACAGGTCAGGGGTTTTCCTGGTGTGGTACCAAGCTGGTCAGAAAGGAACAGCGACACGGATGAAAATGGGGTGTTTTTGGGAGTCATGGATTTACTTCCACTGCCTGGTTGGGTGCTTCTCCCACACCTTTGCTGCAGCAGAGCAACCTCCCTGCAGCCATGTGCTGTCCAGCATGGGATTGTGGGGATCCGTTCTGCATTCCCCCACAAATTCTGGGAATTGACCTCCCAGCAGGTCAAGGGAGGGGATTCTGCTCTGCTCAGGTGAGACCCCACCTGCAGAGCTGCATCAGCTCTGGGGTCCCAGCATGGGAAGGACATGGAGCTGTTGGAGAGAGTCCAGAGGAGGCACCAGGATGATCAGAGGGATGGAGCAGCTCTGCTGTGAGGAAAGGCTGAGAGAATTGAGGTTGTTCAGCCTGGAGAAGAGAAGGCTTCAGTGGCCTTCCAGTACTTGGAGGGAGCTGACAGGAATGTTCTGGAGAGACCTTTTACAAGGATATGGAGTGCCAGGACAAGGGGGGATGGATAGATATCAGGAATAAATTCTTCCCTGTGAGGGGGGGGAGGCCCTGGCACAGGTTGTCCAGAGAAGCTGTGGCTGCTCCATCCCTGGAAGTGTCCAAGGCCAGGCTGGACAGGGCTTGGAGCAACCTGGGATAGTGGAAGGTGTCCCTGTCCGTGGCAGGGGATTGGAACAAAATGGTCTTCAACGTCCCTTCCCACCCAAACCATTCCATGATTCTATGACCTTCTTCAATAATGTGATGAGTCTGGCACTGTGACCCCACTGGCTGACAGCTGTCCCAGGAAACCTGCAAGCAGCAGGTTCATGGAAAGGTGTCAGGGAAGCAGGAGTGCCTTTCCCTTCTCCTTTTCCCTGACCCGAGTTCTGAGCTGTGGGACCTGATTGCCACCTACTTTGCTGTCCATCCTTTACAGGTCTCTTTCAGCATGAGTTGATTCTTAGACTCTCTTTTACATTACATTGACACATTTGAATTTATTCCTCTGAATCTCCTCACATCCAGCATAATTTCAGTCTTTTCTGCCACCAGTTCTCAATTACGAGCCATCCCATCCACTTCTCTTCCTTTGCTCATTGGTTCAACCCTTAGTGCTTCAGGCACCTTTAAAAAAGAAGTCATGAATATGTTAAGAACTGACTTTATAAGTAAGATAATTAAAACCTCTTCGGGTCTTGTTTCTATTCCATCCTCTGTGCTATGCCTGACCTTCTACTTGCAGTTTTTTACCTGGTTTCCAGTCCACACATTAGTGGAGATAAATCCAAAGATCCCTAAATTAATGCTTTGAGCAAGTTTTGTGAGACACACAGGCTTTTTGACATTTTCTGGGTCTGGATTAACCCTTAATGCATCAGAAGAATGTTCCTTAGATTAATTTGCTGGATTGCTGGTCCTCCTTCTCTTAATCTTTGTTGACAGATGGTTGTTGTGGTGTTTTATTTTTTTTTCTGCTGCATTTGCAGCTCGTTCCAGAGGAAGCCCAGAGTAGGAATGAAGTGTCAATCAGCTTCTCCATGAGCTGACCTGTGAATAACCAAAGCTTTAGCCATGCATAACTTATAATAACATTTTATAAGGATGTCCTGGATGAGCACGGCACCAAAAGCTCCTCCAAGTCTCTCCCTTCCCAGCCCTCTCACCAAGAAGTCAATAAATCCTTTCAGCCACCACGGGAGCAGCTCCCAAACCCTACAGAGGGACACAAGGAGCTTACCTTCTTGCCTCTGCTGGTGTAAGAATCAGCATTAAGGAGTTCCTCTCCCACACACAGTACTCGACTCTCCACTTCTTATCCCACTGGGAATGCAGGCACAGCACACGCCCCCACATCCATCGCAGGCAGTCGAACACACCAGGCAAGATGCTGTTACCTAGGCAATGGTTATCACCAGTCTCTGGAAAGGGAGTTGGGGGAGAGGTGCAGGACCATGCAGGACTGGGGAAGGAGAAAATAAAGACAACTCAAGAGATCACAAGTGAGAGACAAGGCCTGAAGTGCTGTGATAGGGGCAGCAGCTGGGACAGGGAGATTGGTTGTTGGAATTTTTTTTTTTCCTAGTTTGAAACACAGTTCTGAGATGGACAGAAATGCTTTGATGCTTTGATTTCTTACCAGCCTGAGAAATGCTGCCAGCCTGTATGTTTGGGATCTAACCTTTGCAGAAGGGCAGGGTGCTGGTCAAACCCCCTGTGGTGTCATGGCTGGTCAAGATTTTGGACCAAGGCTTGTCCTTCATACAGCTGGGCCTGAGGAAAATCTATAAGGAAATGCTGCTTAAAGCTTTTTTTTTAAGGTTTCCCCATAGCAAAAGTGGCTTTTCTCTTGCTGGTTTTCACCCCAGACTCTGTCTTTTTAAACCAGCCCCAAAGGGAACAACAACGAGTTTATGGCACAACCCTCCCTGAAGAGAAATCCTTGTTAGAAAAGTTGATCCCAGGCTTAAATACATGGATCACACAGGGATAACAGAAGAGTGCTACTGCAGTGCTAATGAGCACATCTGGGAAGCCTCAAAGCCTTTCAGAGGCAATATATGAACTGTTTTATGGTGTGTTTAAGAACAAATTGTTCCCTGTGAGGCTGGTGAGGCCCTGGCACAGGTTGCCCAGAGAAGCTGTGGCTGCCCCATCCCTGGAAGTGTCCAAGGCCAGGCTGGGCAAGGCTTGGAGCAACCTGGGATAGTGGAAGGTGTCCCTGCTCATGGCAGGAGGTTGGAACTCAATGGGCTTTGAGGTCCCTTCTAGCCCAGGCCATTCTGTGATTATGATTTCAGGCACAGCAGGGCTGTTTAAGTGCCCTCTGCATGGAGCTCAGTCGGCATCATGTGAATGTGGGAGACAAAACACAATGACATCCTTCCCCTTCCTCTTCGAGCATTTGTGTGTGATGCTTGTGAAAGTAAAGGAAACATTGGGAAGTGGGGGAAGACAAAGCTCTGCTTGCAGGTTTTGTTGTCAGCTGTTTTCAAACCAACAAGAAAGGAAATGTGGAAAAGAGGGCTTTAAAAATAAAAGGGAAAAAAAAACCAACAGAAAACACCCCACACACATTTTAAAAAAATAATAAAATAAATACCTCCCCTCCCTGGCAGCTCAATGTCACAGGGTAGGGAGGCATTTTCCTTGCTTGCAGCATTTCCTGTGTCCGCCTTCCCACTGGGTCTTTCTGGATTTGTGAAAGGGAAAGGATGTTGTGTACAAAAGGGACCAGGCTGCCTGGGCGGAAAAGCGATGGGGGAGGACCAAAGAGAGGGAAAAAGGAGTCAGGAATAATAAAGGACACACAAACATCTTGTGCTAAGTAGAGGGGTTTGGAGCACTTAAGCATTTAAGCCCCTTGTTGGATTGTTTATTCTTGCCCAAAACAGGGATTGCTGAGTGGTGACCAAAACAGCATTTTGATAGTTACCAAGGGGGTGGAGAGAGGGAGGTGGGGTAGGAATGAGGAGTTTTCTGTGCATGGCTTTGAGGGAGATTCAGCATGGCAGGAAAAGAGAGGCCTTGTTAGCACAGCATCAGGGTGGTCCTTCTGATGGACAAACCGGACAGGAGCCCTTGGCATGGCTCAGCACCACCCCGGCTTGGCTGTGCAGTAAGGCAGGAATCCTCCAAAGGAGGAGAGAGCTCCTCCAAATCCTCCAAAGAGCCTGGAGAGAGCACTGGGATCCCTCGTGGAGTCAAAGTGAGCACAGACCAGCTCACAGCCTGAGAGATTTTGATGGGGTAAGAGATTATTTAAATTCAGGAGTTCTGCTACAATCAGGGCGTACTCAACCAGGGTTCACCTCACCTTTATCTTTCAAAAAGCAGTGGTGGATGTAATAGCAGTGGCACTAAGGCACAGAAGTTGGATTAGTGTCGTATGGCCTGAACCAGGCTTCTGACACATCCCGCAGTCCCAGTTTCCAGGATGTCCATAAACGTCCAGATCCAACTCCAAAGGACAGGCTGGAAGGTTCCTAAAAGCCGTGCTAGAAGAGGTTACCCTGTTAGCGTGATGTGGCTTGCAGAGGAATTGTGTCCCTAGTGAATCCAGAAGTGTGGAAAAAGGTCTCTGTGCTGAGTTTAGTTTCTAATCCACGTCTCTTCCATGGTTTGCTACAGAACTTCAGTTCTGTTTAACTCCAGCACAACCAAATTTGCCAGGCCAAGGAGGAACAGCAGTACATGATTGCAGAAACAAACTTATATTTGGATGGACATTCCTGTCCACCTTGGATTTACTTCTTGTAGAACATTTCTTCCAGGGAAGTTGCACTGGATGTCGCTGTTCTAGGTAAAAACCAGACTTTTCCAGGCAAAGCTCTGGAACTGCCTGGGGAAGTTGTGGAGTTCCCATCCCTTGGGGGAATAAAAGAGGTGTAGATGGGGACATGATTTAGTGGTGGCTTGGCCTTGCTGGGTTAATTGTTGAACTCGATGACATTAAAGATCTTTTCCAACCTAAACAATTCTGTGATTCCATGATTCCACGATTCCACGACTCTGTGATTCAAGGATTCCATGAACAGCTCACCAGCACGCACCATGAATTCCTGCCTAGAATATCACCCATTTCTGTGAGATGGAAAGGTTTGCTGGAGCTTTCACAGTCTCAAAATGCATTTCCATACCATGCCTTTTAGACAGCGATGATTTAAGAACTTCTATTCTCTGCCATGAGTCACTTTGCAAAGAAAACTCTGCTGAAATCTGAAAACCTTAATTTCAATTTGAGGTTTGGAGCCTGGCTGTCCTTATCTCCCTTTGCAGTCCATGGAAGAGATACCTCACTCCAGAGAGGGATGCAGGGACCTGGTCTTGTTTGGGTAGAAATGTTTAGGTAGGTGGGAAGCATTCAGTCCACATGAGGATGTCCAGTTACCTCTGCTTTTAGCACAGGTACCAACCTGAAATGACCTCAATCAAGGCCAGCTCATTGGATTATGTTTGCCCTGACTTCTTTGTGCAATACAGATGAAGCGCCCAGGACAGGGTAGGAGAAGCAGAAATGTGCTCAAATAACTCGTTCCAAAAGCTGCTCCACAATCCTTAACCTTGATGTATTCCTGCTGCCTTGACAAATCCTTGTCTCTGACTATTAATCATATTAAAGCAACCCAGAAGTTTTTATCCCACCATTAACCCTGGACTGCGTGTTCTTTGCTTCGCTTGCAGAGTCTTTGAAGAGCGAGAAGATGCTGCATCTATTCAAGCACCTCCAACAAGCGCTGTGAGTAAGCAGCCCTTGGTCCTTGCCGAGGAGTTTTAGAGAGCGAGTCTTTAAAAACGTAATTTATGGAGAGGGGTTTTGTGTTGAAACAGTCATCGCTGCTGAGCTCAGTTGAATGGGAAAGTAGAAAAGTAAATTCCAAAAAAATAAAGAAATAAAGGACAAATTATATCAGCCAACATAAGGGACCAGTGAGCGGTCAAAGTGTTTGCAAGGAAATGTTTGTGTCAGAAGCAAAATCTTAGAATGTTCCAGGAAGCACAACTACAAGGTTTCTTCCTGGACAGGGAATGTGTCCCTGCTTTTGGCAGGGGGTTGGAACTGGATGATCTTTAATTCCCCTTCCAACCCAAACCATTCTGTGATTCTCGCTGCCAACATCTCCCAGGCTTCCCAGGCAATCCTGGAAGAGTTATAACAGCAAGACACAGGAGTACAAAACACTTACAACAAGTAGGCCAAACTGTTGGATTTCAAGCTGATAGAAGCTGACAATTTGCAGACATAACAGGGAAATTAGTTACACCAGGAACATTTATCATAATCAGTGTGGAGTGTGAGCAGTCCTCCAGGAGGAACAGCAAATACCCAAAGAAGGATGCTGTCGAAGTTTTTTAAGTATTTCCAGAAAAACAGCTGCTAAGAAAAAAGAAATAACCAGACAGGGCCAGACAAAGACAGAAGAACACAGAGAAATGCTGAGATTGGAGCTGAGTATCAGCTCCAGCTCTCTTACTAAAAAAGAGACTCCTAAAACAGGGGGGCTGTGAGTTACCAGAAAGTCTCAAATGTGACTGTGACCAACAGCCCACAACATCCTTTTTAGCCAAAGTTTATCTGGATCTGATCTGTTCCTTACAGATAATTATTATGTGAAAATTTCTAACTCATCTCTATATGATTAAAAAAAACCCACAAAACAAAAATCATAGAAAACATCTTCTTTTCTTTCTCTATTTTGCCTTGCTTGTAATCAGACACGAATAAAAAAGGTGCTGCTCTAAACACCAAAGATTTGACTGGAGCTGTTGAACCCTTAACTTGTGAAAGGAGCTTCAACCTCTGCATGGTGACACCAAAATATGAATTTAATTTCCACCACATGCCCATCACATCTCTCTGCCAAGGACAACACACCTCACACACCTGGAGTCTCCAGCCCTCCTGCTCTCATTCCTCTGGCTGAAATCTCAGCTCACTGAGAGGATTGATTCAATGCACACATCTTTTTTTTTTTTTTTTTTTTTTGCTGATGTTGTTTTATCCCTTGTCTCTAATGGGAATGTATTATCTTTAACTCTTCTCAGAGCACTCAAGATGAGGGGAAAGCTGTTGAAAATAAATTAGACTAAAATAAACTCCGATTGGAAATGCTAAGTACTGCATGTTCCTGCTTTAGGAAAATGAAATACTTCATTCACATTCCTGAAACAGGACTTGGGACCATTTCAAGTGTTGTGACTTTTTTTAAATCCTCCAAAAATAGTGAGCGAGTGTTATAAATTCTTACTTTTCTCATATGATAAGGAATGAATTCATTATTAACAGAGCTTTCCTCTCCATGCATTTAATCAGAGCTGGGCCTCATTAACTAAAATGAACACATATTACAAGAGATTTTTTTGTCAAGTGCCTTTTTGACTGGTCACTGGGGACCACCTGAACACATCTATGCTGTAATTAATAATATCAAGATTGAAATGTTGTTGTACCTCCCGTACCTTTAAAGGTGATTTTGGCTTTCTGCTAAAAGCTGGATTTAGTCTAATTCAGAAGAGAATCATAGACACAAAAGATGGTTTGGGTTGGAAGGGCTCTTGAAGACCACCCAGTTCCAACTCCCTGCCATGGGCAGGGACACTTCCACTGTCCCAGGTTGCTCCAAGCCCCGTCCAACCTGGCTTTGAACACTTCCAGGGATGGGGCAGCCACAGCTTCAGGAGTTTTCCAAGGATTTCTATAATTTACAAATAGGTAGAGGGACAGACTCAGCTGGGGAATCCAGAGGTGATGTGGACTCCTCCTTCCTTTGCGTGCCATTTGTGGTCCCAAATTTATTTTGCTAAGAGCTCGTGCTCCCCTCGTCTTTTTTTCCAAGGACAGTATCCATGCAGATTAAGCTCAGACAAAACAGCAAAGTGCAAGAAAATTACATACTGCAAGACCCTTCCCTTGAGGAATAACCTTCCAGAATGAGCTACAGGATTTTCAAGGGAAAAAACAGGGTATATGAGGGTGGAGGGTATCATATCCTGGGGGTACAGAGGTTCTGGAGAAGTCCCTCTCCCATAACTCCATTTGTCCAACAGATTTTCTCCTCTTTCCCCCCCCATTTACCCCGCTCCATCTGGTCCCCCTAAACCTTTTAAGTAATTGCTCTCTCCCCTCCCTGTCTGCTTCACCTTAAAACCCATGGTCTGCCCTTCCACGTCACATTCCCCCCCTGAGCTGTTCTTCTCCAAAGTTCCCCAGCTGGTCCTTGCAATCTCCATCCCTCTTTATACACCATTCCCTGTATCCTTGTCCTGACTAAAAGGCCTGGGGATGACCAACAGCTGCTCCAACCTGAGACCTTGAAGTGAAAAGCTTTGAAAATAGAGCAGGGACATCTCATCTCTTTTGAGGCTGCCCCACAGGGGAGCCAGGTGGGAAGTAGGGAAATAAAAGAGCAGAAAGAAGCCTCTGTCACAAAGGTTCTTTGCCCCTTACACCTTTTTCCTCTTATCCCTAAGGCTCCTCTACTCCTTTCTTACCAGACATAATGGGGAAGGGTGATGGGGTCACTGTAGGGGGACTGTGTCCAGCTCCACAGCCTGATAACTTCTGCAGTAAGGTGAAGAATAATGCACACAGAGCAAGTTCCTGCTGAGATTTTGCTGTGTCACTCAGTGCACTTGGCAGAAACACAACGCAGGTCTGAGAACCCTGGGATGATTAAATTGCAATAAATACTACCATGAAAAAGATGTTTTCAGATGGTTTGAATCTGTTATGTTTTAGAATTGTAAAAAAGAGATGAAAATGTTAATTAATGGCTATAATAAAGTCACCACTTATACCAGCCCCTTAGGGTATTGCGTTTAGATGCCCTCCCCAAATTTAAAAGGGTGATGAAGATGATTATCCCAAGCTTAGAAAAGGAAAACACTGTTGGCAACACCGCAAATTATTTCTTTTTTATCTCATCACGCAGCTTCTGTTGTGGTGCTCACATGTTGTTCCCACCTAATTTCGTTTAGCGACAAGCTCTGACCTTTGAGTTTCTGATAAGCCCCATTTGTTTCACTGATACCCAGCCAAATCTTCCTAATTTTTCACTTCGGGCCAGCTGACAGGACCTGGGTCAGGCTGTGGCTGGGGAGCACTCCAGGTTCTCAGACCTGTCAAGTCCTATATTGAGTGAGAGACTCCTCGTGCTGACTCTCACCTTGTGTTACCCAGCAGCCTGGCTGGTGCAAAACTCTCTTCCAGCTCTGTCCTGCTCTGCACTGCAGCCATCCTGAGCCCCCAAGTGATGGTGCAGAGCAGGGGACAGCTCTGGGTGCAGCAGGTGGCAGGGCATGGTGCTCAGCAGAGCCATTCCAAACATTGTCCCCTTCCCTGCTGCTGCTGAGATCCGGCCTCCTCTGCATGCATGGCTGTGCCCTTCTATCTTGCCTGCAGGAGGAGAGTGGGATGGACAACAGGGACGACCAGACACTGAGATCATCTCTGAGCACACTTTTTCCTCTGTGCCAGCACTGTGAAAAGCCCCAGGGAGCACTGCTGAGTGAGAATCCAACAGCTTGGCCAAAGAGCCTCCCTTTCCGTCCCTCCACGCAGCAGTGTTTGCTATCCCGCACCTCCCACCCCTCCAAAGGGCAGAGACCAGGCTGATAATTCAGGGCTGTCCCTTCAGCCCTCTGCCCATTGTTGTCCTACTCCCCATGTTCTTTCCCTGGAAAACTCCTCTTCAGCCCTTCTGATGCCTTAGGTTTTAACTTTTATATTTTTCAAATCCTGTACTGCCCAGCGTGCAACTCTGAAGTTTCGTGTGGCCTGTTAGCTGCTGTTCTCTCATGCTGGTTAGACACAACAAACCTCTCTAGGTTTGCTCTTCAAGGACACCTCAATTGTCCCAGGCCCCAAAATGTGAAAACTAAAAGCCTCTGAAGAGGAGGGGCAAACTTGGGGTAATTACATCATTAACTGAAATTATAATTGGAGTATTAAACCTGATATGCAAGTGGACCAAACTCATAAAAGTGTGAAGAACCCGTGACCCAGGGTCCATCTTGGGTGGAGCTCCTTGGAGGCTTTACACTCCCAAGGTGCACCTTTAAAGGCCCTTCAAATAAATACCTACTTCTGTTCTCTTATTTTTGTCTAGCCTCTGTTTTCAGGTGGCCACTTCAAGGCATCACTTCCCAGGTTTCACTCATCATCAGTCAGAATAACAACCTTTGATTTTGGTGAGGCCCTGGCACAGGTCCCCAGAGATGTTGTGGATTCCTCATCCCTGGAAGTGTTCAAGGCCAGTCTGGATGGGGCTCCGAGTAAGCTGGAAGATACCCCTGCCCATGGCAGGGGGCTGGAACAAGATGATGTTTAAGGTCCTTTCCAAGCCAAACCATTCTATATTTGATGATTTGTGATTCTCCTCACAGTGCTCAAGCAGAGCTGTCTCTATCATGGCTATTTCCAGTGGTGTTGTAGCCATGAAAATTTAGAGAGAAATTCTGATTCTCAGGAAAGGTAACTCTGGACTAGGACATGAACCCTTCCTTCCTACAATCTTTTTATTTCCCTGGGGAATGCAATGCCTTGGGTCACTGGATGAGCCTTACTTCGCATCAAGGCAAATCCTGAAGCCCTCAATTAATTTTTGAACAGCCTTTATCCAGTAGACTGGACTCTCTGCTTAAGAGACACATGAAAAAGAATCTTCTCAACTGTCAACTTTGCACCTCATTAGGAGCAGTGCAAACCAGAAGGAAAAAGAGACAAAAAAAGGACAGCAAATCTCTATTTCCAAAATAGCACTCAGTGCTTTAATGGATTCATACACACAGCTCCAAAAACAAATGGTTGATTAAATTAAATCAGATTAAATAAACAAAAGGAACAAAGGGAAAGCACAGATAAGAATTTGGCTCTGTGACTGCTATTATTAGGCGGGGAAAAACAGTTAATTTAAATTTTAAGAAGGATGCTGTTTTTCAGGGTGGTTTCATTTGAACAGATCTATTCTGTCCATGACACGTTGCCAGATATCCTCTTTGTGAAGCCAGGGAAAATCAGCATTATTTTACCAGCCCTGTGCTATGGAGAGATTGGGATGTACTGACATGAAGTTTTCCTATCAGAAAGAGCACTCTTGGCAGGATTTATTTCTGCTTTAAAGCACTTTGTACGTGGGCAGCCCACTGAAGCCTACTGAAGCCACCTGTATCTTGATGTCCAAGGATGTCCATGCTCCAGGGCCAGGGATGTATCCCAGCACCAATTACCCAGCAGAGCTTTCACTGGTGCCAGTGCATGTCAGGGGATACTCAGGAGTAAAGTGAAGCATCATCTGAGTCATACAGATTCACTCAGCCTCACAATTCCTATTTTTTCTCAGCATTCCTGGTTTCTTAATGTACCTTTACCATTTTCACATGATGAGCCTGGAGTGCTTTTCCTCTTTTCTGGATGGAAACAGGGGGTCCAGCTGAAGGTTTTCATTGCACGTCCTTGATGACTATTCCTGGTTTGCAATTCTGCCTTTTCCCCCTCAAACACTCAGCCATGGGGGAATGTTACCAGTGGCCCATTCTATTCTTTCTCCAACTCATCAATATTAATTAAAGAGGAATCTACCAGCATTGATTAGAAAAATGCTCCCATTAGCTACACAAATGAGCACCAAAGGAAAATCAGCAGGGACAGCCCTGGGGAGAGGATGCCACAGTCAACACAGTTCAGTTCCGAGAGGGGAATGGTGAATGTTCTTGCTTATCAGCCACCCAAATATTCATAAGCAGCAGGACTAAAAGAAGACAGATTTTCTACAGAATTGTGTGCACAGTATTTTGTAAACAATTCTGCCACAACATCCCCAGCTTTCCTCTCACGTACAGAACCATCTCCTCCTGCTGAGATACACAAAGGACCTTCCAGAGTCCCAGGTCTGGCAACGCATCAGCTTTGCAGATCCCTGCATCTCCAGGCCTTCACAACCCTCAGACTCCCCAGATCCCTCCAGTTCTTCCTGAGAACCCCTGAGCTCCCATCCACACTGTCTCCAGCCCCTCTCAGGTACCCTCATGACCAGTTTAGCAGGAAGCAGAAGAGGCAGCCAGCAATGCCCTCAGCACGGACACACAGTGACCGATGTGCCACCAGGGCAAGAGGAATGGGTAATTCTGGTTTTCATACTGAAATCCTGCCTTCCAAAGGCCCACAGATTAAGTCTTCTGTTCATTTCTAGGAACAAATTCTTGGGAATTTGAGTAATTCTTTCAGTCTCATTGAAACTGGCAAGCAGACAGAAACAGTTCTAGGAGGGGGAAGCAAGACTGACAGTCAGCTAAGACGAATGGACAGTTGCAGTGTGATCATGTTAAAAATGAAAATCAAGGTAAAAACCCATTTCTGAAATGTATCTAGAGGTTCAGCTATCTGTCACTCCATCTTGAAGTGCAGTTAAGTGGTTTTGAATCAGTTAAATTTCCAGTGGGATGGGATGGTGTGATCCCTGCGACTGCAGGCAGTGAAATGTGCAGCCCACTCCAGCTGAAGGATCCTCTCAGCACATCTCAGGGGAAAGGAGGGATTAAAACAAAAGCAGCATTTCAAAGCTTGAAATCTTCCAGGTGGCCACTGGTTCCAATCCCCCAATATTAACTTTTTTCATGGTGTCATACGAAAGAGGCCACCCCAAGATGTCACGTGCTGTCTGCTCTGGAATCACTCCTGGCTGAGCTATCTGAGGTCCTAGATCCAGATAAACATCTGATCAACATTCCAGAAAACCTCAGGGTGAAAGCTGTCATCCTGAATAGAGGTGTCAGGAACACAGGCGGGTCTACGATGAACCTCAGGAAATACAACAAGGCCAAATGCAAAGTCCCATACCCAGGTCAGGGCAATCCTCAGTATCAACACAGACTAAAAATTAATTTAGCCTGAAAAAAATTAATTGCTTGAGAGCAGCCCCAAAATGGATTGGGGACACTGGTGGACGAAAAACAAGACATGAGCTGGCAATGTGAGCTCGCATTCCAGAAAGAAAATTGTAACCTGGGCTACATCAAAAGCAACATGGGCAGCAGGTTGAAGGAGGGGATTCTCCCCTCCTACCCTACCAGGAGTGCTGCATTCCAAAATAAGAGGGATGTGGAGCTGTTGGAGTGAGTCCAGATGAGGACACAAAGATGATCAGAGAGATGGAGCATCTCTCATATGGAGACAGGATGAGCGAGTTGGGATTCTTCTGGAGAAGAGAAGGTTCCAGGGAAAAGTACCTGAGGGGCTCCAAGAGACCTGGAGAGGGACTTTGGATGTGGGTATGTAGGGATATGACAAAGGGGAATGGCTTTCTACAGAAGGAGAGTAGGTTTAGATTATCAATTGAAAGGAATAAATTCTTGACTATGAGGGTGGGGAGGCCCTGGCACAGGTTGCCCAGAGAAGCTGTGGCTGCCCCTGGATCCCTGGAAGTGTCCAAGGCCAGGTTGGAAGGGGTTAGGAACAACCTGGGATGGTGGGAGATGTCCCTGCTTATGTCATGGGGGTTGGACAAGATGATCTTTGAAGGTCCCTTCCAACCCAAAGCACTCAATGTTTCAGTGTGACCTCTTGTTCTCCACACAGGACTTGGAGAAGGGGGACAAATTGTCCCTACAGCTGCCTGTAACAGCCCAGGTCACTGATGAACTTCCACAGAATCCCTGTTGACTGCATGTGGAGCCTTGACCTCTCACTCACAGACAGACCCACATCCCAAATATATAATATGGGATTTTATCACCTCAGCATGGGCATGTTTAAACCCTTCAAACACCGATGATAATCCAGAAGAGAACAGGTCTTCTGTAGGTCCTCTGTTACTTCTGTCAGCCCTGTTCAGATCCCTTGGACACCCCGGGAACTCCCAGAGTGCAAAACTTCCATGCATTTGCAAGCAAACCCCAGCTCTGGAGGTAGGTGAGATGCACCACACATGTGGCACCCGAAGTTCTGGTGGGTTACAGATGTTTCAGGCAAGGTTAAAAACTTCCTGCACTTTGCACAGGGGGATATAAGTTGGGAATGCAGACCTGGCCACATTATTTTTAGTTGTGATAATAATAATAATAATCACAAGGACTCAGATGTTTAAGTTCAGCCCTCAAGAGACTGTGACCACAGAAGTCTAACAGCAAGAAACAGCCCCATCTGCTTTCCCATCTGAAATTAGCTGGAAATAGTCTTGTTATCCACTCGGCCCAAGCATGTCATCCCAAACCGCTTCTCAGCATATGCTTTTCAAAATATATTAGCTTGGTTCTGCAGGGTTTTGGCAAAACATTTTCCATCATGATTTGCGAAGTCATCGAAATCTCAACCTTCCTGAGGAATGCGCTGATTTCATTTCGACATTGCTTAAAACCAGCTTTTACAGAATATATTTCAGCGTTTAGTTGGTAGAGTTTTTCCATTTGAAATATATATTTAGGATACATTGTTTATTCTGATTTATTTTATGTTAGAAGCTTATTTATTATGTTCTCTTTTATTCAGCATTTATCTTCACGTTTAATTTTATATTCACTTTCTTATTATAATTGCATATTCTACGGCTTTATCTAGTAAAAATGAAATACTAGTAGTCAAACAAAAATAAATGTTGGAATAGTTTCAGTGATATATTCTCATTGACCAAAAAATGTAATGCTTTTTTAAATGCACGAGAGGCAAAAATCAAAATATAGCATTATATTACAGATTGCAATAAAAAAAAAAAAGTCAGAACTACTGAATTTCTCATAAAGCTGAGACTCAATAACTCTCCTGGCTCACTGTACATGCTGATATATTTATTCAATCATGCAAATATAAAAGTCTCTTTTTCCTAATACTGACATTGCTTGTGTCATTAAAAATTGATTTACAAATATTTTTGCTTTTGTGAATAAACACTCCACTTGCTGTGATTTTTTTTTTTTTGGAATTACATCATTATTGTTCCTGCATATTTGACGTTGCTTGTTTACACTCGCTGGGTTTGGATCCTCTTCAATCTGACTCTAGATACATCCTGCTTCTCATTAGAAGAGCTAAAGAGCACACAGATCCTGCCTAAGCATATGTGGCATGTGCTATTCCTTATACTCAAGCTGGAAACATTGATTTTCACAGTGAGGGAGAAGCAGCAGAACAGTGCAGATCTTGCTAATTATCCTACACTGCAAATTCAGAAGGAGAAATAAAAGTCTGAGAAGGACCAAGCCCCGAGAGCTGTGCGAGGATTTTCCTCTGCCTGTAGTTCTTCACCAAGTTTTTAGCTGACAAATGCATCTGGTGAGAGCCAGGACTCACACATCACCAGTGTTTTAACCAAAATATGTGTGGTAAACCCATCTCCAGTTCATCTTCCCTCACCCTGCTTACAGCAAACCCCTGAATCACAATAATCTGCCTTCCTCTCTCCTGGTGAACAGAGCATTAGGTAGAGATCTGCTTTTGTTCGTGATTGCTTTTTAATGTCTTTTCACTACAGCAGATAGGCCTGACGTCATCAAGGCTGTTGTTGTTATCTTTTGAGAGGATTACTAAACACATAATTGGTATCAGTTTCCCTTCCATTACAGATTTAGGAAGTTTGGTGGTATTTATACAAGTGGGTTTTTTTTTTTTTTTAAATATTCTATGAGACAAAAGAACAAAAGTGTCTGATTTCATTATGCTTCTCAGTGCTGAGGGGTTTTTTTGGGTTGCTTTGGGTTGATTTTTTCTTTCGTTTTCTGGATACTGAACGTTGTTTCATGTAACACTGAACTTTATGCAGATATTGAGAGGCCAATAAAGCTGAATGATGAGAAGAATCGATGCAGAAAGATGTCCAGGAAAGCCACTTCCAGCTGACAAGGGCTCTCCTGGTCTCACTCTTTTTTTTGTATGCACTTATAAACCCTCTGGTTTTCTTCCTTCCGATCTCCCTTGAAATTCCTCGTTTCCCAAAATTGCTGAGTAGATCAGCATCCAGTCAGTACTCCAGTGAGGCTCTCAGACAGGCAGAGAAGCACAGACAAGCACCACAGACATTTTTTTAGGACCTCACACTGGAACTGCACAGCTTTTTCCATCCAACATGGACCAGTAGTAGCATCCACAGCTCGTCCTGATTTATCTTATGCACCCACACCCTGGGGAAAAGGGACTTTATCTGGTTCAGACGATGAGCATGGATTGGATGAGAGGGCAGAAGGAGGCTCTGATAAATCCAAAGTAAATCTAAGGACATAACCAGATGTGATTTTTCCATTTCTCCAGCAAAACCCAGCTTCCACATAGGGTTTAACTTATAACACAAAGCTGCCTCTGAAGCAGGCCAATCCAACTGCAAAATGCCCACATTCTGCTTGATCTCTTCTTAAAGATATTTAGAAGGGAGCCTCTTCTACATTAGACAGAGAGGAAAAGGGAAAAGGCAGCAAAAATTATAAAAACAAGCACCAACCCCTCAAGGCAGGAGTGAAATTGTACAGAACCAGATGTGCCCACTGCAGAAACACCTTTGCAGAGCTCCAAGGCTCATCAAAGGCTGTCTGAGAGAAGCAGCAGGAGATTCCAGCAGCAGCACAGACAGCTTAATGCAAAGCTTTATTTGTGTCTCCTCCTTCAATCTCACTTTGCAGCCTGGGGAGTGAAGGCCCAAATGTGTTTGACACTTTTCCATTTCCTTTTCTCAAAGACAGGTTTTTCACACCGTCTGATCCACTGGCAATATTTCCCCAGGGCAAATTGGAGCCACCTGCCCAAAATAACCCAGGCACTCAAAAGTGTCCTCACAAAAGGCACTCAACAGTGCTTTAATTGGTGGGACTGCTCCCTTTGGTCTCAAGATGATCCAGGCTGGTGCCTGGACTGTAAAAGACTGGAACCATCAACACTGATTTACATCCTGCCCCACCTCACAGAGCTGCATGTTTGTATTCACCTCAGGATGGTGGAAATGTCTCGTGCTCTGAATCATACTTGTCTATTCCTCACAGGAATACTGAGCCTGCTTTTGGATTCACCACAGTGGTAATTTCCCATTTATTTGGATTTGGTAGGTGGAGATCTTGGATGCCTTTTCCAGCCTTAATGATTCTATGATTCTTTAAGTGTTTCCATTGCACTGAGTAAATAAGAACTCTTTTGCTGGTTCTTACCTCCTCCTTTGCCTTGGTTTCCCTCACTTTTCAGAGCATTTGCATCATGGACACAGCCAATCAATCTCTCAGCCATACTGAGCTCTCAGGTTACTTTGCAGTCCTGGTCCTTGAGGTGTGATTTGGATGCAGTCTTCTCCAAAGGAAATGGATTTGGTAGGAAGGCAAAATCAGAGAATCGTTTGGATTGGAAAAGACTTTCAAAATCATCAAGTCCAACTGGTAACCTAGCACTGCCAAGTTTACCACTAAGCCATGTCCCCAAGTGTCACATCTACAGGTCTTAAACACCTCCAGGGAGGGTGACCCAGCCACTTCCCTGGATCACAGTGACCACACGGAGGTCTTAACCCAGCACTGAGCAGGAACAGTCCACAATACCGTAGGAAAAAGTAAAAATTCCCTGAAGTGGTGTGCATACTGAGTTTTATATCATATGAGTTGGGGACTTTTCTACTGCTCATCAGCTTCTAAGAAAGACCCCCAAATCATCCATTCAGTGCAGGAGACTTTCATTCCCTGAGGGGTGAAGCCACAGGTAAATCATCTGTTTAACCAGGGACAGGCTGCCCGTTAGAAAAAGGTGATAAATCATCCTGTGATCTAAAATCTGAATTTAATTTCAGACACATGTGGCAAAAAAAGGGGAGGAGGGGAGATGGAGCATTAAGAAATTGCTATTTTGTCTCCAAAGCAATTGAGCAGTGTGTAATGAGGACCAGCAGGGACGGATATTCAAGGATGCAGAGCGATTTCCTGAAACATGAACAGATGGAAAGCAACTCCTGTGTGTTGCTTGATGACTCCACCCAGATGCATTTGTCCTGCTTCAGTGCTTCCACTTCCAAATTCACCATTTCCAGGGAAGGATGGATACTGCAGCCCCACCCATGCCATCACCTGGGAGAAGTTCTTGGAGGGAGGTATTGCCTGAACTACGACGTGTCTTGGTTTGGCAGGCAACAGATGGGTTGTCTCCTGAGAAGAAAGTCATAGAATCATAAAATGGGTTGGAAGAGACCTTAAAGATCATGGAGTCCCAGCTCCCTGCCATGGGCAGGGCACCTTCTGCTAGACCAGGTTTCTCCAAGACCCATCCAGCCTGGCTTGAACACTTCCAGGGATGGGTCAGCCACAGCTTCTCTGGGCAACCTGTGCCAGGGTCTCAGCACCCTCCACGGGTACAGCAAAGTCTGAAGGTATAAATCACCTGGGATCATGGGACTCCTTGTGCCCTATCAAATTACTGAGCTCCTCAGTTTACTCCCAAGCCCTGATATCTCTAAATCTGTGCCAGCACCAGCACAGACTGAGTCAGGGGTGGGACTCACAGTGATTTTTCATAAAGAGGATCTGCAGGTAGCTGGACATGGGCTCATGTATGAACTGAAGAGGTTACCCCTGTCCTTGTCCCCACAGGAGAAAGGTTTGACCTTGGGAACAAGGACATTGCAAAACTCAAGCATCTTTACCTGCCTGGTTTTTTATTTGAGCTGTAATTTTTTTTTCCCCTGGTGAGATGTAACATGAAACTGCTCGTGTTATTTTTTTTTCCTCACAAAATACTCTCTTGCTCCCTGCCAAGGCGGCCTGGAGAAGGCCAAGGCTGGAACAAATTGAAATCTCCAGGTATCTAACAGTCATTTCAGCTTCTCCACACGGTCCTTTGCATTGCTGGGGTTTCTGCAGTTGGGTTGTTGTTTCAGTTGACATCTCCAGTCATTTCTATTTCTTGAAGAAGTGGAAATGCTGAGCCCTGTATCCAGTGTGTGCTGATCAGCAGTGCCATGAGAGCAGGGCCTATCTGAGAAGCCTTTGGGAGGAAAGGCAAGACAACCACGAGCAAAATATTCCTCGAGAGTCATTTCTTTTTAACACATTCCAATTTCCTGGCCCCACTGCTTCTGCAGGAACTGCTTCCATATGAGTAAATGAGAAAATTCTGGTTCACAAATTACCACCAACTAGTGGATGGCTCCTGTGCTCAGCAGCTACCCACTCACATGATGTCTGAAGCTGTGTGTATATTATTCCCTGAAGTACCGGGAATGTTCTTATACATCTAAATTCAGCTCAAAATTTGCCGTGGTTTGTGCAGCGATTAATGGAAGGTCTGAGCTTATTTTGTGCTGCCGGCAGCACTGTAATCAGTTTACTTGGGGATTCACATCGGGGATTAACAATTTTGCAAAGATTCTTACATCAGATACAGTTCCCAGAGGTGAAAATGCCATTTTTGACATGATTAACTGAGGGAAATTGCAATTATAAATAGACATACATGGGGCTGGCCGGAACCGAGAAACTGAGTTGCAAGGGGATGCTCAAAGCTTGTTTTTACCTTACCTGATGGTTTCTGTCACTCTTAGGAGCACTGTGGTTCTTGGGCATTGCCCCGTATCTGTTGAACTCCTGGGACCAGGTCCTTTGCCAGTGCAAATTTAAATCTCTGCCCAGTTTGCATTGGCAAAGGCCAGTTGATGTCTTCACACCAAAATATTGCACGTTGCATTGCAAATTGCCCGACACTTTAAGCAGAGAAGAACTCCAACTTATTTCATTGCTGTTACACCCACTTTCATGTGGTGTGAAGTGCAGCAGATTTCAGGATATTTCAGTTTAAAGGACTGAATTTTAATGAGAGTTTCTGTTAACCTCTCCAGTCCCAGCTATTTCAAACACTCTGTAATTCAATGCAAACTCACTCTGACAACTCTTTGGCCTCTTCAAAGAAGTCCCTGCCTATTGAGAGGTCTAAGAAGGCTGTAAAATATCCTTCATTATTCTTTAAGCACCATATGAAGGTGTCTTTGTTGCTTGCTGGATAACACTGTGCCCATGGGGATGGGCCCAGGTTTTGGATCAGCTGGGATCATGGATCAAAGCCCCCTTGATTCAGCACATGTCCAGAATGATCTCTCATCCTCCCAGAACACTCCATGGAAAGTTTTTGGTTAGAGGAGTTTTTATCAAGCCATTTTGGGAGCCCTCTCTGTGACAGAAAAAAATAAGTCCTCTGTCATTCATTTATGGAAAACATGTCACATCATGGATCTGAGTGTTAGATGAGCTTCCCTGCTCTCCTGCAAACAAAAATAATGGCATCCCACACAGAGATAAAAGGAAATGTAGGAGTAAAGAAAGCTGTCCAGCCCCTGACTGAGACACAACAACTTCAGAGCCTTTCTTCTTGCTTTTTCACTTCCAGGTCGCTTCCTGGACCTTTACGCATATTTTCTTCCATCAGCTTTTGCTTCAGTCACCGAAAAGAAAAGAAAAATAACAAACAGAAACTCGATGGCCAAGGGTGATGCTGTTGAGCAGAGCCCATCCTGCCAGCTTGCTATTTCTGGCTGGATCCTTTTAAACTTGTGGACGGCTCTGTAAGCCTTATTTACACTTATTTACCAAACTCCATCTGACAGAAAACACAGCAGCTTTTCTCCCCTCCTCTCCGTCGCTCTGCAGAAGGACTCACGCAGGCAGAACCACACAGTGCCCACTGAATGGCAGAAAATGTGATGGGAATGGGTGTGAATCCTTGCTGCTACAGGAACAGAGGAGGAAAAGGAGCAATGAGTGTTCAGACATTTTTGGAGAGACCTCTCTGTGTGACCCCTGCAGACTCAAATGAGGACAGCGATGTTTCACAGTGGGTGAATAAAACAACCTCTTCTGATTCAGGGGTTTTTTTTTCTAGAATGGAGGGTGGCCCACTTAGATGTGGGACAGAGCAGCTGTTTAGCAGCACAGAGCAACACCCAAAACCAGTGCCAGGCAGAAATTCTGCAGAGAAATGAAATGCCTGGGAAAACTGAAGCAGGTAGGATGTGATTTTGTGGCAGTGTGCAGTCACAGCAGCTACAGGAACAGCACTAATCCAGTAAAAAGCACCACCTGCTTTGCTGAGCTCAAGAGCACCCTCAGCATCGTGGTGGGACCCCAAAGTGAAAATAACCTGACGCCACTGCACCCCCAGACAGGTCCTAGAGCAGACCCCTCCAGTTTTGGGGTTTCTCTCTGCAGAGTTCAACACACGTGGATGAGCTTCTGCAATATGGAAGTCCATGTGAGATAAATTCTTCCAACCCATAGCAGGGATCTTACAGCTTTTTCAGCCCTGAAAATAAAATTAAAAGAACATGGCCCAAACAAATCACTAGAGAAGAGACAAGATGTGCCATCACTAAGCTTAGAACAGCCATGAATGAACCTGCAGAAGGATCATTAACATTTAAAATTTGGGCTTTGGAACAAGATGATCTTTATGGTCCCTTCCAACCCAAACCATTCTAAGATTTTATGATTCTATGATTCATGGGTTCATCAGCACTTTCCTTGCTAAAAATTCTTAGGTCTTTTCCTTTACAGAACAACAACGTCTTCATATCTCTCCCACAAGGGCTTTAGGTTTCCTTGTTATTTCAGGTGGGTGTAAACCCAGAGTGACTCTGATTAGGTAAGGAAAAGTCACAGGGAGATTCTATGATTGATTCTCCTCTCCTCTCCTCTCCTCCCCTCTTCCTCTTCCTCTTCCTCTTCCTCTTCCTCTTCCTCTTCCTCTTCCTCTTCCTCTTCCTCTTCCCTCCACAACCTGATCATCAGAATTTCAGCCAGAGATGGTACTTACCTGCACTTAAAACATTATTTCTTTTGGCATAAGGGGCTTTGGGAGTTTCAGAGCAGCTTTTGAAATCAGAAAGATGCTCTTACTTTTATAGCACAGTGACTTTCAAAGGGAAACAGTGGCTGGTGGATTTTGAAACTACTCCACAGCACCTCACATGAGGATGGGAGAGTTGATGATACACTGATACATTAACCAGTGCTGGAAAGGCTGGAGGACACTGAAAAATAATAATGATGGTCCCTGGCACGACTTATTCCCTCTCTAGAAACTCTAGGAGCTCTAGCAACTACCTCAACCCCTCGAAGGTCATTCCTTGCATGTGGTGCTTCCTCTAGGAGACTGTCTGGGAGAAGGATTTGAAGGATCAGGAGCTCCCTCTGCTCTCCTAGTCTGCACCCGCTTGGCCAAGCTGAAGGATTTCAAACACACATCACAAGTTATCTTCATGGTGAGATCCCTGAGGAGAGCAGACAATGGATTCAATTTGAAAACAGCACTGGATAACTTTTTTAATAACCAATAACTAATGAAAAGTGCACTGGCCAGAGAAATTGTGAAATCAGAGAAACCCCTGGAATAAATAAATAAAAGCCCTGCTTTACCGGAAGCGTTTCTGTAGTGAAACCAACTGCAGTGAGACGCGGAACAATCTTGCCAGTAATGGATAACATTTATCACATTCACGGATTCATGGAGCCATTCTGCACACCTGAGGCTGCTAACAACATGGGGGACGGGGGGAGCTGCACTAAAGGCCAACATATGGCAGTAAATCTGGAACAGCTGAACACTGGGATAAATTCACAGTAATAATTCCAAATTTTTAGGGCCGCGACTTCCCGGTTGCCCTGTAAAGAAATATCAGTGTAGGTGATTCAAAACATCTTTTCATTGATAAGTTACATGGAAAAAAAAAAGTGAAATTCAGTTTTAAGAGCAGATTTCCAGCAGCTAATTCCAAATATTAGGCATCTTCTGTAAGGAAGGATTATACAACAGTCAGGAGAAACTGGACATCACTCTGGACCTCTGGACATCACTTCCCATTTCACCTTCCATTGGGAGCCTTGTTCACCCATCACACAGGGAAACAAATCCGTGTGACCATCATGGAGCTGGAAAAGGACACAGGGTTTAAAAGACTAGATCACAGAAGAGAAAACTAATGTCGTAATTTTCATTTTACTGATTTTTTGTAGTGGCTCTCTGTTTGCCTTATTCCTGCAACTCTCAGAGGCACGTGAGGAAATAATTAAGGCACAATCTCTTTTTGCTTGGTAAAATATGAAGCAATAAATGGCTGCTAAAATTGATTAGGGGCTGGGGCAAAGCAAAAGCCTGGGGTAGATTTCACCTTGCTGTTTCTCAGGATGATGCAAAGAAACTGAAGTCAAGCCTTCTGCAGGTGAATCATAGGCCCAAATTGGGAAAAAATAATCCCTGTTCACAGCTCCTTTCCTTGGGGTGACTGAATTGTTCTGTACCGTTTCTGCTTTTTGTTGTCCAGAAAAACAGGAGCAAAATCAGTTTCTTTGAATGGATGACCACACTTCAAAGCAAAATATAACTGAAAAGCCAGTGTGAAAGCCACACTGAAATAGAGGATTTTCTGAACCAGCTAAGAGGCTGGAAAACCACTTCTGTCGGCCCCAAAGCAGCACCAAAGAGTTGTGGGGCCAGGACTGATGCCAGAAATCAATCAGGAGGTTTGAATTCCAGGCTGAAGTGAAAGGGGGGTCATGAATAATCCATGTAAGATGCAGAGGACACAAGGAAGGTTGCACAGGGCAGAAGTGGCTGCCAAACGATGTAGGAGAAACCACCGAAAATGGGAAATCCCTTCCCCAGAAAGATGCTTCATCTTGCAGATTAGCAAGTAATGGTGCCCTGGAACCAAGCTGGATTTTCTTCTTTTCCTTTTCCTTTTCCCCTTTCTTTTAATTTTTCTTTCTATTCCTTTTCAATTTTCTTTTTCTATTTCTTTTTCTTTTCCATTTTCTTTTTCATTTTCTTTCTCTTTCGCTTTCCACTTTCACCTTTTTCCTTTCTCATTTTCTTTATTTCTTCTTTTTCCTTTTTTTTCCTATTTTTTCCTTTCTTTTCTTTTTTCTTTTTTCCATCTTTTTTCTCTTTTTCCTTTTTTTTTTTTTTTGTTTTCATTTTCTGTTTTAAGAGTTTACAAATTTATTCCATTTTAGAAAGTGGTCTATGTTAGCCCAACTGCTGCCTGCCCACATGGCTGAATACCTGCTTTCCTGCCTTCTCCTCCCACTCTTGGGTTGGCTCCTGCTGCCCAGCTTTTGCCTGAAGGCAAAAGTGTAAATGACAAAGATTGTGGAGGTTGGCAAGCAAGGACCATCACTTCAATATTTGCTGATAGAAAAACAATGCTTTTTGTTGCAAAAATAAGTGTGAGAAATAGTCACATGAAAATTTCAATGTTAAAAATAAAAAAATATTATTTTCCTTGGAAAATCATCCCGGGTGAGTTTCTCCCCCATTGCCTGGATCACAGGGAATGATTTGTCCTGTGGGCAGAGGCAACTGCAGGATTGGCTGAGACTGGATTTTGATTTAGATTTAAAAATTAGATTTAGAGATAGGGGATGCAGGAGTTAAATCTGAACATGGGCATGAGTGTGGCTGAGCATTCACAGTTCCCTCTTGGTGTCCACTGATGGCTCCACCCCTGGCCACACCTGTGTCAAATATTCTGATATGATGATCCCCATTCTGTGATCTTGATGCTGTGTGATCCCCAAGCTCACAGTCAGAAATCTGGGAATGGAGTGACCAGTGAGGTGTAAAGTGAAAATAAACTCTGATCCCAAGTCGTGCTGGTAGAGCAATATTAGTGTGTGGCAGAGACCTGCAGCTCTAAAAAGTGATCATGCAACCAACAGTGGCAGTCTGCCCCTTCTTGATCCCACAACAACCATAAAATGTGCTCAGCTGAAATATTTGATACTTTACTTGTGGAAGGGATGATGCTCAAACCCAGGGAAAGCAGCTGCTGTGGAAGGTGAGCACTCTTCAAAAGCCACTTACAGCTTCACACTTCCCTCCTTCGTATTCTCGTCATGTTTTCCTTTTTATCTGTAGGTCAAGTATTAGTATGAAACAGTAAAGACAGAGATAACTTCCTATTGATCTGGAAAATAAACTGGGAGTCACAAAGTGGAGAGAACAAAAAGGCAACCCTGCTGTGGTGCCTTTGAAAATTAACTCAGCACCTGTGTTTGGACGTTCTTCTGCAGACTGTGGCAAAGGAGGAAGCTGGAAGGAGAAGAAAGATGTATAAAAGTAACTTTAAAAATGTGCTTGTCCCAGATCCAAAAAGATGAAGGCACCGAAAAGAGGGAGATTCATCTTGAAGCCTTTCTGGAGATTGATGGAAGCAATCTATTTTAACACAAGGAAAGCACTTGGATTTGATCAGTGGCGACTTAGAGATCTCCAAACTGAATCAAACTTCTGCTGTTTTTGTGATTTTTACTTCCTTCTCCTCCTCCTCCTCCCATTTCTGATTCCTATGAGAAGCTCACTAGGAGCAAACAAGGAGAGCCCAACCTGCTGCTGGTGTAACTCAGCTTCACCCTGTGGGTCTGGGGGGACCTGACCTGGAATGTAAGATTGGGTTGCACAAACTCCAAGCAGAGGGGAAGGCTCAGACAGTCTGAGCTCATGAATTTACTCCCTGAGAGGAGGGAGAAGCCTTGGTGAAGGGTAGGGAGAGCTCATTACAACTTGTAGCTTTCTATACACTCCTGCTGGACACATCTATGGCTCCACTTCACTGACCAGCACCATTTAAAAACCCTTTGGCTCAGTGGTTTTTTAGCCCATGAGGGGTGTAATTTAGCATTGACTCCCATCAACTTCAGGGGAGCTACAGAAATTGTGCCAGCTGAGATCTGGCCCTCAATAGTCCATTAGCCCCGTAGCCCAGGTAGGAAAATATTCCTACACCAGACCCACAGTCATCTCACTCGTCTGCCCTTCTTTTACATAACACCACCTCCACCATGCTGGATTTACACTGTTGTGCCGGACAAAAAACCCCAGCCCTCCACTTGAAAAATGGGATTTGTTTTCTCTCCTGTTTTTCTTTCCCTCAAAGGCCCAGCACTGTCCTGGCATTCTGAATTGGGGATGAAACAAAACCAGTTCAGGAGGAGGGCACACGAGGAAAAGACAGTCACCCTGCAGAGGATCAAAGAGATCATTTCTCACGGAAGCATTCACAGAAATGAGAAGTAATGAGCTGAGAACTCCTCAACAGCTTTTCAGAATGCAAAGCATTGGGCAGCTGGTCAGGTGGAGAAAAAGAAATAACCAACCAACCCTCTTTTTTCCTTTTTTTTTCTTTTCCTTTTATTTTTAGCCAGAAGATGTGCTTAGTCCAGGGTGAACAAATCTGTCATGTTGGTGAGATTCTCCCTACCACAGCTCCACTCCGAAAAGGACAGCTACTCCAAATGGGTCACTTCTGCCATCAACCACGGGATGAGCACAGCAGTGGCTGATTAACAGCGTGGGGTAAAAGCCATGTAGGACAAGGATGAGGTGAAACCTTGCTCAGAAATGAAGCTGTGGGAGAAATTAAGTGGGTTTGGTTGTAATTTTCCCGGAGCCTGCAGCCACAGCCGCAGCAATGAGCCCTTGAGTTCACAGCTCTGGGCTGTTTCTGTTCTGCTGCAACGCTGGGCACATCTATGCCCTAAGATAGTCCCAGCTTAGGCTCAGAGCAGTGTTCAGTCAGCCTGTGAGGGTGGCAGGGGTTAGGATAGGAAAGTGTCACCCAAAATGAGAGTCTTCAGAGAGAAGGATGTCCCTGCAAAGGCCACTAAAGTGGGGATCGTTTTAGCCATGTCATGATAGCTGAGGGAGGAGTATCCACACCCACCAGGTTTAGGTTTTCACCTAGATCATAGAACCATAGAATGATTTGGGTGGGAAGGGACCTTCAAGATCATCTCATTCCAATCCTTCCGCTAGACCAGGTTGCTCCAAGCCCTGTCCACCCTGGATTTGAACTCTTCCAGGGATGGGGCATCCACAACTCCTCTGGGGAACCCATTTCAGTTTCTCACCAGCCTCTGTTGACCTGAATCGAGAGATTTTCACAGTCTCCTTCTACCCCTGACAGTGAGAAACCATAGGTGGGATTTTTCTTACCTGTCTCCAGGTCTCTGTGTCTGCACAGGATTTCTGGCCTCCTACAACAGAGGAGGTCAAGTCACCAGAGTCAGTAGAGGTAATGTCACGGGTCTGCTCATGCTCAGACAGATTCCTAAATTTTGTCAGACAAATCATGCCCTGAACTTGGCTTTGTGAAGACAATCTGGGGTGACTTGCTCAGGAGGAGACACCTGTATTGAAGGCATCCATCCAGGCCAGGCAGTTTTCACCTACAGAGGAGTGTTTGGAGAAGGTGTCTTCCTTGTGTGTACGTTATTGGAGTTGGCTCCAATGACTCCAAAGAGGACCTTGGGTGATCAGTTGGCTTCCTGTTTTGAACACAGAACCGTCATGCAGGCACTAGTCAAAAATCAGAGCTCATCCTCTGACATCTGGTCTAGCACAGGCCACCAAAAACCTGTCAGTAATGGTTTTACTGGGAAAAATTACCACAGTGCCCTCCTTGCACGTGGGAATGACTGTGCTACCTAAATCATGAGGCATCTGCCACAGAGCCCTAAAAGCTTCCAGACTCACAAATCTGAAAGGGAAGACTTTTCTTCCTGAAATAAGGCTTTTTCTGTTTTTCTTAACAAGACATGCAATTTATTCCAGTACTACCCAACTACTCACCACACAAATGAGAAAGAGAGGAGTAAATATAATCATTCAAATGCAACTTTATGTAGATCAGTAAAAGAAAACCACAGGAGAGATCCATTACAAAACTAAACTCTGAAATTTGAAATCACACATGAATCTCGAAGTATCCTGGGACTAGATCTGCGTGGATCAAGAGGATGATTTCAACTTGCAGCCTTTATTTAGAAGAACTGAGCACTGATGTCCAGCCAGCGAGATGTGGATTCATGTTTATGAGCCGCCTGGCAAATACTTATGCACCTCCCACAAAAACCCTCTAATTAAATGTTAATTAAATGCAACACATTAGGCTTAGCAGACTCTCTGCTGCTGAGTTATATACATACACTGCAGACACTCTAATGAAATACTTGACTTTGATTTACGAACATGAATGCAGCTAGAACTGGGGCTCGCGCTGGTATCTAATTTTGCACAAAACAAAGGAGGCTGCCTTGCCTCTGCTAATGGTTCCAGCTTTTTAATGAATACTTCTAGCCATGATGTAATTACACAGTAACTTACAGGCAAGGAAGGGACACAAGCAGAGAAATGCCGTGCATGGAGGGGACCTCCTCTCCTAGCAGTGGGGAAGGATTTTGCCGGGTCTCCAGCGGCAAACGCCCTTCAGCCACTGCAGTGATCTCATTTCAGTCCTCATTGCTCTGGCTGCCATCACAAAGCCTTACTTGATCTGAAGGGATGGAAACAGCAGGTGAGGCTCAGATTGTGTCATGCCCGTTACAGTCAAGATGATGAAGGGCCACGGGTGAAAATTATCAAGAGGAAATTAGAGGTGTCACTTCAGGAGTGAAGTCGTTTATGCAGATGGCTCCTGATGGAGCTTCTCAATGCCATATTCACTCGTTTCACATACAAAACAATCAACACATTATTAACCTTTATTCAGCTTCAAAGTAAGCAAATATCACAGAATCACAGAATATTCTGAGGTGGAAGGGACCCACAGGGATCATTGAGTCCAACTCTTAAGTAAATGGCCCATTTAGGGGTCGAACCTACAACCTTGGCATTATTAGCACCGTGCTCTAACCAACGTAATTCTGGCCAGAGAATGGAGTTACCTCAAGTTTGCCTCCTTCTTATTTTTATTTTCCACCTGACCCCAGTGCAGACACTGACTGGCAAATTTAAAAAACAAACTCTGACGTACTTCTTATTCCCAACAAGCAAAGTGCAGCCTGGCATATGGGACAATTGAAACTCTCTAGGATTTATAATATTGGTCATTTTCTTCTGTGCTTTTTGGTAGAATTCTCCTTTGGTGTCCAGAAATGGAGACAAATCCTGTCATGCAATGTATTATAGCTCCTCAGTGATAATCAGCACCTGGCACAGGTATGAGTCCATGCGGTGTCCACAAAATACACTGGTAGAGGAGCAATATTTTTATGGTTCCCACAAAAAAGACCTCCAAACCTCTAAGCCTACTGGAAATTATCCACCAGCCAGGAAAGCTTCTAGTTATTCTTCTCAAGGACTCTTCCTGGCTCTTTTGTCAATGGGCCACGCAGCAAAAATTCAGATTAAATTGCCCCATGGATTTTTGAGGGCTTATAATGACCTCAGGCAGAGTTTGTGCTGTTGCACTGATGTCAGTAACTGGGTTGAGACTTTTAATATTGGCTGTGGTATCTCCTCCCTCCACTGTGACCGAGTTCTTTTTAAGCGTATATCTCATTCTCCTTAAAAATGTGTAGATTATCCTCAATGTGAAGAAAAGTATTGCTCTCCAAGCAAACCCAGCAATACAGAAAGAGAAACTTGAAAATAACAATCCCTGCTGAAAGTGGCAGGAGGCTGAAGTCACTCGTGTTGTGTAGTACTTCAAGATTCCCAGAATGGAAGACATGGCTGAAATGCACATTAATGTCTCAGGGACAAAAAAAGGAGAGATCAGATGAAATAATGATAAGAAAAGGCAAAATAAATGAGTTACTTGCCTCCCTGAGGGCAGGCTGTGCTGGTTTTATGAATGTGAGAACCTATTCTTGGCCTTACACAGGCATCTGTGAAAAATGTGCCGTTGCTGCATCCCTCTGTGTGTATCCTGCCAGAAGGAGTGAGCGTGGCGAAATTCGGCGCACCTGACACGTCCCGCAGGAAGGCATGAGGGACTGACCACGTCTTTCTGGAGGGCTCCGTGTGCACCGCAGCTGACTAAAGGACCAGCAAGGTCAGAGACTACCTTGGATGTAGTCCTAGAAAACCATCCAGGCACACTAAATAAAACAGAAGCCAGTAGGCATCTGGGGAGAAGTGATCTTAATGCGTTCGGATCAGAGATGTCGGCGGCAGAAGGCTCAAGCAGCAAAGCTTGGGGCATAAAGACCATGGGAAGCTTTACCTTAAACAGAGGTCCTTACCTGTGAGGAAATAAAAACAGATGCTGAAAACATCTCATTGTTACATATTGCTAAGTGGGGGGGAGGAGCTTTCCTTGAGAAGTCCCAGACATGATGACAGAAGAGGCTGTTGTAGGAAGAAGGCAGAAAAAATGGACATTCAGGGACTTGACTCGTTAGCACAGAGCTGCAGAAGATCAGAACGTTCCATATCCATGGAGAAAAACTATTTTTAAGGTATCAGAAAACCTACTGTAGACATCTCCTCCAGGATGAGAAGGTTCACACCAGGAAGTGCCTCTACTCTGAGTTCAGAGGGCAGAGAAAAGCTACCCCTCAGTCCCTGTAAATCACTCACTCTCTTTTTGGCAAGACCAGGGGGAATTTAAGGACTTGAATTCTTCAAGGGACACCATACGCTGGCTTTGGCTCCAAAAGAAGTCCAAAAGAAAAGCTCTAAAGGCACCTTAATTATCTATAGTCAGCCAGGACTTGAACATACCATTGAATTCAACTGATGAGCTACAAAGACCAAATTATGCTGCTTATTTAGGAAATTAGGTTCTTGTTTCAGCCTAGCCTTTGTGGCTTAAACTATTCCCCAGCCACAGGAGCTGAAAACATTGAATTGAATGAAGTTGACATAGTCCCAATCTAAAACCTATAAAGCCTGAAGCTATGCCTGTTTCAAAATATTCCTTGATTTTTGAGATTTATGGCCTAAATATTAAGAAATCCCATTAAGTTAAGGTACAGGGTTTTTTCCCCCTAAAAATCATTAGTTCTTTCTTTCTCTACATGGAAAAACTTATAATTTTTTTCCTTTGAAAACATTATAATACATTGCTGGACCTCTGTCCTGGTTTCAGCCAGGGTAGAGTTAATTTCTTCTCAGTAGCTGTTCCAGTGCTGTGTTTTGGACCTGGAATGAGAATGGTGTTGATAACACACTGATGGGGTTTTTTTTGGCTAAGTTGTGTTTAAAAAGTCAAGGGCTTTTTCCTTGTCTCATGCTCTGTCAGAGGAGGTTTGTGAAAGGAACTGGGGGGGAGTATAGCTGGGACAGGTGACCCAAACTGGCCAAAGGGATATTTCCCACCACAGAACATCCTGCCCAGTAGATAACTGGGAGGAGTTACTGGGAAGGAGCTGATCTTGCATTGGGAAGGGGGGTCTGGCACTGGTCAGCAGGTGTGGAGCAATTCTATTGTGCACCACTTGTATTTCTCTTTTTATTATATTTTAGCTTTACGACTGTATTCTACTTTCTTTTCAGTTAATAAGCTGTTCTTATCTCAATCTACAAGCTTTACTTTGATTCTTCTCCCCATTCCACCAGGGTGGGATGGAGAAAGGGGAGGCTGCACGAGTGGCTGCTTAATTTCCAGCTGGGCTTAAACCATGACAATCACGAAGTTCTTAAAAGATGCATATAATTTATAGCAGATTTCCCTTGAACAGACTTCAAGAGAGCAAAACAGAGTCAGTGGCTTTTAAAACTGGCTGGTCCTCCTACAGCCCAGACTGATCTACTTCCAGGGTGGAAAGAACTGAGAGAAGCAATTAAGGGTGATAAAATCTAAGTTAATTCTGCTGAAACCTAAATGTTAAACACCGCAATGAAAGTAAATGCTGCTTTATCTGTCTGTTGAGGGGGACAGTGAGAAATTGAGCAGAAAACTACAAAACATGTAAGAAAATGGACAAGTGAGTTGTCCACTATGAATGAAGTATGTGAATAGATCAATGGCCTTCAGGTTGGACACCATGAAGTTAATTTTGTAGCAGCAGCAAGGACTCAAACACAAAGCTGATGAGTGGATTAGGCTGTCAGCGGATGAGAGAACAGGGCAATGCTTTACCTGGAGAGCCTCATGATCTGCGATCCACAGGGAAGAGTTATGGTTCCAGGGGGTTGGAAGTAGATGATGTTTCAGGTGCCTTCCAACGCAAAACATTCTATGATTCCTCTCCCTGAAGAGAAATGTGGATTTCATAAATGAGCGAGCTCAAAACGTTGTATGAAGAGAAAGTCACTGGGCCCATGGATGTGGGAAATATTAAAACCTGGTTTCTTGGGAAACTGCATCTCACACTGTCTGTAGAGGACTATGCTAAAATTGTAGTTTGAATTCAACCCTATTGGATGAATAGGAATAGGAGAGAAAGAGATTCTCTTAATGCCCAGCAGAAGGGAACAGCAGGGAAATAACAATCCAAGAGTCAGGACCATTTTCCCAGTGGAACCAGCAATTCTGCCTCTCTTTACCTGGGAGTCCATCCATTTTCACCGAAGCTTGTGAGAATTTAATATTTTCCTTCTGTCAGATTTCACTTGTATTGGCCAACAGACCCAAAAGTCATGAGAAGGGAACAACAGACAGACTTAAGTGTGCAGTGTCAGCTGATTAAGTCTAGAACTCGTCAGTGGTGAGTTATGACACCCAGAGCTGAGATGCTGCCAGGACAAGGAATGTGCACTGAGACAGAGCTCGTATTGGGTAAAAGAAAAAAAAAAACCAGAAATATGTGTGTAAGTAGTCTGAAGTGCAGGGGAAGAACTGAAAAGGAGATAAGTTTGGAGAAGACACAAAACTGGGAGGAATGGCTGCTATGCCATGGGACAAGAAAGTCATGGGAATTTTTGTGGGTGTTAAAATTGCCTTTTCCATTTTAAGGGAGTAACCAGTGGTCTGCTCTAACAATAACACACTGAATCTTTCATGTTGTCCACAACCAATTATGCCCAGAACTGGGATCACTTTAATAACAGAGGTGTCAGCTGCCTGCGGACAACCTGTGATTAGGCTTGGCTTCGTCACACCTACCTATGAAACGGGCACCCACTAAACCTGCTGGTCTTGGCTCCTCCCTCACTCAACAGAACAAGATCAGCACCTAGAGAGGTGATTCATCTTCCTCTCTCCCCACACCTGATCCCCCTCCCAGATTATGATGGGATGAATCACCCTATGGAGGCATCATTCAGGCCCTAGTGGATATTGAGGAACCCAACTTGATTGTCTTAACAAATGGTAAAATTCTTAGTTGGCTTAAAGTGTAAATCCAGCCCAGAGCATGACTTGGTTGCTGCTGTGGCTTCTCTCCCTCTGGGGATGAGTTTCTGGGTTCATGAGATGGGGATTTCTCCATCACAGCAGTATTCCAGGTGGCAGGAACAGCCTCCAATCCAAACAGAGCCCCATCCCTGCAGGAACAGCACAACTTTATCCAACTCCAGCTGAAAGCTCGCTGTCACAAATGATCAAATCTCTTGATATTGACAGGAAATCATTTAGAGCTGCAGGAAAGAAAAAGCCATCAACTTTTTCACTGTGAAAGCCAATGCTTGTTTTTCCAGTGGTTGCTCTGGTGTGGGTTATGTGGTTATCAAATTTTGGGGAATGAGGGAAGACACAGATGACTTCGGAGGCTCGTCTTCACCACAATTTGCTTATACTCTGCATGAATAAATTCCATTCAAATGACCTTGAGGAAAATATTAATATTATGATAATGGGTTATTTGCATACACTGCTGAATGTGTAGTCAATTCAAACAAAAGAGTTTCTCTAGAACTCTTTTTCAGCAAACAGAGAAACAGAACAAGTCACTCTGAGAGTAACTCCTGCATTGAACCCCTCAGCTGATATCTGAAAATACTGGTGACAATCTTGACTCTTTGGTAAGATTTTTTGAATGCCAGACCACAGCAAGTGGCAATGGGACTTGGGCATTAAAAAAAATATTTCACACTGTTTAGAGCTTGATTTCACTCTATTTTCACTTTTCCTCTCCTGATGATTTCTTGCATGCTTTAGCATTCCCTAAACATCAGAAAAAATATTACCTGACTGTAAGACACGATAAATTCATTTCAGTTGTGCTTTTCTTAAAACCCACTAAAATTTGAACTTTGTTTTATCATCAATGAGTTACACATGAAGAACAAAGCAGGAAATCAGCCTTGCCCACACATTTTTAGGTATTTTAACTGTGGTGTACCTCTCCCTGAAACAGAGATATGATAATTTCTTCCAGGTGATTTAGAAACTTGAAAACTTCATCCAAAGTTGAAAAAAATCCACACTGTGGACTTATCATTTTCATCGCTCTTCATGGTGTAACTTTCCCCGTGGTGATCACATTTATTATGGGCATGGAAAGGACAGTCTCAAACATGAAATATGTGCTTTGTGTGCTAAAAGGGCTCATTCCTCAAAGCTGAGAAAAATTTTGAGAGAAATTGACATAAGTGTAGACAGGAAATTGTGAATGAAAATTGAGAGTCTTTCAAGAATAATTTATTAGATGGCCCAAAGCCAAGCATCTGCAATCAAGACAGGATAACTTTGACTAAAAAACCATTAGAATTTCCTGATAAAGTGAAAGCCTCAAGTGGAAGTATCTATATTTAGGCCTGTTATCTTTGTGCCTGTGGGCATTTATAGTGGCTATTTGCTTCCTTACTTCTGTGTATACTGGACCTTTTTTTCATGGAGATGGAACAAAAAAAAGGCATTTATGTATTTTTTTCATAGACTCAGAGGATGGTTTGGGTTGAAAAAATACCTCTAAGATCAATGAGTCTAACTGCTAACCTAATGCTGTCATCTTCACCACTGTGTCCCCACATCCACACAGTTTTTGAACACTTCCAGAGATGACGATTCCACAACTTCCCTGTGCAGCTTGTTCCAGTGCTTGACAACCCCTTCAGTGAAGAAATTTTTTTCCCAATATCCAACCTGAACATCCCCTGGTGCAACTTGAGGCAATTTCTGCTTGTCCTGTCACTTCTTACCTAGGACTCAGTTATCAGTTTGCTCAAAGCCTCACCAAACCTGGCTCTGAACCCTTCCTGTGATGGGGCATCCCCAGCTCCTCTGGGCAGCTTGGTCCAGCATCTCACCACATTGCATTATCCAAATTTTCATTCACCAGCATCCCCACGTCCTTCTCCTCAGGGCTGCTCTCAATCTGTTCATCCCCCAGTCTGTATTGATAACCAGAATGGCTTTCACACAGGTGCAGCACCTTGCACTTGAGCTTTTTATGCACTTCTTTTTCATTATTTACTTTTCTTGGCATTTCTTTTTTTTTACTTAGAAATCCCAGATGAGAGGGCAAACAGCAAAGGACAAAGTTTTAGAAAAGAATAAGTAAGGTGGGAAAATCTCAAACTGGCAGGAATCTGAGATAAGAATGAAGCCAAGAATGCGAAAGGCCAAAAATTTAACTGTCTCCAAGTAATGCCATTATGGAACATCCTGAGCTGGAAATGACCCACAAGGATCATCAAAGTCCAACTCCTGGCCCTGCACAGGACACCCCCAATAATGCCACCATGTGCCAACATTATCCAAATCTTCTTGAACTCTGTCAGGCTGATGCTCTGACCACTGCCCTGGGCAGCCTGTTCCAGTGTCTGACCACCCTCTGGGTGAGAAACTTTTTCCTGATATCCAACCTAAACCTCCCCTGACACACCTTCAGGCCATTCCCTTGGGTCCTGTCACTGGTCACCAGAGAAGAGCTCAGTGTCTCCCCTCATGAGGATGTTGAAGACCACAATGAGGTCTCCCCTCAGTCTCGTCTTCTTCAGGCTGAACCACCCAAGTGACCTCAGCTGCTCCTCAAGTCTTGAATAAACATTTCTGTTCTATTTTAGGACATCTCAAAACTTGCCGAGATTTTCAGCCTTGGCAAGGTGAAATTTCCACACACCTGGGGATCCCAGAGACATTTTGAAAGGCACTTAGGGCAGAAGTCAGTAGGAGTTATGGCCACAGCAATGGGTTACAGGGATGGGGAAGTCCCATGGGACAACCTGGGCCCATTCCAGCAGCTTCATCCAGCCAAATGCCAAGAACAAGGAACATGGGCTGTGCTTAAGAACAGAATATGATTTTCCAGCTCACAGGGGTTGCAAATAGGGATTTGGGAGCTGGATGGCAACCAGCCATGACCTCCCAACACAGCATTGTGGCAAGAGAAGCCTTTGGCTGGGTGACCAAAGGAGAAGTGAGTGGGAGTGAAAAGCAATTCTCTGTTTACAGAGAGAGTTGGTCAAGCTCGTATTGCTGAATTTGCGTCACTTTGTGGCTGATCTTTTTCAAAAGGTCACTGGAGGTTCTGGAAAATACTGCACTAGAATTTAAGATGAACAGAAAGTTTCCTTATTAAATGAGACATAAAGAGGTCATGCTGTTTATTGAAAAAATAATAAAAAAAGAAAAGCAGTGCCTAGGTTGTGGCACAGACCTACCTGCACCAGAGGAAATTGTGGCTGTTCAAGCTTTTCAATCTAGCCGAGAAAGGCAAAACAAATACCACAGGCAGAGAACCAAGACAGAAAAATCCAAATTAGAGGAAAGACACACATTATTAGCGGTGATTAATCGCTGAAACAAACTATCCAGGGAGGAGACAGAATCTCATCTCCTGATGTTTTCAGAGCAAATGTATTTGCTTTCTCAGGCAGGATGCTTTCAGTAAATATGTTATTGATCTTGATACAGGAAGAACCAATAGAATTTAAGAAAGTGTTCAAAAATATGACTTAATGACCCTTATTCTCTTATCTCCTCTTCTAAAGCTTTCACAAGTCTATGAATTGTACCTAATTAGCTATATTTGGTTATTACAGAGATAATGAGAACACCCTGGTTACATCAGAACCAAGATCATATGCATAAAACACGTCCAAGAAAGCACAAAATTCTGCCAGACAAAAATCTACTATCAATTGATAAGGGAAGGAGGGAAAATATCCTTTTTCTCTGCCCCATTGATCTTTATTCTCATTTTGTCTCAGGGAGTTTCTCCTGGCCAGGACATCTTTGGTCTGAGACACTCTGTGTTTCCACACCTGTCATTTTGCTTGCAAACCTTTTAAAAAATTGATATTGCCTCAAAACATACAATCTCCTCAGCTTTCTGTTTGTTGCAGAGGCTGAATGCAATGCCTGAGTTCCTTTTCAGTCTGAGTGTTCAGCGCTGCTTAAAACATCACTTAGGAGATGTCCCAGATGGCCACCAGAGGTAGTGGATATTCAGATGACTAAAGGAAGAGAGTCATATATTGGAATTTGACAGCAGCATGAATATTGAGGGCTGTCATATAATATCTGTGCAGGAGTTGGTTTATGTTAACGTGATCTCAGAGAGAATTACACAGTCCAAAATTATAGCATCACTGTTATTATTACGACATTATTAAATAATGCCAAAATTAGCATTTTAAACCACTTTCTTCCCTTAACTAGCTAATCTTCACCCAGAACATTGCCTTGTAACAATATTTAATGCAAAGTCTATCAGGCTGGGAACAGAATGATTCTTGGGGTTGGAACATTAATTAGGAGCAACAGGATTCTGATTTATTCTATTCCCATTCATCAACACAGCTTGGGTCCTCTTTTTCTGATCTGGATTCTGTTGTTTACCTGCTTTTCTTTGGCTTGTTAGTAAAGCATCCAGGATTCCCAAGCAGTCTCCCACCTAAATACTGCCAGACTTTGAACGGGTTCATTTTCCAAGAAGAGATGAAAGCAGCACAGTTGTTCCAAAATGGGCATAGGCCAAAACATTCAATGCTCACAGCCAACTGCTCATGAACTGTCTACACACCAAGAGTTATTGGCAGGCAGCGTATGGCAAATGTGCTGCTCTTCAGAAAACTGTGATCTCTTTGTGAGCCACTTTTAAGTAGATAAACGGACCGAATGGTTTGTTATGAATTATACACGCCATTTCTGTATGTCACCAGATGTGTTTCAGTGTAAAATCACCAGCCTGCAATGATTAGTTATCAAGCTGGAGATGAGAAGAGCTTGGACAGGCATTTTCAGCTTGCTGGTTTTTAAACCCTTGGCAAGCCAAATCAAATTACGCCCAGATATCAAATTGTGCCTAATAAACTCCTGTGCTGATAATGAGCACCTGCATTTTCCACTGCTATGTCCCAGTGTAGCAACAAAGATCCATTGGGAAGAGGAATTGTTGTATGTGAGCATAAAAGTGACCACTGCAATTGCTACAGTAATTACTGGCCACCACAATGTCACTGATGGCAAGTCAGATGAGGAAGAGTGGAAAAAAATTGTCCCTGTGCTAAATACAGATGTGGATTCACATCATCCCTTGCCATGCTTGGAGGGTATCCTTGCTCTTGTGTGTAACTTCAGATTTTCATCACAGTAAATTCTGGCAACTTTTTTTCTAGATTTGTGTCCTGTCATTCACTTCTGATCAAGTTTTACCCCTTCACTCTTGAATTCAGGGACGTATCCTACAGTTTAGGAATGTGGATGGACAGTCACACGTAAGCTGCGAGCTTTTGTCAGCTCCTTCATGCAGTTTTCTCTCTACAACAAAAATCTTCATGGAATTGTTTAGGTTGGAAAAGTCATCTAAGGTCATTGAGTCCAACCTTTCTGCCAGCAATTCCAAAGCCACCACTAAGCCAAGTCCTCCAGTACCACACACAACTTTCAAATCCCTCCAAAGATGGGGACTTCACCACTTCTGTGGGCAGCCTGTTCCAATGCTTGACAACACTTTCCATGAGAAAAATTTTCCTAATGTCCAAACTATATGCCCTGGGACAGCTCGAGGCCTTTTCCTTTTGTCCTGTCCCTTGTTCCCTGGGAGAAGACATCAACCCCCACCAGCTACACCCTTCTGTCAGGGAGTTGTAGAGACTGAGGTGTCCCTGAGCCTCCTTTTCTCCAGGCTGAGCCCTCCCAGCTCCCTCAGCTGCTCCTCATCAGCCTGGTGCTCCAGACCCTTCCCCAGCTCTGTTCCCTTCTCTGGACACGCTCCAGCCCCTCCATGTCTTTCTTGTTGTGATGGGTCCAAAACTGGCCCCAGGACTTGAGGTGTGGCCTCACCAGTGCCGAGCAGAGAGGGACAATCACTGCCCTGGTCCTGCTGGCCACACTAAGCCAGGTGTCCTTGGCCTTCTTGCCCACCTGGGCACATGCTGGCTCATGTTCAACCAAACCAACATCTCCAGATCCTTCACCACCAGGAAGCTTTCCAGCCACAGGAGTCTTTAGATGAGGTTTACCTCAGAGGGGAGTAAGGTCAAGCAAAAACTACCTGGGAAGTTCATTGGGAAGGGCAATGGGGAACTCAATCCCTGCAAAGCCAACTGTATAGAACACAAGAACATGTAAAAAAACCCAGCACTCCCTCTCTCTCATGCCACACTTTCTGCTCGAATAGCAGGCTGATTGATGCTGGGGTGCTCACCCAGGCTGGAAGGTGAACTTTGTCTTCATGCTTACACAGCCTGATTTTAATTTAACGTTTCTCTTTCTACCTCGTGGGTTCCTCTCCTTGCCCTGCTCTGTGAGTTCACTGGGTTTTATGAGTTATATGCTAATCATTCTGCCAGGGCTGGGCTCATCCATCACCTGGGAGCCAGCGGGTGGATGAAGCCGGGTGGCTGCTCTTCTCACTCCACGCCCCACAGCCTCCAGCAATCTGGAGGAACAGGCTGGTGGATAGGGTTGGATCTGCTGGGAAAAGGGAAGGAGGGCCTACTCGGTGGAGTAGAAAGGGCAATGGGATACCCATTCCTTTCCATCGTCTTGGAAGTGGATCTCCTCTCTCCACATAACTTTTCCTCCAGACAAAACAATCTTCCCAAAGTCCAGTGTGAGGATGGGGTGCTGGGGAGCTCCAGAAAACAGCATCAGTGTCAGTGAACTGTCAGGAACTCGCCTTGCTCATCACAGTGTTTGGGTAACTGCCAAGGACCCTACAGTAATCCAGGTGAGTTTCCTCCCTGCTAAATGAGTTTACAGTGATGAATAGTGTTTTCTGGGTAATTTAATAATATTAATGGGATCTCATTAGGCTGGCATTCATTAACATTCTTGAAGGTGTACCCCCTGCTGGCAGTCTTTGGAAAGACTGGGATGGAAAAGGAAAACCAATATCCTAATTCATTCACATCCCTAAATACTTCCAATGAGGCAAAGGCTTTAAAGCACTTTATTGGTTCGGTTTATTTAATTTACGTCGCTCTTTGTGTACTGTGGTTTTATTTCCTACACAGGCAGTAAAACCAATATTGTTTAGCAGAAAGTAGCCTCAAGAAAGATGATATTAGAATTAGAAATAGATATCAAATGGCCAGAATTATTTTTATGACTATTATGATCCAAGAATCAGATGATGGAAATGCAATAATTTACTCAAAATAAATCTGTCTTCAGAGCTCAAGTAACCTCTCTGTATGAGATAGCAGAGCTGATAGCACTGGTAGCTGTCATCTCTGCCACTGCTCCAGCTATTGAACAGGGACTGGCAGAGAAAAGGTATTCACAGTATTTGTTTTGATCTCTCAGAATGAGATTGTCTCTTTGATTTGCATGAAATTACATGTCTCACTCTGTGGAACTCTCTTCCCTTTTTTTGCTCCTCAGGACACATGAAGGTACAATCACCACCACCAACAACCAGAATAACAGGATCAGGACAAAGAATCATTCCAGAAATTAAGGTGTTGCCATGATGCTCCAGGAGATCCACAGTGGCAAACTGAGAGGGAAATTTAGGCTAAAATTTATATTCAAAAAGAAATGGCTCAAAATATATTTCTGTGCTTCATGTTCTCACTGGCCAGATCGTAACATCAGATGCAGTTTAATTTTATGAGCAAATGACAGTTTTCTGAAGAATTTTTGTTTGGACACTAGCGCAGGAGATATTAACTTTAACTCATGTGCTCCCTGATATTCACCTTATTGAGTTTCTCCCAAATTTTCCTATTCACATCATTTGTCAATACCTTTAAAGAAACCCTTATTCCCAGAAGCTCATACAGCCAACTGAAAAATGCCTCATTTTAGAGAGAATCTCTTATTTTCAGTACATATTTACTTCTCTTTTTGAAAAAAACCCAAAAAACTCATCCCTTATAAAACTGAAAATTCAACTTTTAAAATATTTTTAATTCTTTTTATGTTGTATGGTGATGAGTATAATTTTGGATGGCAAAGACTTAAACAAGCTGCTTCTGTGTCAGAATGCAAAAAAAACAAGTGTAGACAAAAGAAGTGATATTTTTAATAAAATGCGCTATTCGGTAAAAATACCCCCACATTTTTCATCACAAATTTCTGATAGATTTTTTTTTTTTTTTTCACTCCAGCTGTAGTTTACCTCTGGTACCAGAATGAAATCCCTATCATGACAAAAGCCTCCACATCCTCAGAGCTCATATTTCATGCCATTTTTGCACCAGAAGAGTGAATAATTCAGCAGATTGGAGTAATGAATCATTTTCTCATCCCAAGGTGGCTGCTGCTCACGATGATTAATACTGATTTATATATTACTCATGACAGTCTCAACCAGGTCAGGGCCTCACTGTGTGACATCCTCGATGGGAGACACTGAATAAACACTTCCTGCCCCAAATTGCTTCAAGTGTAAGGTTTTGTTCTTTTGGTCCTCGCCGGTGGGTGACTGACCTTAGTGAGCAGCCAACCTTCACCCACACCAGCCTTGGAAAAGAGTAAGGAAGAGACAAGAAGGGAGGGAAGAGAGGAAAGGAAAACGAAGAGAAGAGATAAAAAGGGGAAAGTTCATCTGATTGCATAAAAACCTTGCCAGTTTATCCTACCTTTGATAAACACCAGTTATTCTTTTTTTTTTCCAGCAGCTTTACCTCACGTCACCTGGAAGAAAAACTGCATGATGAGATGCTGTTCCAAACAAGGAACCCAGAAAGAGGCATTTCCAGGCCTCCTGATTGTGTTGTTGGGAGTTGAAGTTACATTATTCAGCTCCCCATTCTGGCATGTCTTTAGGCTTTCTGACAGGCTGAAGTCCCTGGCCAGCAAGGAGCAGAGAGATGAAACACAGGTTACGCACAGCTCCATTTTTGTGCCTTTAGTCATCCTTTTAAAGAAAAAAACCAATGTATTTTCAATATAGCAGTGCCACCAATTCCATCATGGTCTCTTTGCAAAGGTAAGAGTTTGAACCCAGGAGGAGAGGTGAGCACTGGACAGCTGTGAGACAATCACACAACCACTGCACCCTCTCAAGACAGCAAAATGGACTGGACTTTCTAATAGAAGGCTGTCTAGACATTAAAAAAAGGAAAAAAAAAAATCATATATTGGCTTGTAAGTGGAAATTTTGGCTTAGGACCTCCCATTTTCTCACAAACACTGAAGAAGCCTATTGCTGTTGTCATTGTTATTATTATTGCTGTTGTTTCATGATTATTATTAGAAAATAATTGTGTTAATATTATTAAATTAAGCATTATTTTTATTATTCTGTCCCAAACACAGATTTTAAACATTATTATTACTATTCTGTCCCAAGAACAGATTAAACAGGCTATTGTCAAACAAAAAGGATAAAGATACAAAAGAGAGGAACCCTGTCTCTGTCCCCTGCTTTGGTCACTACTCTCCCTGGTATCCATCCAGCCCATCCAGATGCTGTTTCCACACTGAAACAGGGGAAGGGTGGGGTGGTTGGTATCTTTTGAAGAAGTGCTGCTTCACTTCTGATCTTTATCTTGTGCCCAGATTTATCTCTTAACTCATCCCTCCTCACACATGATGCCTGGGAGTGCTGTACTCTGTGGTGTGTATGATACTTCTTAACACAGAATCTCATCCTCCTGCCTTCTTTGACAGGTGTTTTTATCCAGTCAGCTTTGGAGGGGTAAAAATTAAGCTCATATGAATTCAAGGTAGTAGCGTTTACCCACAATTCTCTTTCTCATCCCTGTCACTCCATAGTGAGGAATGGGATTTCTTTTCAGGAATCCTCTGCGATTTTCTCCCTGAAGGGAAAAATTAACTCCAGGGAGCCTGACTCACACATGCCCAGCTCAGATGTGAAGTGGTATCTGCAGACTGGGATCAAACCTCATCTATAAATAGGACGGTTTAGCTGCAGAATAAAGTCCTCTTATCTGTGGGTGATGCCCCTGTAAAGGCATCGCCCTGGAGGAGCGAGATAACTTTATGATGCAAGAGTATCTGTCCCAGAATATTCAGGGACTGTAGCTGCAGGGCTACACCAGTGATGCATCGATACCGGCAGAGTGTCTCCTCCACTGTTTCCTGCTCAAACAAGCATCATTCATCATGTTGTCCTACACCAGGGAGGGACAACCCAGCACTGCAAATGCCTCCAGTCAGTGATTAGAAAAACAGGGATATTATTTCTCTTTTTTTTAAAAAAAAGGTAATTTCATCCTGCACTTTCTCCCAGAGAGCCCAAAAGCAGTGGTGTCAATTTATCCTGGTCAGTAATTTCTCCCTGAAAAAAGAAGTGCCGTTCCAAGTTCATGTGCATACTCTAAACTCGGTGTGTCCTGTACCTTTTGGAATGGATAGATCTGGGAATGCCTATTTGTTGTTCTTTATCATCTGTCTCCTTTCTTGGCACTGTTTACAATTACAAGGTTAAGATCTTTTCTGGTTTTAAGATTTTGTTTCTTTTCAGTTTCTAGAATCTGATCTTAACTTTTTTTTTTTTTTTTATAGTGGGTCTCCAGACCCCTTCTCACTACTTTTCTCCAGGAAAATTAACCTGCAGATGCACATTCATCCATCATTGTTATCAAGGGTCCCATAAAAATCCCTATCTTTGCCAGCTACATTCCAAATGGAAATCTCACCCTTTCTCCTTGGCATTGCCCCATTAATGTCCTGTTGTCTGCTCAAATCTGTGCTTCAGACTGTCCCCCTCTCGGGGGTTGGAACCAGATGACTTTTAGGGTCCCCTCCAACCCAAACCATTCTATGTTTTTATGATTCTTTGCCTTCCTTCCTCTCCTGAACTCTCCATCTTAAAACTGAAAATACCAGCAAACCAACACAGCATTTTCTGTTGGGTCCTTCCTCTGTGGCAAACACCATTTCCTGAACTGCCATACAGGCCCTGAATGCCCATCAGCTCCAGACTAGATTTGTCTCTGCTCCACCCATCCAAACTGTGCCTTGGTTTTGCAGATTCACCCTGGCTAATGGCTCTACAACTTCCCCTTTCTGACCCCTCTGCCAAACCAGTGGGCCAAGGTCTTTTACATCTTCCCCGGGGCGTTTATCTCTGCATCCCTCACTTGTAACATTGGGAAAGTCACTTCCTCAGGCTATTTTTACACTTCTCTGTTGACTCCAGCAGTTCCCTGTGTACATAAAAGGTACTGTGCAGTTTGTTAAACACTGCCTTGCTTCTCACCTCCCTGATCTTCTGCTGTCGAGGCGCAAAAACTTCCTCATGGACAAGATTCCTCCCTACCCAGTAACCCTGTGGCCTTCTCCGGTGTGAGCATCAGCTCAAGAGCCCAGCAGGCACCGAGCCCTGAGATTCAGGGCAGGATTCGTCTCAACAATCCTGCAAAGCCTATCATGGAATCATCTACACCACAGCTCATTGCCTGGAGGTTCCCTGTACAGTCAGTGGGAAAAAAAAAAAAGAAAAGAAGATACTCCAGGGTCCAACTGACCCACTTTATTTTGGGATGACTATTCCTAATGACAAAAGGAATTGTACACAGTTCTGCAATGTTCTACCGACTGCATTGACTGGATCTCTCCCAATTAGCTGAGGGCAGGTGTTTCCTGTGAAGACACCACACGTAGATGAAACCTGCTTATATTACCAAGTGTAAAAAGAATTTGCTGCTGTCAAGTGCACCACTTTTCTTTTTTTTTTTTCCCACACTGAGGTGAAAGCTTTTAGCTTCCTTGCAGGAAGAAGCCACTGGCAAGGTGTAGGCTCTGAATACCAATCCAGAAATAACACTTAAAGAACTGACTGCTTCCTTGGGAATGAAAGTGCAGACGGAAAATTTATGTGCATTCAGCCCGGGCCTTTTATCCAGCATCCACAACAATTTCCACACAGGACATTTTGGGTTAATTAGGTCAGCTCAGATTAGTCACAGCTCTCTTAAAGAATGTTTTTAAATAGGTTTCCCTCCTTAGGGCTCTGTGGAATTAGTAGGAGTCTCGTCAAAATACATGGACATAACAGCCTTTTCTGGGCTACGGCTTTAGAAAGTTTATTTAGAGAAAGCTATTTAAAAAATCCAAGTTCTAGTTCAGCTCCCCGTGAGCACGAGGAAATAAATAGTGTCCCTGTAGTGCAAAGATGTGTCCCTGGAAGTAAACAAAATAAGGGATACTTGCCATCTCTGCCCTTTGACTTCAGACCTCCAGACCAGACTGATGGCAGGTTGCCCACAGACTCAATAAAATGTGTCCATTATTGCAGTCTGTAAAGTAGAGCACTGAGGTCACACTGCCCTGCAGAAAATACTCAGAGGAGGGGAAAAAGATCTCTTTTTCTGGTTTGGGTTTTTTTTTTTCCCCTTTTTTTTTTATGTGAATGCTGTTTCATGTCACCCATGCCAGCCTAGATCAGCCACCCCTTGTCCCCAGCTCTCACACTGATCACTGCAACTCAGAAATTTCCTGAACTGATGGAAAAGGTTTTGTGGGCTGTTATAGGCCCATATCTACTGGCAACCTTTGTGTGTGCTCCCCAGTGCCACGGCTCATAAATTTGGGGTTCCAGCCACCACAAATCCCTTTGCAACCATCTCTAAAAGAGCTGCAGTGGTTCCCATGTTCGTGGTTGGGCACGGACACAGTCGGAGCTATGGAATATCCTTCAAACCTGGCTACTATCAAACCTGTAGCCATCAAAGATTCTCAATTACAATGGTCCTCCTGCTGTCTGAGCTGATCTTGAAGATGTTTCAGCATGGCCAGGAGTTTGCCAAGCGTGCATTAGGGCTGGGTGAGATTGTTGTCCTCATGGCACACTCTCTCTGGATGGATACAATGGTGGCCATGCCAGCTCTGGCCAGCCAGAGCTCTGCCCTGCCTTGTTGTGCTTTGTCTCACCCCCACAGACACAATCAGTGATGGTCAAGGCCATTCCAAGTGTAATTGATGTGTCTCTAAACGAAGAACATCTTGTCTAAGTTCTGGAGAAGAAAAAGAGAAGGAAAAGCTAAAAGTGTGAAGCTTTGGACACTATTTAACCCATTGCCCATTTCTGTTCCCTCTGACCCTTTGGGTAAACCATGCCTCTAATTCTTCTTTTTATTCTGCAAGGAACCCTCCCAGATTCCCTTCAGCTTTTGCTGAGATAAGTGATCCAGGAACTGTTCCCAGTGCTTTGCCCTTGTCCCTCAGCATTGGCCTAAGAAGGTCGTGTCCATCTCATCCTCAGGGATGGAAACAGGACATGGTGGCTGTTAACGCTTCCTGAGGTAGTGGATGAGGAGATCATCAAATAATCCTCTCCCCTGGGGTCTGCCAGCCCACCCACAGTGGCCCAAGAATCGAGGTAAGAAGATCCCTCAGCCTGAGAAGGAATTGTCAGTCTTGGCCTCATTGTAAGTCTCAGACGTTTAACTCCACCCATGTGCTGGTTGCAACCTTTCCAAAGCATCCCTTAATGTGGGTGTGTTCTCTTCCAGTAACTGTGATCCTGAAAATATTTTTGTTCCCAAATGGAGAGAAGTGTCCTTCTCCCAAATGCAGCCTGGGTTAGAACCTCCTCTGACGGAGATGCTATGTGGAGGTGAATAAAAGAGATCAATGCATTGCCTTTACTCTGAAAATTTGAAGTGACTAAAGATGAACAAAGTCAGGATCAGTATTTCCGAGGAGATTCTTGGGATAGAGGGTGGGCAGTGCAGACACTGAGTGTAGCTCTTCCATGCTCCCTCCCTCTGGATGGACACCTGTGCACAACATCACACGGAAAAAAAGCTCCAAGAATTATTTCAGCTGGGGCTCTCTCCCAGAGCAGAGTAGAAACACTCCTGAAATCACCTCTGGGAGCAATCCCTCTAGAGGTTGATGTTCTGGGATTGCACAGCTGCAATCCTCAGTAAGCCCTACCAGGAACACTTCAGACCCCCAGTGATTGTGAAAGTGATTTATCAAGCCCCAAACACTCCTGAATCCTGGCAGAGAGATGGATGTGTTCCTCTCCCAAAACATTCCAGCAGGACACAGAAGAGAGGGGAGTCTACCAAGAATCAACTCCCCTTCCAAATGGAACCAACAGAAGAGTGAATGTTCTTCCATCCTAGCTCCTAAAATATTTGAAATAACACAAGGGCAAAAAATTGCCTTTAAAACAACATTTTCACTTGGATTCATTGCAGCAGGGAGAGGGGGCCCTCTGGAACTGGCACTGCTCCCGAACCCACTACACACTTCAGGGGTCATTTTCACAGGAGGGAGCCAAAGATTTCAGATACCTCCGCTCCTTCGTGCTACAGGTGCATTCAGCACGGTAAAATAACATCAAGTAAAAAGAGAAAGTAAAATGCGTAAATAAAATGCGCAGAGATAACACGATAAGAACTGATGTTCCAAAAATATGCGGCACCGTTTATGCAGCTCTAAAACTTATGGGCGCTATTATTGTGAGCTGAAGTGGTTCCCTGAGTTTAGTTTTACATCTACCTTGTTTAATGGTGGTTGCTCCTATTACCTGCTGGTAATGGTGCACAGTTCACAATAAAACAGCTTGGGGGGAGTCCTGGGCAGCAGAGGGTGGGGAGAAAAGAGGGATATCTCCAGAGGTACTGGAGTTCTTTGTTACTTTCTGGCAAATAGAAGTGTTGTAACTCCAAAAATAAATTTCTACTTGTCTCACTGGATCATGCACTGACATGAAATTGTGCAAGTTTGGTGCAAAGCTGGGTAAACACAGACAAAATATTACATCTCAGCAGCTGTGTGTGAATCCCTGGGCAACGGACACGCAAATGTCCAGGAAAAGGTTTTTGGAGCAGCCCCCACCTGAGTGCTGCAAAGCCCACCTGAAATTCCTGAAGGGATCAGGCACTGGATGCAGGTGCCTCATTCCAGCTCCTGTTGTGAATCTGACACTTCCCAGACCCTGTTTCAGACCTTGTGTCCTCAGACACACCAGGGTGCACTGCCACCAGGAATGACAGGAGGGACACCTCTGGAAACTGGTTGGAAACATCTCAGGGGTGTATTTTTTAGCTGGGAAATCAGCTCTGGGATCTACTACTGGGAAGGCCAAGGAAGCATGGAAGCAGGGAGGAGGGGAAAGCAGAATACATCCTCATAAAGAAAAGTCTTCAAATTATCATAATTTGGGTACCCCAGCCCTGATCCTGCCCCTCAGCTTCAGCGTCTTCCCCACTTCTTGCAGCAGCAGGAATGAGGCTTATGTAACCTTCAGGGTTGTTGGACAGAGAAATGGACATTTTGAGAAGGGAGCTCTGGTCCCCTTAGACTCCCTTATATTCTCATTCTAAATTTTCCAACAAGACTTCTGCAAAGGGCAGTTCCTTCGTTACCGTCAGTTGAAAAGGGAGTTATTGGGATGGGGGAGGAATGCTCCAGGCCACTAAAGACCCTCCAGACACCAACATTTGGATGTTTTTGGCCTAGGACTGATGTGATTTGAAGACCTGGAGGGCCTTTCCATGATGGGGTGAGGTGTCAGTCACCAAGAGAACAGCCAGAAGAGGTTAAGCCCTCCTTGGATGTGCACAGAACACTCTGAACTCTCACATGTAGATGAAAGATAGGGAAAAACTCCTAAAAAATGTCTTAATACCAAGTTGGAATAAAACTTTGAGCCTGTTGTAAATTGAAAGTCCCTTGAAATGGCTTGATGACCTTGGAGGTGTTTTCCAGCCTAAATGATTCTGATTGTAAACCCCCAGTTTTTGGTGGGGATTCACAGGCAGTGGTAAGGTGAGAAAAACAATTTGGGGCCTTATTTCAAGTGTGTGGGATAAAGCCTGTGATGAAGACAAGACACAAGGACTGGTGGGGATAGCAAATGGTCCATGAGAGACACTTTGGAAACAAGGTTTACACTAAATGGAACTACTACAACCTCCTCTGCAAACCAGGTGTTTCTTGACCTTGAGTAACACCCCTGTCAGAGCCCTCTGTCTTCCAGTCTGCCTCCACTTGTCCTTGGTTATTAACCACCCCCGGGGAGTTTGGGGAGTCCTCTGAATACCTGAATACCCAGGCAGAGAATTTCAGAGCTTTGCACGTTATAAAAAAGTGACAGGAGGGGTGTGAAAATGAGCCACACATGCTGTTTTCATGGCTGAGGCTTGATGTGCCTTGGATTCAGAAGCAGTCCTGATTAATACCCATCCTGCACTCACTAAATTAAATTAGGCTGCTTAAAATTAAAAATACATATTTATTTTAACCAGTCTGGGTATTCCGAATGAACTGAAAAGGAAAAAGGATGGAATATTACAAATGAGACAATTAAGCAAAGCGAGCAGGAGAAATTGTATAAATTACAGCCCTGTGATGAACACAGGGCTTTGATGCGAGGGAGGGGAGCTGGCAAGGATTCCAGAGATGGAGAGCGGTGGGGATGGGTGGTGGGAAAGGACTGAAAGTAGAAAGAAAAAAAAAAAATTAACTCAGAGAAAATCCATTAGTATTGATTTAAGGAGGTAATCAAGGGGAAAGAGTCTCAAACGGGCAGGATGGAGTGTTAATGGTAACACATGAATGCCGTGATGCTCCGGGCCTCACACAGCTCTTTCTGCTGCACAATTGCACTTCTGGGAGAGCCTTGATCCATCCCTGGTACCTCTTGACCTGGCCAGATTCTCAGCACCTGCCAGGTGTGATGAAGCTCCTGGGTGTGAAAAAGGATTAGATCAGACCTGAAAGCTCTTCCCTTGGACAATGCTCAGGATGGAACCAGGAGCAAATGGAAAGGGCGGGAGGGAAGGCGGTTGCTGCAGTTGGAGAGAAGCCAATGGGAGAAGAAACAACTTTCCAAGCAGCATCTTGCCAAATCTTGATATTTTTGTAACAAGTAAAATTCCCAAAAACTCTGGGAGAAGACAAAGTTGGCCATGGACTGTATTCACAGCTTGTTGGGAAACCAGAGATGCTCAGCACATGGAAGAATCCAGCCCCAGACACGCGAACTCTTCCTGAATGGATTTTCTCACGAATACACTGCAAATGTTTCCCAAGCACACAAATTTTATGGATGTGAAGAAGATCCTGGTTAATGTGGGCAGGGACACCTTCCACTAGACCAGGTTACTCCAAGACCCATCCAACCTGGCCTTGAGCACTTCCAGCCACAGCTTCTCTGTGCCAGGGCCTCACCACCCTCACAGGGAAGAATTTAATTTCCATCGCATATGTGTGGTTGTGCAATTCTTATGCATGTTTAAAATATATGGTTTACATTTATTTCTTGAACAATTCAGTACTGTAATATTTTGGTCACAACCCAATCAAATCTCTTTGGGATTAGTTTTTCAAAGGGAAAAATAATTTCCATGCAGAGGCTTGGGCTGTCAGTGGAGGAGATTTAGAGACTGTTGAGTGAGGCATGAGCTGGATTAAAGTGGTGTATAGGCCTTCCATACTGATTTTTACTTCATCCAGCTATCAAGAAGGCATTTTCACCTTTCACAAGTCCTATTGTAGCTACAAAATCCTAACGTCACATTTTCCACTGCATCCGGTGGCTGCCCCATCCCTGAAAGTGTTCAAAGCCAGGTTGGACAGGGCTTGGAGAAGCCTGGTCTAGTGGAAGGTGTCCCTGCCCATGGCAAAAAATTTGAAATTTAATGGTCTTGAAGGTCCCTTCCAACCCAAACCGTTCTGTGGTTCAATGAAACAGTCCGACAGAAACCCTTTTTAATCCCCTAAAATATATTGGTATATGGTTTTGCATTTGATTTTTGTTTGGGTTTTTTTTTAACCCTGTGGATCACTGCCTTGAGAAGTAGATCTGATTGACTCTGGCCGTGTTAGAGATGAAGGGGCATTTGAGTGCTCCTTCAGTTTCTCTTGGCAGGTGGTTCTTTGCAGAGCTGTTATCTGTAGGTCTGAGATCAGAGATCTGCTTGATCACTGCACATCAGTGCTCTTGAATACAACATTCACTTTCCTTGAGAGCTTCCTGAAAACCCCAGTTTAGCTGTGTATTGCAGAATTATATATCTAAATACATATATATAACTGCTATATAAATGCAAAGTGGTTATTATTAAGGGGAGAAGGGAATTGCTGTATCCATCTAAATAATATGCTGGTAACTGTCAAAGAGCAAATACACTTTCTGCTAACAGGGTTTTTCTAATGCTAAGAGGAAGAATAACAGGGCTGGAGGCTGGAAGACATTTAGCAGCAAATACAAAAATGGGTTTGTTTGTTCTCCTCCTTTGTTCTGCTAAATTCTCTCTGCTTTTCTGCCTGCCTGTTTTGCAAAGCTCTGAAGCACTTTCACCCTGCAGCAAGCTCTGAAAGCAATTTCACATGGCCAGCAGAGCTGAAGGAGGGAGTGAAGGGGAAACAGATTGACTTTTCAATGCAAGAAAATGGAACAGGGCATGGAGAGAGACCTGAGAGACAGGGAGGTGTCATGAGCCAAGACAGCAGCCACTGGTCTGTATCTCCCGAGGCCTGGCTTTCCCTCCCTTTAACTGGTTTGTGCATTTGTTAGAGCAGGCTCAGAGGAGGCCATGAAGATGATCAGAGGTTTGGAGCTCCTCTGCTCTGGAGCTCCTCTCCCAGCCAGGGTGGGAGAGCTGGGGGTGTTCACCTGGAGAAGAGAAGGCTCCCAGGAGTCCGTTCCAGTGCCTAAAGGCGCTCCAAGAGAGCTGGAGAGGGACTTGGGACAAGGGATGGAGTGACAGGATAGGAGGCAACAGTTTTAAACTGAAAGAGAGCAGGTTTAGATTAGATATTAGGAAGAAATTCTTCCCTGTGAGGGTGGTGAGCCCCTGGCACAAGTTTCCCAGAGAAGTTGTGGATACCCCAACCCTGTGAGGGTCAGGTTGGATGGAGCCCTGAGCAACCTGATCTAGGGAGGGGCAACCCGCCCATGGCGAGGGATTTGAAATAAATGATCTTCAAGGTGCCTTCTGACCCAAACCATTCCATGATTTTATGATTCTGTGGTGAGGGAATTATACTCGATGCAACAAAAACCTCTTGTTGCTCAGGTGGGTTTCTGCCCACCCCACATGCCAACAGAAAATAGAGACATTTCACACTGCTCTGTCTTCATCAGCTGAAAGCCACACAAGAAACAAGCTGAGACTCAAACTCTGCTCAAGCAGATGAATGATAATGTTTTCTTCTGGGTCTGCATTGTACATTTTTATTTTTATGTCAGATTTTTTTTCTGTTCAAAACAGGACACGATGTTGATCAAAAAGGGAGTTTTTATACTTTTTAAATACTTTTTTTAAATTTTATTTTTTCGCTTTACATTTTTTTTTTTTTGCTTACGTAGAGTGTTCAGGAAGGAAAGGGGAGCAATACTGCAGTGGAGCGACGTGTGTTTACAGATTGAGGCAGATAAAAGGTGCTGTCAATCATTTTGCTTCATGAGCAACAGAAGGCTGAATGAGTGCTCAGGAGAATTTATGGGTGTTCTCTGTGATTAAATTGCCACACGTCCAGTGCTACGTCAGAGCACTAAAATGAAACAACAGTAATGAGAAGGCACTATAGAGACATCCAGCTCAGATCCAGACATGGTCTGACAGAAGTGGTCAGTGTTGTACCTCATCTCACAGCCCCTGACCCTTCTTAGGCTATTTTGTCATCCTCAGCACCTTTTCTCCATGTTTCAGCATCTTCCTGCTATTTCAGGAAGGGATAACTCAAAGGTGAAGAGTAAAAGGAGTGAATCAAATGCAGCATCCTTTGACACATGTGGGACTTAGAGGGATGTGCAACACAGTCCCTGTGTATATGGAAAAAACAAATTCCATGGGAGAATTGAGGTCCTGTGATGTGAGGACCTGCAAAGTCCAAGCTGCTGGTGACGCTCATGTTTTGGATCTGGAGGATTTGCAGGATGTTGTTACCTGTCCTTAAAAAGCAGCCAGTGAGGAGGGTTGTGTCTGAGGGATATTTTAAAGCTTTGTTCTGGACACGTTAGGCCAATTTGAGGTCAGCCACAAAGAGATGCCAGAGGCAAGCCACCTTTGTTACTGTTTTGGGCAGAAGGGTTAACATTCGTCTCATTTAACTTCAGATTTCTGTCCTACAGACTTCCCTCTTCTCAGTTCAACACTGAGAATCCCTACAGCCACTGGAGAGACACAAATATTTCTCAGTGCTTCTCACCACGTCCTTAGGAAGACCCTCAAGTACGTCTGAAGAACCGTGTTCCAAAAGTACCTGTTAATTCCCATTAAGCACAAAAAGAATTTCCATCAGTAGCTCAGATGCAGAAGTGTCTCTTGTACCTGTATAAAACCAGGCAAGATCAATCCCACCTCAGGAGACATCTGATGAAAGGGAAATTCTTGAAGCAGCTACACAGGGATGGAAATTGAAAGGGCAGATGACAGTAGCAGGGCCACAAGCTGGTGGGAATCCCCAACCAGCTGGAGGATAAGGAGAATCCCTCACGAGAGCCATGGGAAGGGTAGAAGACAGCAATCATGGAAATTAAAAGAGAACAAGGAGAGTCCATGATGAGTAAAGAGCAAATGGAGTGCTGACCTTAGCTTTGTCTTGGGAAAGGCCATTGGAGATTCCTGAATGAGCAATTTCAGTGCTTGGGGAAGGCACTGGAATACAGATTTGTGGGTGGAATTGGCAGAGGGGAGATCCATACCTTGAAAGCAAATGGTCAGGGAGGTTGAAGATGAGTAGTAACAAATGAAGCACCTTTTCCTTTCAGAAAAACAGATAAAATAAAGCCTTCCAATTCATTATTACAAGTATATATGTGAAATAATAAATAAAAATGGGGTCAGGTACACATAATCTTTCTATTCAGTAGCTCACCTTTGAAAATCACTGATAGCACAGATGTGGGCCAAACTCTGGAATAATGGCTGGACTTGGGCAAAGGACAAGGTAGAAATTTCCCCACAAACATAAGCTGGATTTTTCAAACTTTATCAGAACAGCTTTGTTCAAATGGTCCCTAATGTGGGTGTCATCAGTTATATCCCATCCCTCGGGCTGTTCAAGGCCAGGCTGGATGGGGCATTGAGCAGCCAGGTCTAGTGGCAGGTATCCCTGCCCATGGCAGGGGGGTTGGAACAAGATGATCTCTAAGTTCCCTTCCAATCCAAACCATTCTGTGATTCTATGATTCCATTTTAATCAGTTTGGGCAGACAGTCTTTAACAGTGTTCTTGTCATTGAAGACCTTGTTCCAGAGTAAAAAGCTGAGAATCAACTCATTGACTGTGGCACCAACTCCATCTGCAGTCTCAGCTTAAAACTTATTAAAAACCACCTGCCTCAGTTTCCAGTTGCTAATTGGGTGTAAAACTGTCCTTTGTCCTGCTTGTTCAGGCTAGAAATGTTCTGGGTTACTTTAGGATGCACAGAAGTACAGCCTGATCTCTTCTGAGGTCCTGGAAGCACCTTGTTATAACCAAAAGCCACAATTTCCTGCAATTTTATCAAAAAGACTTTTTCTCCTTCTGCCTGTCTCCATATCCATATGCATGAATATTAATCCTGCCCAAAGAAAAGGGGAAAAAAAAAAGACAAGAGAGAGGGGTGATGAAAATTCAGTACATCAAACTGACTCTTGTTGATTTACGGTGGGTAATTATCATTCTTCACGCATGGCTGGTCCCCTGTTGAGGGAAAGCAGAGCAGGTGGAGCAGCGCTTGTCCGAAATCCTTCCTCCTGAAATTGCCTCCACCTGCAAACTCCCCACACACCTACAGCAGAGAGGAATTGTCAGGACCAGACAGAAGGACAGGCGGGAAAGATGGATGGAGGTAGCTGTACAAAGACACCTGGAAAAGTTGGGTTAGCCCATGCTTGAAATGTTCCCAAACATCTGCTTTTGCATTTAACGTGCCATGGCAATGGTTCCGTCTTGTAACTGAGGGGGTAAAAAAAGTAGTTGTAAAATTAAAGGCTGTAAAGTAGTATGAAATGATAATTGGAATTATTCAGGTAATGGATTAAGACTATTCCAAGTACCATGATCTAAATCTGAATGGTGAGGGAGGGGGAAGAGGGTAGTAAACTAATATAATTTGGAATTGATTTTCAAAGAATACCAAAAATTATTACTGGTAAAATTTACAAGCACTGTAGATCATGCTCGCTGCTGCCTTGTTTGTAACAGAAATATCCAATTCCGAAATGAATTGTTCTCTGCTCAAACTAACTCTTGCTGATGGTGGCAAGTTGTTAATTAAATGACAATTTTCCGCTGTTCGTTTTGAAAGTCTATGGAAAGATAACCCGAAGTTCTCAGTTTCTGAAATGAGTGGGGAGAGGTGAACAAGCACAGACTTTTTAAAGACTTCAGGGGTAGGAAAAAAAAAAATCCCTTCAGGGATATGCTCACCAGGACAAGATTTTATCACATAAGCTCTCCATGGTAGGATTTTATCCCACAGCTGGAGTTTGGCTCAGGCCATGTCGCTGTAGATGTCTACAGAATTGAGACTGAACACATCAAAGCAAGTTGTCTCTATAATTAATGAAGAGATATAGGCACTTTTAAGGAGTGAGTCACCTGACCTTTTTGTTATAAATCTGCTTCATGATCCAATGAATCATGTCCTAAATTCCACTGTCTGTGTTGACTAGCTGTCCATTTACTGACTCAATTTATTCCCCATTCATTTTGACACAGATGTTTATTTAGTCAGATGTACTCCAAGCCAGGAAATGTAAGAAATTACCTCTTTATAACTCCCATTTCATGCTCTTAGCCTAAGTGTTCATAAGCTCCAGCTGTCACGGACAGGGGAGTGGTGCTGATGGACAGGCTGGAACAGGTCTGATGGACCTCTTTAAATCATGTTTCTGAGTAATCGGCTCAAATTCTGAGTACCAAGGTCTAGGGGAAGGTTCCCTGCCTATGGCAGGGAGGCTGGAATGAGGTGATCTCTACAGTTTGTTCCAACCCAAACCATTCCTTGATTCTGTGATTCTTCACTAGGTCATCTGCATTTAGAATCTGGAAATCTGATATTGTGCCAATGAAGAGACAATGCCACCTCTCTAGAGAAGCAGAGATAAGGGTCCCAGTTTCCATTTCCACAACTGCCCTCTCTCAATGAAAATCCAAACCAGAACTGGGCTCACAATACCTTATCAAAGACATTTCAAAGAATCACTGTAGAATCGTGGAATCTTCAAGGCTGGAAAAGACCTCCAAGATCATCAAGTCCCACCAACTCCCAACAGTAGCTGCAGATTTCTGATGGGATGATCACACAATGACTAAACCATCTTTACTCATTTTTCCTGAGGGCATGAGCAGAGCAAGGCCACCTACCCTGGAAGGCTTTAATATAATTAGGATAAATCTACTGGGAGTTTGCTTCCTGCTCTCTTTAGAGAGTCTGAGACTAAAGGCCCAGGTCTGGGCAGTAAGGACATGCGGTCTTTCACTCTGTGGAAGAATCCCATGTGGGACTTTCCACTTCAGATCACTCTGCAGGTTTACTTTCATATTCAAAGTAGAATTACAGAATTATAGAATCATGGAGTGGTTTGGTTTGGAGGAGACCTTCAAGATCATCTTGTTCCAATCCCCTTCCATGAGCAGGAGCACCTTCCACTAGACTGGGTTAACGAGAACCTGATCCAGCCTGGCCTTGAACACAAGTAGAATTGAAATCATCTTAGTGCATTTTCTAAAGGTCACAACTCCTCATCCTTCAGAGGTCTTCCTCCTTCTGCATCCAAACAGCCAAAGAGCAGGAGAGCAAGCACAGAGCAGAAAACTCCTTGGAATGTGGGACTAGGAAGGAAGAAAGGGACAGTTTCACTAATAAACCTGCCACCATGATTATTTTTTGGCCAAGACGAGCCCAGCCTTTCCAGTGAAAGCCCCATGCACAGAAGTGTGGGGTGAAGAAAACAACACCAAAAAATGTGCCACCTTTTGAGTGGTGAGAAGCAGGGGATGGATGCAAAGGGGCAAAAGGAAATACAGCATGAAAAATTGCTTTCTTTGACAGAATTATAAAATTATTGGGTGAAGGGAAATTTGCAGATTTAATATGCCATTTAATGACTTGACATTTGAAAGAGTCTCACACAAAGCACCGCTCATTATATTAATTGATATTGTCTGTGAGAGGACTGCTGAGTTTAAAATCGGCACGAGCACAGAAAACAAAGGATAACCTTTATCCAGGCTGGTGTGCACCCACAGAGAGGTGTCAATAAACTTCAGTTTTGGTAAAAAGCACTAATAATGTCTTTAATTAAGTACTAAAATCCAGGGGGTTCTTTTGCCCTTATTTTTTTTTTTTTTAACCAGATAGAAAAATCAAGGTACTGAGAACTTAAAGTAATTCACTGTACACAGAATTTTCAATATTTGGCCTCTCTTGGTGACTGAGGCAACAATCACAGCAGAAGACTGATGGAGACCTCCCAGCTCTGGTCTGTTTCGCTCTAGTGACTGGAGGAGGTGCCTCACACAAGTACCTGAGATGACAAAAATTCATATTTGCCATTTCCTGAGAAATAACGGGATAAAGAAATCTCTATTTTTGTGATACACAAAATCAACTCCAGACTGGCAACCAGCTCAGCCAACCAGAAACTCCTCAGTGTGGATATCTTCATGTGGCCACAGGTAACACAGTGCTCATAGCAAATTTAATTAGTATGTCCTAAAAATTTTTCCCTGTGGGAGGGCAGTGACCTTGTCCATGCCGTACCAAAGGAGAAACAGTTCAAAGAAAATAAATCCCCAGTGCAAACACAGCAAGAAGATAAATGAGAGAGAAATGGACAAACGCCAGACCTCCAGAATCCAAACCCAGTGCCTTAATAGCAGCATGTCCTGCTTTGGGATATAAGGTACCTGTGAGTCACAAGGAGCTGTCACTTGGATCACAATGTGAAACAATGTCAGATCAATCTGCTTAAAAGCCTTATTAGCAATATGGAAGGCAGAGGCTGGAGAATCCTAATGGCCACTGTGGGTTGGAGACTGGTACAGAAATCAAGACACCGCTCACAAGTGAAGAAACACCAAAATGGGTTTAATTTCTCAGGAATTAAAGTCCTATCAGGAAGCCTGTTAGTGGGGAAGGTCATAGAATCATCGAATCAGGGAATGGTTTGGGTTGGAAGGGACCTTCAAGATCATTTAATTCCAATCCCTCCTGCCATGGCCAGGGACACCTTCCACTAGACCAGGTTGCTCCAAGCCCTGTCCATCCTGGCTTTGGACACTTCCAGGGATCCAGGGGCAGCCACAGCTTCTCTGGGCAACCTGTGCCAGGGCCTCACCATCCCCACAGGGAAGAATTTCTTCCTAATATCCAATCTAAATCTACCCTCCTTCACCTTAAGTCCATTCCACCTTGCCCTGTCACTCCAAGCCCTTGTGATAAATCCCTCTCTAGTCCTTTTGCAGCCCCTTTAGGCACTGGAAGGAGCTCCAAGGTCTCCCTGAAGTTCTGTCTTCTCCAGCCTGAACAGCCCCAGGCCGTCTTCATAGCAAAGGGGCTCCAGCTGTGTGATCACCTTAGTGGCCTCCCCCGGACTCCTTCCAACAGGTCCAAGTCTTTCTTGTGTTGATGATGTGCAAGAAAAGTGTGAGAAAAATAAGTCCCTGGTTTTCTGGACAAGTGTTTCCGGTGAGGAGTTGAGCTCATGTGGAAAAAGAGCTGCGGTGAAGAGCCCAACTTGAGTGTCTTTGCAGAACATCCCCAGAACCACTTTGGTGATGGCAGAGGCAGCAATCCGGCAGAGGCAGCAATCCAGCAGAGACTGAGAGACTGAACTGCAGGACAAGTTGGGTAACAGCCTATTTTTTTTCCTTCCAATGACACAGCATTGTAAAAGCCACTGCTATTGCACAAGATGTTCAGTAAAACACAATAAACCCCTCATTGTGAACGACCTGAAAAATGCTGATTAGAGACTCAAAAGCAGTGTAATAACTTATGATGAAAAAGGAAAGTGATAACAACGGAGCTGAATAATGATATCTGAAGTGTTGAGAAGCCATCCAGGAAAAAAAATGAAGGCATCAATTAAAAGGCCACGCACTTTGGGACAGAAAGGGAAAAATAGCAGTGATATGTGACCCAATGATAGATGGAGATGGCTTATGATGTCTAAGAAAAAGTGTACAGTGAGTGTTTCCTTTTATCCCTTTGGAATAACAATAACAGTGGAAAATTAATGTCACCTTTGGGTGAGAAAGCCTTTGCAGTTGTTCAGAAACCAAGAGCATTGTAATGCATATCTGCTGCTGGAAATACATTGAATGTTCAGGCAGAGTGATCTACACCCTGAAGTTCTGAAAGACAGAGGCAAATGGCTGCATTGCATTTGGGGTCAGCTTTTGAGAAGCCTTTAAATGTGGGAGGAAATGCAGAAAACGTGGGAGTGTGGATGTCACATGGCTGATGAAGTGGAATTAAACTGAGCCGGGGTAGCAAAGCTGCCTTGTGCATTCTTCTGCAGAGGAACAAACCTTCGCAAAGCATTTGATGTAGCAGTGATGACAAAATTAGCAGATGGATATTGGTAAAACACATGCAAAGAGATGAAATAGATAATCAATAACAACTAATCCTCAGTGGGGAAAAGAGGAGTTTTAGAGAGATACAGAGGGGTGATTTCCACTCAACATATACACCAACAAAAAGAGCATTAATAAAAATGGATAAATAATAAGAAAATGACTCAGTGAAATGTTCTATGAAGAAGAGCAGCCCAGCCCTAGAGATTGTTCCCTCTATGTCTGGATAAGCCACTGACCACAAACTCTCAAAGCAATACTGTGGCAAAAAGACTTAATTCAGTTCTTGTTTTTAGAGTGGTGGATATGCATAGGAATTTATTGATGTCTCTTGTTTCTCTCTTGCTTCTCTTTATTTTATTTTTTTTTTTAATCTTTCGGCACAGGCAAAGAGGAATTCAGAAAGATGGAAAGGACGGGTAAAATGCATATTGAATGCTGATGGATTTTTCAATAGGTTTCTCCAGATATCACTAAAACTAGGAAAATGTGAAAATTACACAGTTGTGTTTTGTGTTTGTTTGAGGAAAAAAGCCTTTTTATCTAAAAGAAAACTTTAAAAGAAAATATCACAAATAGCTCTATTTAGGACTCTGGAAGCAAGACTGAACTTAATGCCAAGGAAGGCTCTGTAGAAAGTAAATGAGGCACCAAAAGACTTTCTAACTGCTCCATTAGCCCTCTTTCATCTTCTCCATCTATGACACAGCCAACAGAGACACCCTGAGAGTCTCAGAGCAGGGATTTTACTGGGTTGCAGGGGATGCTATCAACTAACTGTGGTTCAAACCATCCAATTTGCACTGAACTCTCCCAGCCCAGTTAATTTCTGCTGTAATGGGACAGACAGAAGCTTCAGAGGGATTTTTCATTTCCTTCCTTCCATCCAGAAAAATACAGGAATGAAGGGCACAGAGCCACTGCCAAGAAGTTGGACGGTTGTCATTTAAACTGTAATTCACCCAGAGCCTCTGGAGAAGCATCAGCCTTGGTGGGCCTGGAGTTGCAGGATTAATGGAGCTGAAGTGGATCTGAAGCTTTTTGCATGCAATTCAGGAAATGTCTAGACTTTGTGAGAAACCTGCTAAATTAGAGTGGCAGGATTTCGGGAACAGGGAAGCTCTTCTTGCTCTTGGCAAGAGGATCGGTTGGTGGAGGCAGGGGAAGCTGTAGGATTGATGGCTGGGGGGGTGTCTGTGTTTGGAAAGTGACGGAGCAGTTGGCAAAGTGAAGCATTATCTGACTCAGGACTCCTGTCTCTAAATAAAAGTGAGGTATGCCCAGAAGGAAAATAATTTGGGGGCATCTCTTGGGGAAATAATAGCCCTATGGAGACCAGGAACAGCCGAGGAGGGAGGAAGAAGAACTGTTAAGGCTGATTGGTCAGAGAAATCATTTTAAGGCCCCCTTTCCACAGGAAACCATCCTGCTTTATCTTCATTTCTGTTCAAGCTTTCCTCAGGTGAGGTTTTCTATCAAGCAGGAGAAAAACAAGTCCCCAGAAGCCATCTAGACCAAAGTAGTGGCACAAATGGCTGCCCCATGAGGTTTCTATCAGACAGCATGTGTAGTAATCTTCCAGATTAATCTGGCCAGGAATTTCCACTGTTTCAGCTTGCATTTGGTACTTGAATTCCCTCTCTCTTTCCCCTCATTCCTGCTTATTTCCCAGACCAGTGTTATTGTCCTGGTTCCTTCGTGAGCTCCAAATCTTCAGTTTATCAGAACCAATTATGTCAGACAATTGCCACTGCTCTCCCAGGACAGGATGATGGGTCTTGGGAGCAGGAGAGAAGCAGCACAGGTTACGAGCTGGCAGGAGAAAGGCTCTGGATAGTGTTTCAAATGACATTTTCCTGAGGAAGATAAGGAAGTGAGGTGAAGATGGATGTGAAGAAGCGGGTACCCGCAGAGGGACGATGCTTGTTACGCTGCCACAGTGAATGTGTGCATCCAAGGGGAACCTGGAGGGACCTGCCAAGATATCCATGCAGGAGCAAAGCTTGCACGACTCACCCACTCAGCTTTGCCCACAGAGTCCCATCAAGCTTTTGAGCCCTAAAATGGTCTCTAAACCAGCCATGGTTCTGAGCATCTCACTTCAAAAAATGTGGAACATTGGCAAAGGCTGGTTAGGGGAGAGCAAGGAGAAGAGAGAGGCCTTAGAGCACCTTCCAGTGCCTGCAAGGGGGCTTATAAGAAGGATGGAAAGGGACTTTCCACAAGGGGAAATAGCTTTGAACTGAAGGAGGGGAGATTTACATTTGGTATCAGGAAGAAATTATTAATTTTAAGGGTGGAAGTACTGACACAGCTCGGCCAGAGAGGTTGTGGACTCCATGAAAATGCTCAAGGCCAGGCTGGACGGGGCTTGGAGCAACCTGGTCTACTGGAATGTGTCGCTGCCCATGGCAGGGGGATGGAATGAGATGATCTTGAAGGTTCCTTCCAATCCAAACCATTCTAGGATTCTATAAGAATTAAGTGCCAGAAAATCTCCTTCATGGTGTCGTGGCCATTTGATGCTTGGCCTTCTAACAGTGTGAAATAATGAACCTGAGATGACCCTGTTGTTGCCAGAGCTTCTTTTCTGGGGGTTGGAGAATGAAGTGAGAGGGAAGAGGATGGGAATGGGGGTTTCTGTGGAGCTTAAAAAAGCAGTGAAAGATGTCATTACACCCATTTTGGCTGCTTTGCACAGTTTGTGCTCTGGCTGGGGGTGGGAGCCCAGGCAATGCAGAGATTAAAGCTGGTAATCACAGGGAGAACATTTGAGGGCCTGACAGACCCACATAGTCTCATCTACCACAGAAATTGGTCATTTCCTAAATCTTTTATAGAAGACACCAGGGAATGGGTCTCTTTTTTCACCACCTGCTCTCATTCTGTCACTGCTCTTTTAATTTTCTTTATCTATAACATTAATAATCCTAAAGGTATTTTTAGTGGGTTCCCTAGGAGATATATCTCTTCCAGTCTATGTGTTTCCTTGAATACCAACAGTTGAATATCCTGATATCATAATTATCTGCTAAAAATGATCTAACTTTTTTCCCCATAAAGAGTTTCCCACTAAAAATATCCAATAAAATTTGTTTTCTAAATTACCTCCATCCTGTGAAAGTGCCTGTGACAGAAAATAGTTTTTAAAATGTCATTTGTTGCTGCTAAATTTTCAAATTAACTGCAACTTTAATGAGAATTATTGCTCCAGACAATCCCATATGAGATCTTCCAAACTTTTATCTGATGATATTTGCCAGCTACGATCATCTTTCATAAATCAGAGTGCAGTAGTTTTAAGTGCGAAAGCTCATTTGCTTGTTTGTTTACCAAAAATATGTAAAGAAAAGCCTCTTTTTTACTGAACAGGCATTTATTCAGCAAAGCGTTCAAACTGCTGCTGTTCTTTGCAGTTTTTTCACCGTGCCCAAATTGAACAACTGCAAATTCTGTCCCATTGCTGGTACCTATTTTTGCATCCCCTTTCTTGAAGCCCACCCCTCGTTAACACAGCGCTCACAACTGGGCACACTCACAGCAAGAATCACTGAAGGGTTTGGGCTGGAAGGGACCAAGACCATCTGCCATGGGCAGGGACACCTTCCACTATCCCAGGTTACTCCAAGCCCTGTCCAGCATGGCCTCAGATACTTCCAGGGATGGGGCATCCACAACTTCTCTGGGCAACCTGTGCCAGGGCCTCCCCATCCTCACAGGGAAGAATTTCTTCCCAATATCTCACCTAACCCTGTCCTCTGTCATCGTAAGGCCATTCCCCCTTGTGCTGTCACTCCATCCCTGGTCCAAAATCCCTCTCCAGCTTTCTTGGAGCCCCTTTAGGCCCTGGAAGGAGTTCTAAGTTCTCCCTGGAGCCTTCCCTTCTCCAGGCTGAATACCCCCAGCTCTCTCAGCCTGTCTCCATGGCAGATGTAGTTTCTTAGACATCTTTGAGCCCATGACAGCACTGGAACAGGTCTCCCAAGGCCACACAGATTCTTGATATTCTCATGCAAAACATTACCTCAAGGCTTTCTCTTTTTTTTGGGTAATCCAAATAAATCCACCTTGACTTCATCTCACAATTCTTTGCAATGGATTCTTGTTGGTTATTGAGATATGGTTTTCCCCTCCAGAGGACATTGTTTATTTTCTCTATTGCACCATTGCAACCAATTTTTCTTCTATGGAAATGATGCCTTCCTGGACAGCTCATTTGATACCTTTTTTTAATGTGGAGTTTTTTCATTTATGTATTTAATTAAAAAAAAATTATTTGATACCAGGCTCATTTGATACCGTCATAAAGCTACACCTTAGTATTGAAGGTACCTGTTTCATAAAATCATGAAATCATAGAATTATAGAATGGTTTGTGTTGGAAGGGACCTTAAACATCATCCAGTTCCAACCTTCCTGCTGTAGGCAGCGAACCTTCCACTGGACAATATTCTATGCCAGAATAACTACAATTAGTAATTCCAGGAGCAAACTGGAACCCAGAAATATTCTTTCAGTATACTCTGCATGAAAAAAGTCTATTGCCTCTCATTGCTATTATATTAATTCATTGCATTCAAACTGCAGCAGCATCCAGACACTATATCAACATCCTGCTAAAGGACAAACCCTTCCCCAAAGAGCTTAATACTGTACCAGTTTTATCATATTGCTGAACATCAATTATGCTACAGCTGCTCTCTCCACAAAGGTAATAACTCTGTTCTTTACAGGCAGGGTCTCAGGCAACTTTCTCATATCTCAAATAAAAAGTCTTTAGAAAACCGATCTGATTCCAGATTATTACAGGTCTGGGGAAAAACTGACCTTGCACTTTTAAGTATATGGCTTAAAGAGGAGTATGAAATAACACCCAAACTTGTTGTCCAGGGAGAGCCTGTCTTTGCTCTTCCCTCACCCCCCTTCCACAAAGCTTTTTCCACCTGATATTTCCTGGGCAGGCAAAGACTTGCACGAGAAGGAAGCAGGAACAGGTAGCACTGGGGAGATAAGACCGCAGTGATATAAAATGAAGGTACAAGGTGCCCCCAGCCCTGCATAATCAATGCCCTAAATCAGCCAAAACATTCTGCCCAGGTTCAGAAAAAAGCAGCACTTTCAGGAGGCACTTTGTTTGCCTTCTGCTTGGCCAGGGAGAAATTTGACAGTTTGGAGCAGTAGCTCAAACTAACAAGTGTCTGTGTCCTCACTCTGCAGGAGAGGCAACAAGCAGGCAGTGAATTTATGTGCTGGTGAAAAGGACCTTATTATTTTCAGCAGTAAATTAGACTCTGCAGACGAAAAGCTCGCATACTTTGGCTCACAAGTGTCAACTCACACTTGCGTGTGAGAGTGCAAACACACCAATATTGAAATGTTTGCACAGGAGCAGAGATAAGCCCTGAGAAATGCATTCATACAAGGAAGGACTGTCAAGATCATCTCATTCTAACCTCCTGCCATGGGCAGGGATACCTTCCATTATCCCAGGTTGCTCCAAGCCCTGTCCAGCCTGGTCTTGAACACTTCCAGGGATGGGGCAGCCACAGCTTCTTTGGGCAACCTCTGCCAGGGCCTCATCACCTTCACAGTCAAGAATTTCTTCCTAATATCCAACCTGTAAATACAAACCTGAACTCTTTTGGATTAAAGCCATTACCTCTTGTCCTATCACTCTCAAGGCCACATGCAGTTAAGGGTAAATCCCTGGATAAACACGGAAATCAGTAATGCAGAATCTCAAACAACTGCAATGCAGCTGCCAGGCTGTGGAGAACCATCTTCTGCTAACAGCAATAACCAAAACAGTGACTTTCTCAAAACAGGGGATTCATTAAAACATGGGATGGTTTCTTTCAAGAAAAGTTATTGTATATTTATCCTAATAACTATTCAGACTTATTCCTTCAGACGTCTGCAAATTCCAGAACTTGCAAGGATAGAAGCAAGTCGATGCTCATCTCTGGACAGCAGTGGCCACGTCCTCCAACTCACATAATTAAAGGAAATGCTTATTTTCAGAAGCACAAGGCTCAGATCTGTGGTTCTTTCAGCACAGTCCCACCTGTCAGCTGGCTGTGGTAGATATCAGACTGTATTGTTTCCATGTTCAGTCTGGTTTGGGCTCAATCACATAAAATCCCTGTGGATTGGGCTACGAGCGCACTCAAAACCAGTCCCTGCAGCTGAGCTCGTGGGGTCTCTGCTCCCCTGGCTTTGGGGATTGGGCCTTCTCAGGGATTTTTTTTATCTCAGATTCCTGCAGTGGTGGAGGAGATGCTGGAAGGTGACTCAGTAAAGGAATCCATATTTCCCAAGTGTACAGATTCCATTATCCTCACCAGCATTCAACTCACTCAACAATGCCTAAACAGCCGAAAGGAGTTGGTGGCTGCAGAAGGACATATTAGCATCAATATGTGGTTTTAATTGCTTTTTGCTTTGTTTTGCACCAGAACAGTTTTCCTACATATGGCAGAGCTCATCCCAATGATTGATCTGCCTCATTTGACTTCCCAGTTCCACAGCTGATGAAGATTTTGGAGAGGAAGTCCATGCAAGCATCAGAGAGAGGCAAATTGGGTTTTCATGGCCCCATGCTACTTTATCCAATTACGCTTCCCCATGCAAGGGCATCCCACTGGGGGCTCACCCTTGGATTCACTCTTCTTAATGACATTCAATCATTTTGTGCTGAAGACAGTCATTTTCATAGCTGCTTGCATAATAAATTCAGAGTTACATGCTCACTGGTTCTCTAATTACACCCCGTTCCTGCTAAACAAAATGATTAAACCGAGTTTTCACTGAAAAAAATTTGTGAGTCAGCGCTTTTATTTTACTGATAAAGTTTGGCCTTGTTTAATTTTGTTTGATACTTTCTTCTGCAAATTGGAAGCTTGTATTTAAAGGTTAAAATATGGAAAATGATTGGGCCAGTGGATAATTGTCCATTGAGTTTGTAGGACATTCTGAATTTTCACCCTTGGCCTAAAATTATCTCAGTGACCTTGGGGAAATTAATCTGCATAGAGTTTGGAGTTTGTGATAGTTGGTTATGCAGAGGTAGCAGGATTCATGTAAACTAAAGGAGTTTCAGACATGGAGACACCATAAAAAATATAAGGAAATCATTCAGTGACGGGGAGATAATGGAACATGAACAGTTCATCCATATTTAGATCAGCCCAATCACACACCTTGACATCAGAGAGGTAAATCTGGGAAGCTCTAGAGGAGGTGGTGGAAACCATCAGACCTACAATCAAGATTAGACTTTCCTCTATTTTAAGTAACCAGTGCTGAGGTTTGCAAGTGGCTGCTGGCTCAGAGGTTTTCTGGGCCTCTTGGGTTGACAGATGTCATCGAAAATGACTCTGAAGTGGGTGATACAGGTTGAGGATGTAATTCTGGGTGTAGAGCCACTGGAATTGGTCATTCCAGGTGTTGACTGTGCCAGCTGATTGCAAGATGTGAGATAAATGTAGTTCATATTCTAAATACAGTCGAGCATGAAAAAAATAACCAAAGGGATAGGCACAAACAATAAAGCCCCATTAGGAGGGATCAGCCAGCCTTCCTAATACATTCCACAATGTCCTACCAGCCTTCTGTAAATGGCCCCAAAGCCCTCCACCACTGCTGGGGACAGGAGCTTCGAGATCTAGGACAGAATTGTCCCAATAAAGAAAATACTCCTGTGACCTTGCTGTGGTCACCCAACCGGTCCCTACCACTTCCCTTATGTCTTGCAAGGGAACATTTTCATTTAATTATTTGTGTACACAACCAAGAAACTAGAAAAAACAGAGGTGGATCACTAATTTACAGGTTTTCCATGCGTAAACAAGTGATAGGCTTTCCTTTCCAACCTGAAAATTTTGGTTAAAACCACCTCTGCAAACAAAATTAAATCTTATCCTAAGCACAAGCCACACATGCTGAAACAGTTTCTGTGGCAGCCCAGGAAGACTTTCCCAAACTATCATTAAATTATCTCACATGGGTACAGCCAGGAGTCTGTCTGTGGTAGCAGGGAGCTCAGTGAGGGTTTTATCCCCTAAAATCAATTTAGTTTTCTCAGAAAAAACTACTGCAGTGCCTGTACCTGAGCAGGTCTCTTTGGTACAATCTGCTGCAAAGGCTTGGCCTGAGGTAGGATTCATCCCACCTGACACATGGGGCAGGTTTTGTCTGATCAAATAAAGAGGGAGATGAGATGATCAATGTCCTAAAAAACCCTGGCTCTACTGACTCACTCTTCCTTGACCTTAAGGGAGCCAGCACTGCTGGCCTCAGATATCGGCACTTCCAGAAGAGACACCTCTGTTTACTCATCCAAATCCTGCCCTAAGCAAGTCCACCTCGCTTCACCCATCTTCTTTCCACACCCACACAGAACTTATCTGCCCTTACACGTCCATTTTGCTTCTCTCAGCCCTGGCAAAGACGTGGTTCCGTTGGTACACATTGACGTGGGAAAAAAAAATCCGTCTCCTCCTCCTGCTGGCAGAGAGCTTGATCTGTACAATCTGCATCTGTGGACTCAGTGAGCATAAACTGAGCTCAACAAGCTTGATATAACTCAGGCAAACGGGTCAAAAAGCAGGAGTTTGTCTTCTGGAAGGGCAGCTGATACATCAGCTGTGGGGACATCACCTTGGGCTGCAGTTGGGTGGTGGCTGCACTGGTGAAATGGTTTTGCTCGTCCCCTCTGTGTCTCACTGCAGATCTCCTCCCCAAACCTCACACTCTCAGCTCCTTCATTTTCAAGCCCCTACTGGAAAGCTCCGTAGTCCTTGAGGGCATGTCAATAAATGAACAAAGTGAGTGTGATCGTTGCTGTGTGGATGGAGGATTTATGCCACCCCTGTTTGTTTCCTACTGCTGGATTCTGTCACCTCCCATCCCTCATCTTTGTTGCCTTCTGATGTTGTAAATTCTTCCCAGCACACAACTTGCTCTCTAATTTTTCTGTTAAATGTCTAGTCTACAAATGAGTCCCAGCCATCCTCATTAACAATACTTTGTACTTATTCCTTCATAAACTGATGGATGAAAAGCTCCATAAAAGCGCAAAAAAAAATATTATTTCCCCCAAGAGGAGGGTTTGCAAAGTCATTGCTCAAAGGAAGCCAGCAGACTTTCCCATCTAACTCAAATCCACCACAGCACAACTCTGTCGCCAGAAGCATATCTTGTTTTCCTCTCCTTTTTTTTTTTTTTAATTTTACTTTATCTGCTGGTTGATTCACTTATGAAATTAAAGGAGATTATAATTTTAACTCTTTGGTTTTAGAGCCACGAGCAAGCAAAGCTACGAGAGCTGCCATCTGCAAATTGCAAGAGACATAAAACAGTGTAAAATAAAGGAAAAATAAGCGTTTTCCACTTAGCAATATATTTCAGCAGAAGATTAATTTGCTGTCTGACACTTGATGCTTATTGTTTGCAAACTCCAGATCTGCAACTGCAAATCAAGCTGAAAAGCATCATCTAATCAAAGAGGGGATAATTTAGCAAGAAACCACTCAGATCTGTCTTCCGTTCAGGTTATCCGTGTGCACGCACACGGAAACAGAGATCCACTAACCTGATACATATCTGTGTCCCTGACAACCTCCTTGGACAAACTGTGACTCACTGACCGTTATTTAAGGTGAGGGAAAGAGGTGCTGATGCCCTTTCACAAAGAAAACACCCAGTCCTTGAGCTCTGCCAACTCACATTCCAGAGAGATGCACCCAAATGGAAACTGAAGAGAAGCCAAAAGAGGGAGAAAGTGAAAGGGAGATCCTTTGCCTAGATTTTAGGGTGTGATGGTTCAGGTGAGAAAATGACACAGTGATCCAGGAAATTCCTCTTCCCCCACCTTTCCGTACGTGTAAGATGTTATTAAAAGTGTGAACCCGTGGTACTGCCTTGAGCACACTGCAGAATAAAGCCCTTTTTTTTTTTTTAAATCTAGACTTGTTTGAACCCTATTAAATCTTTGCTTCACTGCTTCTAAGCCTGTCCAAGTCAACCTGAATGATTATTGTTATTATTAACAGAGTGCAAAGTGAGAAAAGAGAGGATTTTTTTATTTAAATAGGGTTTTCTGCCTGCAGCTGGCTGTGCTGCAGAGGCCTGGCACCAGTTCATATTACAGGCATTACCAATTCCTTGGAGCTTTTCATGGGAGAAGCTTGCTCTGACATTCTCATCGACTCTTCTCTCCCCTATTTATCACCTATAGATTGGATGATGTCCTCTCACAGCAATAACTGCAGTTTTAGGAGCTATCTATGCACTTCTGTCCTCGTGTTGGGACTTTTCAGTGGGATTTCTGTTTCCTGCTGTTTACCAAATAAATAATTTTTTGTGATTTCAATGAGACTTTCCTGTCCTTTCCTACCTAATAAAGTCAGCTATGGCTGTGTAAATCTGTAAGAATTCAGCAGGAAAACCTTAAACAAGAGTACATTAAAATAAAAATACTGTGTCTGATCAAAAAACAATTTCAGGCAATGTTTTGACTGAGAGTGCCTACAGAGTGCAAAAGCAAGGCAGCCAAACTCTGATACTAAACTGTATATTAATAAACCTCAACAGACTTTTTTTCCATTATTTTTTCCCTGGAAACAACCCCATCCCATGGCAAGGACTGTCACAGCTCAACCACACACTGCCAGTGAAGAACCTGCTCCATTTCCCCATCCCTGCTCCACACCCATCATGACTTTAGCCTGAAAAACCCTCTCCAGAATGTCTTTTTCAAGACTGAAGTGTGCACATCTATTTAATCCTTCTCTGTGCTGCTGCAGCTGTTCCTTATCATCCTTCTGGCATCTTCTCAGAGCCTTTTCCAGGGCCACTAAAGCCTTTTGAGAGGGGAGGACAAGCATCAGACACAATATTCAAGCTGCAGGTCCAAAATTCATTTCTTCAGTGGCATTACGATGATTTCTGTTTGGTTTTCTATTCCCTCCTTAATAATCCTTAACATTCAATTTCCTCTTTTGATTGCTACAGAGCAATGAGCTCATAATTTCATTCAACTGTTCATTATAAGACCCAAATGCCATTCCTGGGCAGCAATAATCAGCTCAGAGCCTATCACCATGCACAGAGTTGGAACTGTTGTTTTCCTTGTGTGCAGTGCTTGGATCTAATGCCAGTGAATTCCACCCAATGTTTTATTACCCAGCAATCAAAAATTCTTTGTGGGTGGTGTCAGGAAGCTCCAAGTCTGGGCTGATCCACGAGGGAAAGTGGGATGAAACACAAGAGCAACAGCAAGGCAGGCAGAAATTTCCCCAACAGGATGAAGGAATTTTGTAGAATCATGGAATTACTAAGTTTGGAAAAGACCACCAAGATCATTAACCAATCACAAACCATGGTCCATCACTAAACCCTGTCCCTAAATACCACATCTACACGTATTTTGAATACTTCCAGGGATGGGGATTCCTCCACTTCCCTGGGCAGCCCGTTCCAATGCTTGACCACCCTTTCAGTGAAGAAATTTTTCCCATTATCCAATTTGAACCTTCTCTGGAGCAAATTGAGGCCCTTTCCTGGTATGTGAGACTTTCTGAACAGAATTCACTGCCCCCTCACTGTTCCCTGGGGGAGAGAGCTGGAATATGATCCTTTCTGGTCCAACCATTCCTTCTTATTTTCTCTGCTGGTGCAGCCTTATTTAAAGGTGGGTGTTTGAGCCCTGCAGTCTAATCGAGCAGTTTACAGCCTGCCCAGCTGACAGCAATAATTTGGTATCATAAGTTTGCAGCTCCCTTCAATGTGCGTGATGTACCAGACCCCAGAGTGTTTCTCCCAAAGTATCTCAGAGATGTTTGCTCTCCATGCCAGGGAGTGTTACAGAAAAAAATCTAAATGCTCCCAACTCTTTAACCAAGACAAGTAAAAAATCCTTCCACTAAGCCAGCTAAACTTACGTAATTTATTCCCTACAAATTTAGCCACTTGAGACAGGTTATATTAGGACTTTTTTCAGGCTGGACCCCAGGAATCCTTGAAGGAAGAGCTGTTCATCATGTCTTCTGCTTCGTGACGTGACCAGAGGTTCAAACAAAGTCTTCACTTGGTAGCAGACCTGTCTGAAAAGGTGGAAGGTGGGGTAAGTATAGATGCCAAAAACGAGGTACAACCAACACTTCCCTCCGGTTGCCCAGAGATATTGTGGAGTCTCCCTCACTGGGCATATTCAAGAAGTTCCTGGATGCAATCCTGTGCCCTGTGCTCTGGGATGGCCCTGCTTGAGCAGGGACCAGATGACCCCACTGTGGTCTCTCCCAGCCTGACTCATTCTGTGATTCTGTGTTACCAGGGCCCCTCTTGTTGTTGGTGCAGGGATTCCAGACCAGCTCCACACAGGAGGGCAGGGAAAAGCTTTGGCAGACAGAGGCACGAATAATGGTTGGAGCATCTTCCACGGGAAAAAAGTGCCGGTGAGATTTGCTTCTATAAAAACCTCATATTGTTCCCTCTTTGGTAATAACAGAAGATTCACCCCAGGGGAAGCAGAACAACATTGCCCCAGCACTGTTTAAAGGGATTTGGGAGAACAGGTAGGGAAATTATTCTTATCATAAGAAAGTGCACAAGGAGACGGGCATTTGGAAATGTGCTGAAAGCTGGGTTATTGCAGTGCTGTTACTAATGACTACAATACATCATTTCAACTTGTTGACTTTTCTTTCTTTAATTTTCAGATTATCTGGCTGTTGCTTATCCTCCACCCATTCTGGGAGTAAACAGAGACATCGTGTGCTTGAGCTGCAAAAAAGTTACTTTCAGCAGAAATTAACTTGTGTGGGTTTTTCCTGGTTTTGTTTGTTTGTTCTGTGGTTTGTTGGTTATTTTTGGTTTTTTTTTTTTTTTAAGAAAATCTTTCAGCTTTACCTTTTAGTTTTAACTTTCAATTTCCTCTTTCAGTTTTCTTTTGCAATTTCACCTTTGTAACATTTCAATGATTTCAGGAAGTATTATTTCTATTCTAGAAATAAGAGAAATGCTGGCAGAGGGCAGATGAAATCTCTTGCATAACATTCCAGGGGAAGTTTCTGAGAGGTGTCAGAGGGGAAGCTGCTGCTTGGGAGTTCCAGCTCAAGCACTCAATGTGACTGAAATGATGGGATCTGACCAGATTCCAGCAAGTGGGGATTTTTTTCACACCTTACTGAGATCTCAGGCATAGGAATCTTCTGGGATTGCTTTGGGAAATCTGACTTTCTTTTCCTTTAGGATCATAGAACAGTTTGTGTTGGAAGAGATCTTAAAGATCATCTTATTCCAGCCCTCTGCCATGGGCAGGGACACCTTCCACTATCCCAGGTTGCTCCAAGCCCCATCCAACCTGGCCTTGGACACTTCCAGGGACGGGAGACCACAGCTTCTCTGGGCAACGTGTGCCAGGGCCTCACCACCCCCACAGGGAAGAATTTCTTCCTGATATCTAATCTAAATCTGGTCCAAAGACTCTTCCCTCAGGGTCTGGAAGAAGTCCTGCAACGCACTGCCAACCTCAGCTGCAATAACTGTGTGCAACTCTTTTTCAGATGAACAGCTCAAGGAAGCATAGAAAAATCTCCCAGAAAACCCCACCAAGAGTCCGGTGGTCTTGGCAAGACTGCTCAAAGTTCCTCTGTAAAATATACAGAAGGTCTGGATCTATCTGCTACTTTTTCCTTCTTTGCTTTGGAAGACACCCCAGGGGGTTGTAACTGCATGATCTTTAGGGTCCCTTTACACCCAAACCATTCTATGATTTTGTGATTCTTTTTCTCTCACAAAAGTTCTCACTTTTTTTTTTTTTTCCAAGGGAGCAGCTCTGTTTTGAAAGGGCCATGAATCACATCCATCAATCTTCAGGAGAAAAATAATCAACAGATGGTTATTTAAGATCACATGGTGCCACTCAGATCAGGAGATTCAGAAGGAAACCAACTCTCTTTCCCTCTTGCTTATACTTTACTGAAGTCAAGTGTTCAGTCATATCCAGCCTGGGAGGAAACACATGAACACCTGTGCTTTGTGTGTGGCATCAAAATCAGGTCACAAAGCTCCAGCCTCACTCAGGGAAAAGTTTCTATCCCTACTAACTTGAATAAGAAAGAGAGGAGTGCTTTCAGGCCACATAAAAGAACAACTGGATTGCTGAAGGCCAAATAGTTTGATCTCAATACTTGGTGTGCAACCTGCAGCTGTCTCTCAGCCTGGCATCTTCCATTCCCAGCAACATCAGCAAGGCCAAATCCAATTTTAATGCCAACAGTTGTGGGGGAGAACCCACAAAATGCAAATTAGACATCTTTTATGGAGGTATTTTAGATTAGCTATTAGGATTATTTTATTATTATATCATTTATTTATGTTATTATATTGTTAATTATATTATTATACTTTTTAATAACATTATTATATTTTTATATAATATTACCTAATTATTACATTATTTTAAATTAGAAATTAGGAAGGAATTCTTCCCAGTGAGGATAGTGAGGGATTCGCAGAGGTCGCCCAGAGAAGCTGTGGATCCCCATCCCTGGAAGTGTTCAAGGCCAGGTTGGATGGGGCTTGGAGCAACCTGGGATAGTGGAAGGTGTCTCTGCCCATGGCAGGGAGTTGGAATGAGATGATCCTTAAGGTTGTTTTCAACCCAAGCCATTCCATGATTCCATGATATTTTCATCCGAGCTTGCAGCAAGCCTCAGAGGTGCCGACAAACCAACCACCACAGCAAGGGGTTAACTTGGAAAATGACTGCAAATTCTGACTATTTTTGCTTTGGAAAGATTATTTTTAAACCCCAGGGCATCACAAAAATGGGCTTTGTCCTTGGCCATCTATTATAATCCTCTGGTTTGTGTTTATACAAAACTGGACCTATCCAAGAGGGGAACCCAGGGCACAACAGCATTTTCTCCCTGCCTTGGAGCCAGCTGCAACTCAAGTTGCCAACGGTCTCTTGATATCCTGGAGAAAAATGTTTTTGGGGGCTTTTTACGTCAGAGTATCCAAGTCTAGGCAAGTGAATTCATTCTCCATGACAACAAGAAGCCACTTGATGCTATTACAACAGCTAAAAATTGAACTGTTCAAAAAGTGATGGCCCTTTGTTGAAAAACTCTTAGGGAGGTGGTGGGATTTGAGATGAGCATTTTTCTTTCATTGGTGTTTGGGTGGTTTTTTTTCTGGGAAAAAAAGGAACTGTAGCTAGTAAAATTTTCTCTCAGAAATGTTTTTTCAAAGATCTTTTCTGAGCTGATTTCTAAAGAAGGAAGAAGTTCATGGTCTGGAACGCACAGACAAGGTTCTGTAAAAAGCTGTCACTTAAATGTTCTTAATGTTGTGTGGAAAAATACAAAAATAGCCCACCACACACACTGGAAAATAACCCAAAATCCCCCAAAAACCCAAACCAAACAAAAATACTCAGTATCTAGAAGGCCAGAAGGAGACCTGTAGAATTGCTTGCTTAGAGGAAATAAAGCATGTTCATGGGATATTTTTTAGCACTTTATCGGGAAAATAATCTTTCAATTTCCAGTAGATCTTAGAAATTAATATATCTCCTGCAATTCCATGTCCTTCATTTATTCCATTACACATATGAAGGATGAGGAGCACTTAATGGATACATCATTGTACCTTGGCCATTTGTTTCAGCCAGAGTTTCCCATCTGAGCATGGAAAACCTTCAAGTTGCAAGTATTTGACCCCAACCTGCCACCTGCTCTTCCCATGAGTGTGGGGTGATCACTGCAATTGCAGAATCCCTCGGAGCTTTCCCATCATTTTTGTCCTGCTCTTTGGAATGACATTTTTGTTTCCTTTATGATTTATCTTCTCCCAGTGACTCTCTGCTTCTAAATGCACATTGGAACAGGACAAAAATTCATTCCAGATAATCACTCCCAGTTCCCAAAGCCCACCTGAATCACCCCAACATCAGTGTCTGTCATGAGTAATGCATGGGATGGAACCATACACAGTCTGTTCAAGACACTGAAACCATGGAAACACTCCTGACGTGAGCTGCTCCTTGGGATGATCAGAGGAAAGGGTGGCTGAGGGAAGGTTGTCTTGTCCTCCTCTGTTGCCCCAGGCCAGATCATTAAATACCATGAGGGATTTCAGGTGTCAGACTTGAGCCTCACAAGGTTGTTGACAGTTTTGATTAACAGAAAAATTTAAACAAGTGCAGAAATGGGCAGTTGTGGAGTTACCTCAACTAGATCTAAACGCTCTGAAGTGGGAGCTTGGATGTTGGCATGAAATTCTTCTCTGTGTGGGTGGTGAGGCCCTGGAACAGGTTACCCAGAGAAGTTGTGGTTGCCCCACCCCTGGAAGTGTTCAAGGCCAGGTTGGATGAGGTTTGAAACAACCTGGGATAGTGGAAGGTGTCCCTGCCCATGTCAAGGAGTTGGAATGAGATGATCTTTAAGGTCTTTTCCCACCCAGATCATTCTGTGTCTCTCTGATCTCTGGTCTGATTCCATGGGACCAAACTACCTTCACAACTTTCAGCTGACCCTGGAGGCACAGGAAGGAAGTTCTTCCTCATGTCCTTGTAGAACTTCCTGGGCATTCGTTCCTGCCCGTTCCTCTTGTCCCATTGCTGGGCCCCACTGAGCAGAGCCTGGTCCGTGCTCTGAGCCCTCCCTGCAGACGCTGACAGACAGGGATGAAGTCCCCTCTCAATTGCCTCTTTTCAAGGCTAAAGAGCCATGCTTATGATAATTAGACCAGTAACTAGAACAGCTTAGATTTAGTATCCCACTCCTCAATGTCCCGTTTCCCCCAGTCTCAAAATCATCCCTTAGGCATCATCTTTTCCATGCTCAGAACAGGTCACCCACTCCCAATACACCTGACACCTCTCCCATCTGTTTGGAAGTGTTTCCTCTTCTTTTGGGGCACATGAAATGATCCAGAGCAGCCAATGCATCAAAAATCCGCATGATTTGGTGTGGAAGCAGCAGCTAAAATTAGCCTGTACTGTGAAAGTGTAGAAAGGAGAGAATCTCAGGGTAGATATCCAGTTATTTTGCAGCTTCTTGAGTCATCCATGTGGAAGCAGCAGCAGCTGGGTGACACGGAGTGATACAAACACTGCAGTGGAAAGAGCCCAGTGCTAACAACAGCTCACATGCATGGAGGGTGTTTCACTACCCAGCTTCAAAAGGGATCAAAAAGGAGTAAAGCACACACTTGGAGTGCTTCATCCACCCCTGCAGTGATGTGGAAGAAAGGTTGGATGGACAGATTCCCAAAACATCTGCAGGCTTTGAAGAAGGACATTCCTGCTCAATAGTGATCAAAGAAAACCTGCAGTGACACCAAAGCCTGAGTTGGTGAACTCTGGAGTAAAATTTATCTCCTGAATAGGTCCAGAAGAAGTTGATACAGAGCTTTAAATAAACATAATTTTAAATGAGTGGCTTCCAAAATCTTCTTCATCTGTGCAGTCTGGTGATGTGACTGAGCACAGTTGGGAATAGACCCCAAATCTGGATGTGAACCAGTGCTTGGTCAATATTCCTTGGTTATGTTTCATGTCTTACCTCTTTTCTTACCTTCTGTCACTGGTGTTCATGAGCACAGCCTGACTTTTGATCTCATTCCAGCAAAGAAATTATGCCAATTTTCAGTGTATAAAACTTGAGATGAAGCAAAGCAACACACAACCCTACTGAGTAATGAGCATGTCTAGCAATCACCTGAAGTTTCTGCTCCTATGTAGTTACTTAATACCCCAAAACCTCCACAATTCTTCATTCAGGAGAGGCAGCCAAACAGTGCTGCGAATTGCAAATTATTCCAGCACAAAGATGTTTTCTAGGTAATTACTGGTATTTAAATTATCCTGCATATACAGCATGAGTGGCAGATATTAAAATGAAGAGATGACTTAATAAGTTCTAGTTATCCAGATGTGTCATTCTTGTAATAAGATGAAAAAAAAAGTGTGCTTATATTTCAGACTTACCAGGTGTACAGTAAATAAAATTAGTTTTTGTATTTCAAAATCCTTGTAAGCAATATTGCCCCTGCTAGAATTAAGATAAATGACACCAATAAAATAAAAGGATTAGGATATATTGTTTTTTAGGCGTTGAATCAAAAGTGTGTGTAACTTGTTGACATGCACATTAAAATCGATGTGAATGAAAAAATCAACTCCCATTAAAATCTAGTGGAGGGTGTCCCTGCCGTGGCAGGGGGACTGGAACTAGATGATTTTTAAGCTCCTTTTAACCCAAACCATCCTATGATTCTATGAAAATGAATGATTAAAGAGGCAAAATCACAGTGAAGGAGAATAGGGCAGCTTTGAGAGAATGGATAAAAGAACTTCTCATACCTGAGTTTCTGTTGAGGCTGCACAGCAAATATTTTTAAAACATGGATTTCAGCTGCTACTCAGATACACTGCAACTGATCCACTGATAGACCTCAAGCAAAGCAAAGACCCAGGGTGTAATGGCATTTTAAGACTCTCTTGCAGCTAGAGCTGAGAATTTATCTTTTTTGATCAGTCATGAAGACAATAAAAATAGGGGATTTCTCCTGCTCCTCGCAGCTGAGACTGAACCCAGGCAAGCTGGGTTTATCCCACTACAATGTGTTAAGATTTGTCTCATTGCAAGGTCAGGTTTTAACAAACAATGACAACAACAGACAGGGAAGGGGATTGTGCCTCACAAAACACGTTCAGCCAGGCAACCAGAGTCCTGCTAAAATGAGAAATGCAGTCTTGGATGTCTGGCCAGGGAAACCCTGAGTAGAGACAATTATTAATGCACCCAGCTCTAAAGCACCATGTCTGCTCCTGCTGTTGCCCACTGCAGAACAGGCTGACAAACAGGAATGGGCTCAGACTGAGAAGGTCTTCACAGGCACAACCTCAGTATCTGGAAGGATTGAGGAGATTGGAAGAAAAGGGGAATTGAATCATCCATGTTTGGATGTTGCAAGCAAACCTGCACTCCTCTTTTGGATGAGGTGAAGAAATTGTTCTTTTCAGGCAGCTAAATGTGTTATGCAAGACCTACTGCCAGGGCGTGCATCTGTTTTAGGGATGGCTTGGTAGAGCCATGGAAGGAATCAGATGACTGCCTCATTCAACACATGACTGGACATAAAAAGTGAGTTTTCTTCTGCTTTCTTTGTGTGTTTGGGGCAATCATGGATGTCAGGGCTAAGAATTTTTAATAGTTTCTTTTGGAAAGCTGGATGCCCTCTTAAGTGGGATTGAATAATCTTCATATCTATCTTTACCCGGAGGGATTGTGGACTCCCCATCCCTGGAAGTGTCCAAGGCCAGGTTGGATGCGGCTTGGAACAACCTGGTCTAGTGGAGGGTGTCCTTGCCCATGGCAGGAGGTTGGAACTGGATGATCTTGAAAGTTCCTTGCAATCCAAACCAGTCTATGATTCTATATATGAAATAGCAGCATCATTTCCATTTAAGGTTCACTGGTTTAGAATATATATGATATTTCCACAAGAATTGTTTTATCTGAGAAAATTGAGTTTATAGAATATCAACTGTTTTACTCTGGGAAAAAATAATCAATTTTTCCCCAATTTTCTGCAACATCATATTTGGCTTTTATTCAGGATTTTCAGGACTGCTTGGGTTCCCATCTTTTCCAGAGCTGGCAGATTGGGTTTCAGGCTCCTCAGAGAGCTTCAGACATGCTTGAAAAAAATTTAAAGGGAATCCCGTCACAACTTCCTCTAAACTGAGTGAGAGAGTTCCCATTCCACAGGAGATTAGAGTTACATTCTATCTCAGAATAATTATCTCTAAAAAGAAAACAGAGGGGATTTTTCAGTGGAATTCCCAGGGAGTTCCAGTTTTGAGCCAAATCTATAGATAGACTCAGTTTATTCTGTGCTCAGAAATAAACTGTGAATCTTTCTAGCCAGTATGGAGAATCCCTCAAGAATCCGACTTCATACAGGAGTCCAAAACACACAGAAATAGATGGGCTGCTCCTCTCAGTTAAATCCTTGGCAGAAATCCCACCCTTAATTCAACAATATTTGTAGTGAATCCACCCCTTTCTAGATCCCAGCCTTCTCAGGAGGGCAGAGCAGATCTGGCTGACAAAAAGTGTGTGTGTGAACACGACTTTCTCCCATTTTCAATGTATTTCTTGGTTTAACAAAGGGCGTTGCCTCCACATGCAACTCATGCCTTGCCTACAACAGGGATGCCAGTACTGGGATACCCCATTTGGGCAGGGAAGCGGCAGGATTTGAAATGGAGACCACAAGACATGGAGAAGAAAGAAGCCAAACTAAGCAGAGGCATCTGCTTCCCAAACTTAGCAAGAAATAGAATAGAAGCATAAAATCATTAAGGCTGAAACGACTTCTGAGGCCATCGAGTCCAACCATTAACCCAGCACTGCCACGTCCACTGCTAAACCATGTCCCCAAGCGCCACATCTCCATGGCTTTTGAACACTTCCAGGGATGGTGATTCCATCACTGCCCTGGACAACCTGTTCCAAAGCCTGATCACCTTTTTGGTGAGGAAATCTTTCGTAATATCCAATCTAAATTTCGCCTGGTGGACCCTGAGGCCATTTCCTCTCATCCTACCACTTGTTACCTGGGAGAAGAGGCTGATCCCCACCTGGCTCCACCCTCATGTCAGGGAGCTGTGGAGAGCAATGAGGTTGCCCTGAAACCTCCTTTTCTCCAGACTACACGACACCATCCATTGATTATTGAGTTCTGAAGTTCATTGCTAAAGCTTCAGACCTCAGGGAGAGCTGGTGGGCACCAAAGTCTGAAGTCCCAGCTGTGCCCATCAGCATTGAAAGTGTGAGTCTTCCTCTCCTCTGTTTTGAAGCTGATAGTTTTAGGCTTCACCCCAAGTCCAATAAAGACACTGCAGTGAAGACATTGAGAAGTTAAAGAAACCATAATGATGTTCTTCTGCTCCTAAACCCTTAAACCCTTACAATTTAAGGCTTTAAGCTGAAGAAAGATGGAGTTAGATTAAGTGTCAGGAAGAAATTCTTCACTGTGAGGGTGGTGGGAGACTGGAACAGGTTGTCCAATGACACTGTGGACTCCCAATCCCTAGAAGTGTTCAAGGCCAGGTTGGATGAGAATTGGAGCAATCTGGGATAGTGGAAGGTGTCCCTGCCCATGACATGAGGGTTGTATCAAGGTGATGTTGAAAGTGCCTTCCAACCCAAACCATTCTATGTTCCTATGATTTTATGAATTAAAAACACCACTAATAAGCTCATGAACCCTAACACCTCTATACAGAGAGCTCTCTGGGTTGCCGGGGGTGGCTCTGCCACACAACCAGACTGTATGGCTGAGGGAATAGAGCATGAGCTCTTTCTGCCTGTATTTGTAGTTGGTGAGGGATAAGTTCTCCTCTGAAAACATCCTAGACCAGCACAGTACATAAGTTTTGAGGTCCATCTCAGGAGAAATAGACCCAAGATGATGTAAAGCACCACACTGGTGTGGCTCCATGCTCCTCTTCTCCATGTTGCCTGTGTGTTGTATGAAGGTGTCCTTCTGTGTGCAGGTATTTCCTGGTTCAGTTCAATTCATAGAATCACAGAATCAATAAATGGTTTGGTTGGAAGGGACCTTAAAGATCATCTCATTCCATCCCCCTACCATGGGCAGGGACACCTTCCACCAGACCAATTTGTTCAAAGCCCCATCCAGCCTGGCCCTGAACAGTGCCAGGGAGGGGAAGTCCACAACTTCAAATTCCTCTGAGTATCCTGAAGCCCTCAGTACTAAAACCATCAGCCTCGATGCCTTCTGTTGCTCAGCCCTTCTCTGAGGGCTTCCCAGTCCATTTGTTGCCTCCTAGGAAGCATATTTGTCTCTCTGCCTCAGGCAACAACAACTTCTGCTCTCAGTGAAGCCTCGCTCCAGCTCTCAGGCTCCTTCGAAAAGGTGTTGGTATGGGAAAACCGAACAAATCAACCGGGGCTCAGTTCACCTCCACAAGAACCCCACCTGGCTGCTTCTCCCTGCACTGTGATCCTCATTAAAAGGTAATGGAACCTTAGAATCACATCATTCTTTATTCCACGCAGGCAGCGGGCCTGAGTCACGCGGACGTGCCTGTCACAAGTGGCAGAGCCGGGATGGGATGCAGAGGCACAAACAATCCCTCTGTACTGTATGATATTCAACAAAAATTAGCTGCCTTAGGGAACCAGGAAACTCTGCCATGAATGCAGCAGTTAGAGACTGAGCCTATTTATTTAACAGGTGTCCCCTGAGCTGGGATGCCAGACTCTGCCAAATTTGCGGAGAGAGGAAGACAGCTTGAATAAATACGGGCAAGAGGAGAACAGTCCTGAAGCCATTTTCTTTGTGGATTGTTGTGTTGTTTTGGGGTGTTTTTTCCCCAGCAACTTTTTATTGTAAGAAAGTACATCCTAGTTCTTGGCTGGGAGTATTTAGACAGCAGGAGCTGTGCCAAAATCCAGTTTCCCTCCTTGTAGTGGTGCAGAGTCCAGCTCAGCCACAAAGCAAAGTTAGCTCTGCTGGATGGCTTCATGATTGTTTTGTTTGTTCAGTTTAATTAAAATACAGTATGGGGTACATTTTGAATGAGAACCCATCCCAGGCTGTCAGGGACCAAGAGCCAACAACAGCTGTGCTGAAATGATCTCCTTCCCCATTCCTGTGCAGTGGAAACACAAGTTGCTGTCTCTGGTGCTGCAGCGCCGAGAGGCCTTGGATTGTATCTGATGTCACAGCACGAAACATTCCACATAGAGCATCTGGGTGGTCCTTGTTCAATTTTTGGAGTGCTTTCACACAGTCTGGAGGAAAGGGATAGAGAAGGACATAGAAGACTGCTGTAGGCATTTATTCCACCTCTCAAACAGAGTACAAAGCCAAGCAGCTCACAAACGGGTTTTCACAGAAGTCACAGAATCACAGAATGGGTCAGGCTGGAAGGGACCACAGTGGGGTCATCTGGTCCAACCTTTGCTCAAGCAGGACCATCCCAGAGCACAGGCACAGGATTGTGTCTCCAGATGGCTCTGGAATATCTCCAGCAAGGGAGACTCTACACCCTCTCTGGTTCCTGTTCAGGGCTTGGTCACTGCACAGGGAAGAAGTTCTTCCTCATGTCCAGGTGGAACATCCTGGGCATCAGTTCCTGCCCGTTCCTCTTGTGCCATTGCTGGGCCCCCCGGAGCAGAGCCTGGTTCATCCTCTGACCCCTCCCTGTAGATATTTTAGGAATTGTAAGTTCCTCTCTCAGTTGTCTTTTCTCAGGGCAGAACAGGCCCAACTCTCTCAGCCTGTACTCACCGGAGAGATGCTCCAGTCTTTTGGTAATGTTCAGAGCCCAAGTGAATCCTGAACCTCCTTCTGGCAGGTCTCCTCAGGGAACTGTTTTTCCATATGCTCCCTGTTGCCTTTCATTCATGCCAGAAAGCCAATGCAAGACAGAAGAGTCAGCAGAGACTCACAGAGAGGGGCTTGCAGCAGCCCTGCCTGACAACACAAGCTGAAGGCAGTGAGTAGAGTAAACAATCCGCTCATCTGGCAACAAACTCATCGAGAACATCCCAGACAACCCCACCAAAAACTCTGTAAGCAGCAGGGGGAAAAAACTTTCTCCAACCAGATGTTTATGCCTGAGAAAGGGAGAATTTCCAGACTCTGTAGAAACTTTTAGTGACTGCTCCTTACAAGCTGTAGCAACTATTTGCCAGCTGCACTGAGAGATAATCTGATAAATAAACAAGATGACATTCTTTTCACTTAGCTGTTGTGTACAAGGCATTGCCCCAGCAATATCAGCTACAGAAAGCACACAGATCTCCTGGCTGATTCTCCCAGCCATCTCCAAGCCATTCCTTGCTGATTTCAGTCACGATCAGGGCTGACATTTACATCTTATACAGCTGGGGCAGACATCTGGGAGACGTTCATACCCATGGTAAGACAGAGATGTGAAGGTCCTGCTTGTGCCTCCTTCCTCCAGCAGCCGTGAGCTGAACGAGCACCAGCGTGAGCCCAATGCTGCCCCAGGTGTCACTCAGTGGTGGCATCTGGGGTTTGCAGCAGTGGTCAGTGCGTGACAGAGGGCAGCTCATTCCAACCCTGCACCACAAACATTTGTGCCTCCAGGTCACCCTTGGCAAAGGGGCATTAAAAGGCATTTTCAATGGTACAAAGTGAGGAAGGAGCAGATTTTGCCTTGCAGCTTTGATGGGGACACAAACTTGAAGAACAGGACTGGATTCCCCCTCTGGAGAGTTTGGAAGAGCCCAGTCTGCTCTACAGTGGATGAGTTCAGCCACACATCCATTTGTGCTGCTTCCCCTGCTGTGTTGCTCTGAGCAACCTCTGCCACCACCTCTGTGGCAGAACCTTCTCCTTTCTAATCCCCCAGAACAGCTCCTCATGGGTGACCACAAAATCTTTGGCCACCCTGTTCTGGAAAAACAGAAGCCAGGACAGGGAAACTGCACCCTGTGCTCCTGCCAGCTGTGATTATAGAAACAAGGATTAAATTATTTGTGTTGCTCCTCCAATGTCTACTCTAAAAACCCAGCCAAGCCTGAATTCTTCTTGAACCCCACTGCAGGGAAGAGAAATGATGATGTCTCCATAGGAATAGAGAGCTAAAATAGCTGTGTTTCATGGACCTTGCTGGAATGACATTGCCAGTCCCAATCCACAACCTAGTAAAGGGCTCTGTAATTAATTCAAGACACACAAAGTGTTTTCACACAAATTATCAAGCCTACGGGAGAGGTTGGTGACAGCATTACAAATTCATAGGTCTGGGAGAGAACTCAAGAGGTTGCATAGTTTATTTTCCTGTCCCAAAGCAAGATGCAGTATTTCTAGGTCACTGTTGATGGATCTTTGTTTAAACTGGTTGGTTTTTTTCAAGGTTTCCCATGATGGAGATGTTGCAGGCAATTAATCTCAGTGTTTTGCAGTCCTGACCATTGGAAAATCTCTTCTCCTATCACAGAATCAGAAAATGATTTAGATTGGAAAAGATCTCTGAGACTGAGTCCAACTTTTGACCCATCCCCACCTTGTCACAGCGCCCAGAGCTCTGAGTGCCACGTCCAGGCCTTCCTTGGACACCTCCAGGGACGGGGACTCCAAACCTCCCTGGGCAGCCCCTTCCAATGCTTAACAACTCTTTCCACGGAGCAATTCCTCCTGATGTCCAACACGAACCTCCCTTGGCACAACTTGAGGCCCTTCCTCTCATCCTGTCCTTTGCTCCCTGGAAGCAGAGCCTGACCCCCACCTGGCTGCTGCCTCCTGTCAAAGAGTTGTGCAGAGCCAGAAGGTTCTCCCTGAGCTTCCTTTTCTCCAGGCTGAGCCTCTCCAGCTCCCTCAGCTGCTCAAACAACCCAACACCCCTCTTCTCCAAAGCAGCTTAATCTTTTCCCACGGATTTCTTCTCCAGTGACAAAACAACCCTTCATGGATTTGAACAGCGCTGCCATATTCTGCTCAGCCCTCTGAAGGAGATAATGATTTTAATATTTCCCCACAGGTAGTTTTTCCCTGTTGGCTACCCTTTTGGTTCCCACTAGGTATTCCTGAAGTAGGACAAATCTTTCTGGAAATGGAGTGCCCCACTTTACATAATCTCCTCCACCTGAGGTGTTCTCAGGGGTGAGCAGAGCATCTCTGGCAGGTCACACAGCCCAGAACTGTGTGTTCATCTTTTTCATGACAGCACAATGTGTTGATTTGGGGGCAGGCTGTGATTCATTACAGCCTCCAGATGTGGGTTTATTTCTTTCCATTTTTTTTCTGAGAGCTGATGTCTGATCAGTTGTTCCCAGCCCTGAAATTAATTAGGAAATTACTGAAGTTAAACTTCCTGACTAAGGCCACGCTGGAAGGAAACCAGCCTATAGGCTGAGTGTAGGAACATTTGTTTCCTTGCTATAAATTTGTCATCATGGTCAAGACCTGAATCTGCCTTGCCCAGTCACAGACCTACTGATAATGGCACTTTGGGGAAAAGTATGAAAGAGGGTATAAAGGGAATTTCATCTTTGCTCAGTGGTTTTGCCAGATTATTCTCAATTAGTGACATTGTTTAACCCCAGCCAGCACCTAAACCCCACAGAGCTGCTCATTTACTCCTCTCCAGCGGGAAGGGGTAGAGAACTGGAAAGGCAAAAGTGAGAAAACTTGTGGGTTGGGATAAAGACAGTTTAATAGTTAAAGAAAAAGCCACACACATGCAAGAAGAGCAAGAGAAGGAATTCATTCCTCACTTCCCATAGGCAGACAGGTGTTCAGCCATCTCAAGGAGAGCAGGGCTCTGCACAAATCCAAACCATAGCCCCACATCAGCTACGATGAAGAAAATTAAATTAACAGCCAAAAGCAGAACCTTCTCCACCCATTATCCCAAACCATTTACAACAAGCTCAGGTCCAACATTATCCAACACATTGTGTTACCCTCCACCCCCCTTCCCATCATTTCATATAATACATAGATATCATTCCTCCAATCTATGGATCAATCCTGTAAAATGTTCATAAAATGTCCACAAAATGTCCACAAATGTCCACTGAATTAATTTAGTCCATAGCTTTGGGCTCCAGCTGTGATGGTGGTCCCTCAGGAAAGCAAAGGTGGTGTGTGGTGTGGAGTTTTTGGGCACCAAACCCAGTTCAGGTCAGGTCACTGCTGCACTTGCTGCTTATAAAGCTTGTCCTCCACTGACTCGGGTGGTTCCTGACGAAATAATTCCTGAAAACACGCAGCCCAAACCACAGGTTACAACCATTTTAAGGTATTTCCATTACAGTCTCCACCTCTGGTCACCTTAAGTCAGGTTATAGGGTTTAGTATTGCAAGGAACTCCTGCCTTTGCTCTTGACCCTGCTTGGATTTATCCACAGGCTGCAGTCCCTTAGGAATGTACCTGCTCCAGCTGGAACCTTATCCATGAGCCATAATCTCTCCATGGTAGAGATTTATCCACAGCCACAGTCCCTTTGGAAGAAAACCTGTTCCAACAGAGCCTGAGGTTCATCCAGGGATGTACCTGCTCCATTATGGGCTTATCCATGGCCACAAGCTTTGAGGTGCTCCAGTGTGACCCCAAGCACAGCCACCAATGCTTCAAGATGTGCCTTCTCCAGCCTGGACTTATTTTTTTGGCCAAAATCCTCTCAGAGACGTGGCACAGACAACCCCCCTGTCTCAGACCCTTCAAGAAGAACCTGCTCTGGTGCAGCACAATCACAGCCACAGATGTTTAGGGTGTTCTGTTCTCTCATGGACTCGTCCACAGGTCGTGTTTGCTTTGACTTGAATTCACCCTGGAGTTCCAGCCTGTCCAGCATAGCAGCACAGGAACAGCAGTGACTCCCTGGCCATCTGCCAGGGCAGGCACATCCCTGCTGCTGTTATCAGAGCATTCCCAGCACAGTCAGATGAGGAGCAGAGCAGCACCACAGCGAGCAGTGGAAGAAAAGAGCAGCCACTAACAAGCACTGGGCTCAAATAGCCACTCAGGCAAACACAGGGGCAGCCAATTAACAGCTAACAGCAATAACAGCAATAAATTCACTCCAGCACATCCCATTCCAACCTGGTGTTGTCTTGAACCCTTCCAACCCCACCTTGGGTGCCCACCACCCACTCACTCACTCTGCCCGGGTGGGAGAAGGCATCAGAAGGGTAAAAATGAGAAAAAGAGAGGCTTGGTAAAAAAAAAAAAAAAACAGTTTAATAGGTAAAGCAAAAGCTGTGCCTGCAAGGAAAGGAAAACTAGGAATTCATTCCCCACTTTCCATGGGCAGGCAGGTGTTCAGCCATCCCCAGGAAATTTGGGCTCCAGAATACACAACAGTGACTCAGGAAGGCAAACTCCATCACCCTGAACATCTCCCCTTTCCTTGTTTTCCACCCCTTTATATGCTGAGCATGATGTCACACGGTCTGGAATCTCCCTTGGGTCATTTGGGATCAGCTGTCCTGGCTGTGTCTCCTCATAAACACTTGTGGACCCCCAGCCCACTCACTGGTGGGGTGGAGAGCAGAAAAGGCTGTGCAAGAATTGCTCAGCAATATTTGAAATATCTCTATCTTATCGACACTGTTTGCATCACAAATCCAAACCATAAGTCCATACTTGCTACTATGAAGAACATTAACTGTATCCCAGCCAAAAGGAGCAGTTTGGTTTTAAGTTGCTGTCCCTGAGACTTTTCTCTCCTGATTTTTCGAAATCCTTTCTGAAAAACATTGCATTTTTAACTCCCATGACAAGTTCCAGGATGTATGTAAAGGAAGTTCTTCATGTTTGCTTCAAACCTGCTATCTGATCACTTCATTATTGTCCCTGGCTTGTCATGGGATGAGAAATTATGAATAACCTTTCCTTATTCAGCCTTTTTCTACTCGTCATCCCTTTGTAGATGGCTGCTGGTGCACAGAATGACTCTCAGCTGCAGTGAGAATTACTATTTAGCCATTCTTCATATTAAAACTACTCCACATCTCTGATCATCCTTCTTTTTACCTTTTCTAACTCCACCACATGCTTTTCTATATGGCATGAATGGAAGTCCATACAGTGCCCCAGATTTAGGTTCACAAGGGATTTATATCCACACACACTTTTAAAGAGAAGCTCTGTTTTCCATCTGTTTCCTAGTAAATTCTAGGACTTTATTCACATATTTTGCTTGTGCTGACCACTGAGATGACACATAAAAGCATTATCTGCAGTGACTCCAAGACCTCTTTCCTGAGGGGTCAGTGCTAATTTAGAGCAGATTAGTGTGGATGCAGTTATCACCTTTTCATTTCCCTCCTGGCTGCTCCTTGGCATTAGCTCAGGCTCAGAGGGGTCGTAATAATATTCTGAGTCACCAAACATCCTGGGTCCTACCCCAAAAAAGATCTCATGCCCCAGCTGGAGCTTCCTATTTATTATGTGGGCTCAGACTGAGCAGTTAAAAAGGTAGATATATGCTGGGTGCTTATGTGCATCCTTTTTTCAGGTAATTTAATTTAATTTAATTTAATTTAATTTTAGTTGAAGGTAAAACCCAGAGATAAGAGAATCTGTCCACCACCCGTGCCACTTCAAGTCAAAATCTGATCAATTTGGCTGATTTCACTGAGAGGTGGAACTTCTATGACCACTGTCTCCCAGAGACGGGAGAAACCCCAGCATCCTGTGCATTTTCTAGTCCAGAGGCCATTTCATACGACTGGGGAACACAACAAGAATGAGCACAGCAAAGATTTCCATGACTCCAAATCACGCGTATGGTGGGGATCTGCTGCTCCTGGCTTGAATCAAAAGAGGAAAAAACCCTCAAGATGTATTCCCTCAGTTCCTTACAGTGTCAGTCATAGCCTGCAGAGGTGAGAAACTGACTGTTAGATATTATTTTGTCACGTCTGAGGAGGTAGGAGTGATGTGGAGGAACAGGGAGCAAAGGAAAGGTCACATTTACCTGGCAGTGGCTCAGCCACAGCCTGACAACTCAGAACCACTAACTCCTAGACAATTCCATCATCCCACTTTTTCCTCTGAATTTTCCCCCTCCCATGAGGAATTCAAGATCAGATGGATGCTTCTTTGCTCAGCATTGGAAAGTTATCAGCCTTTTTGGCTTCAAACTTCACTGAGTTTTTTTCTAAGCTCACCAAGTCCTGGAGCAGAAGATTCACTCCTCCCTGGAGGGTCATTAATCAGCTGCAGACCAAGAAACCTAATTAGTTTCCACTCATGGGGATGTCTGTTCTCACAGACACCTTGTCACTAACGCCGTTACATGATGTCCCTCACCAGCATGACCCGGCCAAGCCCTTAAATGCCACCAAGGACTAGGCAAGGGATACGCTGAGATGGACATACAGGACCTCAACCAAGCCATGGAACCATGAATCCCAACTCTGTTCTGGATGCATCGGGGTGAGATGACTGTTCAAGTAGTGCAGGTCCCCTTCTCAAGCTGGCAGAACTGGCATGTGAAAGGTCCATTCCAACCATGTTACAGTTTTAAGGCTCATGCTGCTGCATCTTGCTGTCTTAAAGGCAGTTCCTGAATCACTGACTCCTCTCCACAGCTGCTGCCAAGAGTGGCAGGAGTTCCTCTCTCTATCCATCTCTGATTGCCTTTTTGGACCTCCTTGGAGTGGAGATGAGAAGCTGAACACCATCCACAGATGTTCTCTGGGCAGTTTTGCACACCCACCATTGGGAAAACACTCAGAACAGTGTATGGCATTTCTGATACTCTGTTCAGCTGTTGAGAACCACACCATGAGGAAATATCTCAGACCTAGAACCTGGGGACACATTGCCATTGCTTTTTTTATAGCCGTTTCTATACTCTTGCAATCAGTTTTTCACTTTTAATTTGAAATAGCTCGGGGGGGGGGGAAAGGTGTGTAATACATGTACAGCAAAACAATGAGTCCTGATACAGCCAAGGTCTCTCCTGTTCAACTGCAGCCACATCCCAAAAAGCACTTGGACAATGCTCTCAGGCACATGGTGGGATTCTTGAGGTTATCCTGCACAAGATCAGGAGGTGGATTTTGATGATCCTTGTGCTTTCCTTCTAAAGCAGGACATTCTATGATTCTATGTTTTTTATTTTTTTTTTAAATTCATCATGGTATTTCCATTTGTGAACATAAGGTCCAGCCATGAGTTTTGAAATACCAACACAAAATGTACCAGTGTTAAAAGGATGTTGAATATCCCTCACTGCCCTGGCTTTTTGTATATTGAGAATCTCAGCTGGGATGTTAATGACCTCATTTGCTTTTAGAAATTGGGCCTTTCTAGCCAGAATCCCTGCAACTCTGCAGAGATGCAGCAAGGAGGTCCAGGGAAATAGCTGTGTTGTTTAGGAAGACAGAGTCATGTGATTCCTTGGATCAGAGAATCCCCTGAGTTGGAAGGGACCCATGAGGATCATCAAAGTCCAAATCCTGGCCCTGCACAACCCCAAAAATCCGACCATGAGCCTGAGAGTGTTGTATAAACACTTCTTGAGCTCTGCCAGGCTTGGTGCTGTGACCACTTCCCTGGGGAGCCTGTTCCAGTGCCCAACCACCCTCTGGGGGAAGAACTTTTTCCTAATATCCAACCTAAACTTCCCCTGACACAGCTCAGACCCTGTCACTGTTCAGCAGAGAGCAGACATCTGTACCTGCCCTGCTGCTTCCCTTTGTGAAGATGCTGAAGAACTTCAATGATATCCCCCTCAGCCTCCTCCAGTCTGAAAAATCCAAGTGACCTCGGCCACTTCTCCTACGGCTTCCCCTCCAGACCCTTCACCATCTTCATGACCTCCTTTGGATGCTCTCTAACAGCTTTATATCCTTTTATTGTGGTGCTCCAGCAAGAAGCCTGAAAGGTGACCTGGGTCCAAAACAGGATCCCTGGCTGGGAGAGAGTGCAGAGACATCACAGGATCAAATTCTGGGAGCAGATCAGAGCTCAGTGGAGAGAAAGCGACCGGAGTGTCCCAGAGAGACAGGAGGGGATAAAATATGCAGAAGTACTTGAGTACTTGAGACAGGAAACTGCTAATGGGGAGATATAACATCTCTCCCTAACTCTTTCCTGGCAAGAGGCAGTGAGCATTAATCAGTCATAGCATTCATCCCTCCTGTGCCTCTGCATCCCTGCCTGGCAAGAAGGGATGGTGCTGGTCTTGCAGGGACCTCTGCTCACTCACCTTCCCCCTGACGAAATGCTCTGTCAACAGGCTCAATATGAATCTGAGTGATTTCTTTTCCTTTTAAAATAGATAAGCAGAACCTCTACCCAGACTGAAACATCACCATGATATAAAGCAGCAGCAGCACAGAAAATTAACTTAATTTCCAGGCTGAATCCAAAGAAAAAAACAGTTACAGGTGTGCAAGCTTGAAGATGAACTCCAGCCTGGGCTAAGACACCGTTTTCTGGTGGTGAAAACTCCTCTGTGCAGAGCTTGCAAATGGATTTGTATTTCTCACCTTTGCTCTGCCAACAAACACGAAAAAGCCTGCATCCAGATCTCTTAAAAAGTCAATTTTCCAGGGCTCCACATTACAAGAACCCAAGTGCATCTACCCGTGGGTGTGTGGATGTAGGTGGTAATTTAAGGGTCTCGCCATAACCAACTCTTCTGGGAAAATTTAAAATACCATCCTGCTGTGGGTGGGGATTGGAGGACCTTCTCCAGCAAATTAGAAGCTTTTTTTTTTTTCAGTGCATGCGTGGGTGGTGAAACTGGGCTCACCTTCGGCAACTTCGATGTAAAAATAAAACTTGTAAGACATTTAAATCTTCAGAGAGGATTTCAGATCTTCCTGCAGACAAATTAGCAATGAACATCTTACGCGTATGTAGAGTACACAGCGATACAGAGCTGGTTATTATTAGCACAATATTAATATCTCTGGAGGTTCAAACTTAGAGGTGTTGGCGTGCAGGACACTGCAGACACCATAAGTGGGACTAGCCAATTTTTATTTTAATTTAATTTGTTTTTAGTTTTTTTACCTACTGATTGTCTTTTTGCTTGTTCTTCATCCCCACTACACATTACCCATTTCACTTTTGTTCAAACTGACAAGCTTTATAAATCTTGGTCAAGGTTCCAGATCAATTTTAAGTAAAATAAATAAGTAAATTAGAAGATAATGGAACTGCCAATCTTGTGCCCAGCAGCTCGCTGGGAGGGGAAGGTCCTTGGGGTCTGGTTGTGGGGACCTTTAACTCACCAGATCTTCTTTAACTCTTGTGCTGGATGATGCAGACATGGCCCAGGAAGAAACACAAAGCCCACATGGTGACTCCATGGTGGTCAGTTGGAAAGACAATAGGGCAAATATTGAATCTATAAGCTGCAATTTTAAATATTCCCTGACTTTAGTCATTGCTTCACTGACACACCACAACTAGGGTTAGTCAAGATTCATTCTCCCATATAACACTGTTTGGAAACTATTTTTCCATGAAAAAAATCTGAATTATTTGTAGTTGAGTCACGGTGAAACAGGTGAATCACTTTTTGCGTGGCTCTGGAACAGCTTCTTACTGACTAATTTTGGTATTTACAGGTTTGGAATGATAATTTTGAAACATATCAGTGGTAAAAGCCATGGCTGAAAGTCATGGTAATGCTAAGAACATGGTAAAATATTAATTAATTAATGCTGATTTCATTAATGAGAAATTGGCAGGACATGTTTTAGGACCCAGAATTGAATTACAGAAAGTTATCCTTAGAAGGTTCAAATCACAATTTCCAACCCAGCCTTCTTTCTCCTTTTGGGGATTTTGAACTTTGGACTTAAACTTCCTATTGAAGACCCATTTGTGAAACCAGGATCGAATATTCCTCAGTTCCTGGTCAAAATTTAATATGGCTCTAGATCAGTTCCTAAGTGTGGAATGTATTATCCAGCACCCTGGATGAGACTCCCATGCAGATGTAGAAAATCCTATGAGAATTAATGTCACCCATTTCTCCCTCCTAAGCACAAACCCTCCACTCACAAAGGTGCAGAAATTCCTTTCTAGAAGAAAAGGCTCACCCAAGGGGTGGATGAGTGTGCAAAGAGGGGGCTGCAGGCAGAGGAGTAGGAAACCAAAGACCTTGGATGGTGTTTTTGGAGACTTAGAGAATCATGGAATGGTTTGTGTTGGAAGGGACCTTAAAGGTCATCCAGTTCCACCCCCTGCCATGGGCAGGGACACCTTCCACTATCCAGCCTGGCCTTGGACACTTCCAGGGATGGGGCAGCCACAGCTTCTCTGGGCACCCTGTGCCAGGTCCTCCCCACCCTCACAGGGAAGAATTTCTTCCTAATATCCCATCTAAATCTTCCCTCTTTCAGCTTAAAGCCATTCCCCCTTTTCCTGTCACAGCAAGCCCTTGCAAAAAAAATCCCTTTCCAGCTCTTTTCAAGTAATGGAAGGGGCTCTAAGGTCTCCCCAGAGCCTTCTCTTCTCCAGGCTGAACAATCCCAACTCTCTCAGCCTGTCTTCAGAGCAGAGGTGCTGCATTCCTCTAAATCATCTTAATGACCTCCTCTGGACTACTCCAAGTCTTTCTATGGTGGTCCCAGAGCTGGCCACAGCTCCAGGTGGGGTTTCACCAGGGCAGAGGGGCAGAATCCCCTCCTTTGACCTGCTGGCCACCCTGTCTTAGATGTAGCCCAGGACACAGCTGGAGAAACGACACTCTCAGATTTGTTGGCAAATTGCCTTTCCTAGTTACCAATTATCCCAAGGTTATTACTCACAGAAATGGAAATATCTCAGTGTCACAAGACCCAGAAGCACCATCACCAGCATTCTCCCTTGGCCAGAGACGATTTGGAATGTTTGAACTCCACTCTTATTCTGGAGATCATCCTGTTCACCCCAGATGGAACTCACCCTGGACGGAATGCTTTCCGTGCTTCTGCCTCATTTTGTGTCAGCCCTTGTTGGGATTCCTCCAAGCTCCCTTATATCTTTAACCAGCCACTCGTTTTTTATTGCATTTTTTAAAGTTAAAGCAGAGAGAGAGATGTTTTCCAGTGGGATTTGCAGTTTCTGACAAGTGGAAATGGACAGCCAACGGGACCATCTTTAATACCTTTAGTCTGCTCAGCTCTTCTCCCAGAACACAAAAATGTCCTGTAGCTATGTGCTAAAACTGAATGCCTGAGTCTGGCTACCCAAGGTGACTCCCAGCTTTGTGAAGGGAAGATCATTTCAAAGCAAAAGACTTGCCTAACATTTCTGTGAACTCCAAAGTTTGAAGCCAGAAAGGAAAGGAAAGGCATTTCCTTGAATTTCAATGGACGCACTGCTAAGCTCCAGAGTTTCTCCTGGAGGATTGTCAAGGTTTGCTACGTCTTTGAGGTGCAGAAGAATGACAGAGCCTCAGCTTTGTCCCCATAATGTAGCTTCCAGTAAAATCAGTTTCAAATTCAGGCGTGCATGGCATGATAAGGTCTATTTCTCACAGTTTATTTTTCTTCCAGATACATTCCTGGCAAATACAATTAAATAAATCAGCTCCTCCTAACAAAGAGAAGTATCATTAATGAAGGCAGTTACGACAACTGTAGAAAAAAATGGTATTCCAGAGGCTTTTATTTCATTGTTACAAAAACAAACAAACAAACCTCAGAAAATACCGGCAGAAACAATATCTCAGCATTTGGGAAGGTGGGGGAAGGTAGGGGAGGAGGAAACAGAAGATGACATTGACTCCAGAGAACAATAACATGACCTGGAGGAGGAAATGAGGGACACCATGATACGGCAGATGACTGGGAAATTGCAATTTTTATTAAGTTTTCTTAATTTCAGCTCTGCTATCCTGGGCTGCATCCGAAGCAGTGTGGGCAGGAGGTCAAGCGAGAGGATTCTGCCCCTCTGCTCCTCTCTGGTCAGACCCCACCTGCAGAGCTGCATCCAGCCCTGGGGCCCAGCACAGCAAGGGCATGGAGCTGTTGGAGAGAGTCCAGAGGAGGCACCAGGATGATCAGGGGGATGGAGCAGCTCTGCTGGGAGGAAAGGCTGGGAGAATTCTGTTTTTTCAGCCTGGAAAAGAGAAGGCTTCAAGGTGACCTAGTGGCAGCCTTCCAGTACCTGAAGGGAGCTGACAGGAAAGATGGAGAGGGACTTTTTTACAAGAACCTGGAGTGACAGGACAAGGGGAAATGTAGGTTTAGACTGTATATTAGGAAGAAATTCTTCCCTGTGTGGGTGGTCAGGCCCTGGCATAGGTTGCCCAGAGAAGCTGTGGAATTGTCCTGGAAGTGTCCAAGGCCAAGGCTGGACAGGGCTCGGAGCAACCTGGGATAGTGGAAGGTGTCCCTGCCCATGGCAGAGGTTGGAACAGGATGGTCTTTAAGGTCCCTTTTCCAACCCATTCTATGATTCTATGTATGAGTACCACTTAACTACTCCAATATTGTCATTGCCAGTCACTGTTGCCTTGCTGGACTGGACTGTTTGACAATTGTCTGTACAATCTCTCCTCCTGCATCCAGATGACAGATTCGCAAGGATCAGGACCACTGTTATATTTTCTGAGCATGCCACTGCTTGTTTATGAGATCCCTTACCTACCTGGTTTCCAGAAAAAATGTCTGGAAAACATTAATCAGTATAAAAACCACAAAAAATTCTCAGGAGCTGTTATTTTCCATGACCTGTTACAGACAACTTTGGATCCAGTAAAATAGTTTATCTTGTATGCTAAAAAAAATGGGATTGATTTGTACCTACTAAGACAAGCCAAGAATGGAAAAAAATGAGCTATAGAAAAGAATTGGAATTATATTGCTAAGTATGTAAATCACTTTCGATGTCCCATGTTCCTAAAACAGCATCAATTTAGGATACTTCACATCAGTCACCTAAAAAGTGAGCTGTTCCAAAAAAAAAAATCAGCATTTTTTAAATGATTGAAAATCCTTTGGACAACCCAGTATAAGCCAAAATTAGAGGCAGGGGAGACAGCAGAGAGTTTGTTCAGGACAAGAGATGAGATACAGGCAGAAGAAATGGGGAGCATGGTTGCTCACTTCAGTAATATTTCCTAGGACACAGAAGACTCTTAAGAAGTCGATCTATAAGAAAAATATTTTATTTTCATGTGTTGGCAGCTTGTTTCTTGTCATGAGTCTGTCCTGTTACACAACAACCCCTTCCCATGGGTTTTCCTTCTCCAGAATTTCTGACCACTCATTCCTACTCCACACTTGTTTGTCCCTTCGTGTTCCCTTGTTATATTTTTGTGTTCTGGAGAATCAGGTATTTGAAGAGAGTGTTGAAGTTTCTGAAGTGCTGCATCATCTCATCTCAGCTCCACTGGCTTTTTTGTCCCAGGAGAGTTTTCCCATAAAAAAACCCGGGGTTTTTCTTTCCATCCCCTTCTCACCAGTTTATGAACTGGATGTGCACAAACTCCAGTGAACAAGGAGCACCTGCCCAGTTCAGTATCAGAGGCTCGTCACAGTTCACCCTGGGTAAGGAATGGCCCCAGTGCTCCTGATTTGGCAGCCAAGGTGCTAAAATGGAATCACAGAATCATTTAGATTGGAAAAGTCCTTTAAGATCATCAAGTCCAACTATAGCCCAGCACTGCCGAGGCCACCACTAACCCTCATCCCCTAGTTCCACATTCACATGTATTTTAAATCCCTCTAGGAATGGTGACACCAGCACTGGCTTGGGCAGCCTGTTCCAACATCTAACAACCCTTTCAGGGAAGAAATGTTTCCTAATATCCAATCTAAGCTTCTTCTGGAGCAATTTGAGGCCATTTCCTCTTGTCCTATCTCCTGTTACTTGTGCGTGGCAAGACCCAACAGAACCCACCTGGATGATTTCAGAGAGCTGCTCCTCAGGTACCAACCTCTCTTCCCTATTTGCATTATTTGTGTGTGAACTATTGGTCCCAGCCTCTGTGGAGCCTGTTTTGAATAATGATTTCAGCAAAGCTTGTCTGTAGTTACACGTTCTAATCAATGCTCCAGGCAAAGCACACAGAATAAAGGACAATGCTTTTTTACAAGAGGTATTTTAGGGGAAAACTGCTCCTGTTAAAGTATCAGGCATTTTCCTCTAAAGTGAACCTTATATTGCCCTCAAATAGGCCACTGAATTATTACAAGCTTTGCTTTTCTAAATAACAAAAAGTCTCCAAGATATTTCACAAAACATTAATTTCAGGATCTATTACAATTTTTTTTTTTTTTACAGAGATGATGGATTTAACTTTAATTGAATAAGTATTTATCAGCTTCAGGAACTCGTTTTCTTGCACAAGGAAAAGATGCTTTTTGTAGCTGCTGTGAATAAATCAAATTCCACAATACTTAAAAAAATGGGAAAAAAGGTTCTTTGAAGAAAAAACATGTGATCATTTCTGAGTAGATGTTTCTTGAGGCATTTAAACACACTCCACTTGATCTTTCACTTCATTCTATCTTTTTGCTGATCCCACTTATTTCATAATGTTTATGACATCCTGAAACAGCAAACTTTATTTTTTTTTATAAAGAACATCGATAAATTAGATTAAGAACACAGCGTTCCATGAAAAACAAATGCTGGGTATTTCAGAAGTAGTTTATGTTGCTGAATAGAGTTTATTTATTTATTTATTTCTTGTTTTGCTATCACAGTCATTGCAGATAAGATACAAAAATATGACCAAATTTTCATATTAATTTCTAAGTTTTCTTTTAGTTTCTATGTTCTGTCTGAACTTCAGAGAAATTCTAAGCTTTAACGTTGAACCATAAAAATCAGATAGACTTTTAACGCATTTCAAAAGACACATTAAGAGTGACTGTGAGAAAGTCTGTCCTCACTTTTGTCTTCTCTAAAGAACTTAGAAAATTAAATCAAGCAACTTTTCCCTAACATGCAAAACAAGGGGGAAAACGCATTGAAATGTATCATAAATCATGAAAAAAACACACTTTGTGGATGTGTGTAAACATTTTCCTGGTTTCAAGAATCACGTGATGAAATATGCCCTGTAAATTTTAAACTCCTTTTGAAGAATGAAGAAAGGTCATTAAGAAATCCTGTTCAGCACTCAAGGCCTGGTCGATGTGACTGAAAAATAAGTGATATGGGAAGATCCCTGATAACTGAAAAAAGCTGATCTTAAAAGAAATCACCAAAAGTAAGTAAAACACAGAAACAAAAATAAATATTGTAATGAGGAAAATATTAGAAACTATAAGTCACTCCAAGTCATTCCTCTCTCTGGAAAAATCATGGACTTCAACAGGAAGGGCAAAGTGTGATTGAGGGCCCTAATTGCCTTCTATGACAGAATTGGATGGCTGGTGGGTGAAAGAAGATTGGTAAATGTCATGTCTTGTACTTAATATGACTTCAGATATCACCTCCCACTGCATTCTAGTTTGGAGGGAGCTGTGGAAGAACAGGCTGTCAAGTAGGTTGAAAATTGGCTGGATCACCTTGTTCAAAGGACAGGGATCAAGGGCTGAGTGTCTGTCAGGCAGCTCATAACAAGAACAGCCAGGGCTGATATCATCCTTCCCCTTCCTCAGTGTCCCAGGTGGTGACACAGTGCACCCTCAGCAAATTGAGGGATGGCAATAAACTAAGAAAATCATCAAAGGGTTTGGGTTGGAAGGGACCTTAAAGATCAGCCAGTTCCACCCTCTGCCATGGGCAGGGACACCTTCCACTATCCCAGGTTGCTCCAAGCCCTGTCCAGCCTTGCTTTGAACACTTCCAGGGATGGGGCAGCCGCAGCTTCTCTGGGCAACCTGTGCCAGGGCCTCATCACCCTCACAGGGAAGAACTTCTTCCTAATATCCAATCTAAACCAACTCTGCTGCAGCTTAAAGTTATTTCCCACTGTCCTATCATTGGATGGCCCCTCAATAAACCACAAAACAACCCCTGCACTAAAAAAGCACTGAACCTGTTCACTAGAGAGGTCATGGAAGTGCCAAGAGTTGACTGGGAGAAGTCATTGGTGACTTGATCTAATGTTGGCAAAGGCCTTGTTTCAGGCAGGAGGCTGCACTAAATGCCTTCCATGAGCGTCCTCCAAGCAACATTTCTGCGAAATTCTCTGGCAATCCAAGACTAAAATAAAGGCAAGAGCCTTGAAAACCAAAATTTTCTCAAAAAAACTAACCTAAGGATAAATTTCATAAGTGTGGTTGGTAATGCTGTAGAATATTCACTTGACATATCATACACATCATACTATTTGCTGTCTCTATCTTTAAAAGTTTCACTGTTTAGGAATTTACTAGGACTCAACCTTCAGCATTTTCCACTTTTTATTTAGAGGGTGAATTATGAACATCCTCTCCCTACATCCAGGACATGCCAACCACTTTATGATCTGTCCTGCTTCCCACATCACTCTGGCTCCACTGACACTTCCTAGCCTTTCTTCCAAAAATTGGTTAAAAAGAAATGAGTTTAACTTTGAATAATGATTCCCCCTTTCTATTGAGCTTGGCAGGCTGCTGATTCTATTCTGTATTTGAAGGCTTCGTGCACTAAAAGCTCATGTGGTTTTTTGCTTCTTTATTTTTCTTTTTCCTCAGTTATGTCACAGAATCGCTGAGGTTGGAAAAGACCTTTAAAATCTTCAAGTCCAACTGTCAACCCAGCAGCACCATGTTCAGCACTAAACCATGGCCTCATGTGCACGTTTGTGAACACTTCCGGGGATGGTGACTCCACCACTTCCCTGGGCAGCCTGTTCCAATCTTTTTACAACCCTTCAGATGAAACGTTCCTCCTAATGTCCAATCTAAACCTCCCCTGGAATAACTTGAGGCCATCTCCTCTCATCCTGTCCCTTGTTTCCTGGGAGCAGAGCCCGACCCCCACCTGGGTCCGTCTTCCCATCAGGGAGTTGTAGAGAGTGAGAAGGTCCCCCATGAGCCTCCTTTTCTCCAGGCTGAGCCCCTTTCCCAGTTCCCTCAGCTGCTCCTGGTTCTCCAGACCCTTCCCCAGCTCTGTTCCCTTCTCTGGACCTGCTCCAGCCCCTCAAAATCTTTCTTGCAGTGAGGAGCACAAAATTATCAGCTTGTCTAAGAAGAAATTTTATCTCTGATTAAGAATTTTGTTTACTTCTTATTTCCCTATGACCAAGGACCAACTGCAGCACTCGTCCCGTGGAAGTCAGTGTGAACTTTGTCATCTGTAAATGACAACACGTTGTGAAGCCAATTGACTTTAATACACTTTCTGCAATTTCAAGCATTTCTAATGAATTTTTACTTTGTTATTAAAAATAATTAATCAGACAATAGATCACTTCTCTTTCTACTGTATAGGAATGAGCATCTGCCAGGAGCTTTTTAACATTTCCATGGTTTAAAGCACCAGTGGCCCCAGAGAAAATACACCCTTTTCAAGCAAGCCTTTAACGATTCTTTTGATTGAAAATGGAGCTAGCATATCATCCGAAACATGCAATGCTTTTATTCTGCCAAGATATATTATTTAACAATGGGTGAATTTTTCAGAAGAACTCGTTTTAATTTGTTCTTTCAATCTAATGACCCATAGGAATGATTGTAGATACAATTGTGGCACACGAGTTGCTCCTATCAAAGCGAGAATGTGTAACTTTCTTCACATCTTCATTAGGGAAAATATTTCAAGTGTTTAAGCCCTGTATAAAAATTGTTTAGAAGTTGCTTTGTTTTCATGTTGCCTTATTTGTAATGGTCAAGTAAGGAGAAATTTCTTAGTCATAGAATCATGGAACCATTAAGGTTGGGAAAGACTTTTAAGATCATGAATTACAGGCATCAACCCAGCACCATCACCATGTTCACCACTGAATTGTGTACTCAAGGGCCACATCCACACATTTTTGAGCACATGCAGGGATGGTGAATCCACCACTTCCCTGGACAGCCTGTTCCAATACTTTACAACCCTTTCCACGTGAAAACAAAAAAAATCATAATATTTTACCTGAACCTCTCCTGGAGCAACTTGAGGCCATTTCCTCTCATCCTGTCACTTGTTCCCTTGGAGAAGAGACCAAACTGGCTACACCCTCCTGTCAGAGAGTCATAGAGAACAATAAGGTCCCCCTGAGCCTCTTTTTCTCCAGGCTGAGCCCCATCCCCAACTTCTTCAGCTGCTCCTCACCAGACTTGTGCTCCAGAGCCTTGCCCAGCTTTGCTGCCCTTCTCAAATTGTTCATCCCAGAGCTTCTATCCAGCCCTTCTCCAGTATTTGAGCCAAGATCACTTCTTGATGTAGTTCAGAGATGTTCCTGCTGATCCAGGCTGGAGTCAGACACATCTTATGTTGCATCCACGCTGGAGTGAAGACCCAGCAGCTTCTGGGCTGCGGAAGGATGTTCCCAGGGACAGGACCCATCAGAAAGATCTCATCTGTCATCACCTCTGGAGGCCTTAACCCACAGATAACCTCACTGCAGCTTTGCAAAGAGACTGATCTGCACCTCTGGTGAGCATCTGCTGCCTGCCGAGCTGCTAATGGGCCTTTCATAGATCTGCTTCCTTGCATGTCATTTCTCTACTTCAGTAAAAAGTGAAAAGGCAGAGTTTTACGGGGTAATAGCACACTTTGACAGGCAAAGTCTATTATTTTTATTTTAAGTGTGTAATTCAGGACTGCTGAGGGTAACATGAATGGGCTTTTCTTAAAACTAATTTGTCCAGGCTTGGGCTCACTTTTGTTAAAAGGTTTCTCAAGGCAGGTTTTGCACTGAAAAGTGCCATAAACAGCCACTCTGCTTCAGTTCTGTCTTGCAAAAATGTGGTTGGTGATTAAGCTAATCTTTTACTTACCTGGAAGAAATGGATGAAATAGAAGGTGTCCCTGCCCATGGCAGGGCGATTGGAACTAGATGATCTTTAAGTTTTCTTCCAACCCAAACCATTCTGTGATTCCATGATTATTTCAACAAAGGGAGAGCTTGCCATCTTTAGATCTTTCAGAAATAAAGGATAACTCCTTAAAAACAGGATAGTTAGTCAAGTTCACATCTTTTCCCTAACTAAAGTCTCCCTAAACCTATAACAATGTCTTTCATTCTCAAATATCATCTGTCTTGGAGGACTAGCAGAAGGCTCACAGCCTGTGTGACATTTTGCACCCACATGTTTCTCACCAGAGTCCCACCTCAGGGGGCATTCCACAGTTGGAAATATAGAATCATAGAATCATCAAAGGGTTTGGATTGGAAAGGAGCTTGAAGGCCATCTCATTCCAACCCCCTGCCATGGGCAGGGACATCTTCCACTGTCCCAGGTTTCTCAGAGCTCCATCCAACCTGGCCTTGAACACTTCCAGGGATGAGGCAGCCACAGCTTCTCTGGGCAACCTGCGCCAGGGCTTCACCACAGGGAAGAATTTCTTCCTAACATGCAGTCTAAACCTACTCCCTTTCAACTTAAAGCCATTTCCCTTTTCTTAGCATGCCCTTGATAGAGGTCCCTTTCCAGTTTTCCTGGAGTCCCTTTAGGTACTGAAAGGCTGCAGTGAGGTCTCTCTGGAGCCCTCTTATCTCCAGTTCGAACAATCCCAGTCCCCTCAGCTTTTCTCATAGGAGAGGTGTTCCCTCCAATCATCTTCGTGGCCCTGACCACCACAGTTCACTGCTCCTCTGGGAGAGCTCTGAGGATGTAGAACCTCTTTAAACACTCCTCTTCAGCAGCAGCTTCCCACAGATCCTTTGAAGCACCAGAAAAGCCAACCAGCGTCAGGAAAGTCAAGGAGCCTCTCAGCAAGGCATTAATTCCCAGATGCAGCCCTGGTTGTGTCTGTCTCAGCAGTTCCTGCTCTGTTTGGGAGTCCCTGGCTCCACTGGCAGTGGGATGAGATCATCTGTGTGTCCTTTGCCATATTCCAGAGTGCCCTGCAGACCACCTACACTCATTGCCAAGTCCCTCCGGTGACTGATCTGTAGAGGAAGGCGCCGAGGAATGCTGGAATGACCGGAAACATTTGTGATTTTCATCCTACAGGACTAAAACCCTCTGATTAAAAAAAAAAAAAAATCAACAAAGATAAACATTCTTCTTCAATTTTTGTTTTTCAGCTTTCAGATCAATTCAGGTCCCACCTTCCAGCCTCTTTTCCCCAAAATCAAAATTACTGTTTTTGTTTTTATTTTATTCAATAGAAGCTGAGGCTTGTATGTAATAATTTGTTTTTGAATCTCACAAGAGGCAGGATTTTATCTCGACACTTGGCAATATTTTGATAATAAAAGCCCCTGTGCTCAACGGGGTTTGGATCTGATTCACAAACAGGATGGAGAATGTGAACACTTAAATTACAGGACATCTAAACTTTTATTATATTAATAATTTAACTGGCTCAAATGAGCTGATAAACAGTAGTTTGGTCCTTGTTTTTCTAATCAGTGTATAAATATATATTTAAAAAAACGATAAAATCTGAATGACTTCTTCATACTGCAGCTAATTAATATTGTAGGTGGAATGGTTTGGCTTGGCTTCATGTTTTTTTCCCTCCCTCTGTCAACAAACCAGCTCATATGCCAACTATGATTCCCTTTAACAAACTAAAATAGAAGCAAATACATTGGTGTCATAAACTATTCTGTTCTGAACATGTATCATATAGCCTTTAATCTAGGGGGTTTTAATATCTCTCATGTAAAAAAAGATCACTCAAATAACCTAAACATTTTCATTTGAATGCCTCTTGTAGTTGGGAACTGAATGTGCCATTCTGAACATTCCTGGACCTCAAATTTGGATGGAAATTCCTCACTTTGAATAAAAAAAATCCAACAGGTTGGTGTTGTGGTGGTAGCACCTGGATTTGGACAGGTCTTTCCTGAGTCAAGATTTCCACAGCCAAGTGAAGTGACCGTGAGTGAATCCAAGCAGGGCAATGGAAGGTTTAACGTGTAAGGCATCGAGCCTGGCAGAAATGTGCAATCACACCCCAGATAAAGCTGATATCCATGTGGGAAATAATCATGATGAGAAATAAAATTATTTTCAGGTGCTAAAATAGCCATGTTTTTACAGGAGGGAATCTATCTGATGATAACATTGAAGATCAGCGAATACTGCATGAGCAGAGAGACAATCTGAGTTATAAAGATGCAACTATGCGTTTCACAAGTTTTTTTTTCCTAAGTGATATCATCTTACATCTGAATAAGTCATTCTGATATACATCAATGCCTATCTGTGCTCTCTAAAATGAAAATTTTCTAGAAACCCCTAAGAGATTAACATCTTGTAAAAAAAAAAAAAAAAAGGAAAAAGGAATTTCGAGCATAAGTTCAGTTTCCTTTGGATTTCCAGGCAACTAATTAACTCACATGGAAAATGGGAACCTGGACTGGAGGGTCAAAAGTGACTGAATAGTGTGATAACACATTAATATGAGCCAATGCCAGTGGCATAATGGGATAACCTTAAACTAAAGAGACCTTTGTTTTTCATTGCATTTGAACACTGCAGCTTCAAAATCCTTTTTTTTTTTTTCCTTGATTTGAGTTCTCCTGAACAGGTTAAATATGAAATTTCTATGGCAGGGGGATTGGAAATAGAGGATCTTTAAGGCTTCTTCCAACTCAAACCATTCTAGGATTTTGTGATTCTATAATGACTGGCCTTTTATTTGGTGACCTCAGATGACAGAGGGGGTGTTAAAAAAAAAAAAAACCAAAACAACAAAATCAGAATGACAGTGATTGAATTGTCAGGATATGGCACGTGCCAACATGAAATTCTCTTTGCTGGAGTCGTAAAGATGAAGATGAGTTTGGGACAGCATTTTTGGATGGCTGTGTAGCACTACACTGAACTGCCTGGGAACATCCTCAGATAGCAGAACATGATCCATCTATCTCAGCAAAAGGTTGGAGCGGCCCTCAGCGTGCCTTTGGGGCTCTCCAAATCCCTCCCAGGCCCCGCTCTGGCGTCACCGCGTTCCAGGGTTCAGGCTCACTTGGCATTTTGTATCTAAACAAGATCCCAGCATGGAGGCAGCTCGGGAGGTGCCAGTTGCCCTCATTGCACAGGAAATTTTCCAAGTGTATTTAATTTTCAAGCACAGAGTCTCCCAGAAAAAAGAGCACATTGCATCTGCAGCTCCTGCCTCTGTGAGCCAGTGGGAATTTCTTCTCCTGCTTTTCTGGTTGCAAATATCTGCAAGGGGCCCTAATTCAGGAAAGCCTCTGTTTATGGGCAGTGCTAAACCACAGCCCACAGCTCGTACATGTTAAAGCCCTCAGGCACCATCTAACTTTTTTTTCACATATTAATGGCAACTTGAATTATTTTTCCCCCTGCAAGAGTTGACAGTAAAACTTGAGGTGTGAGAATCACAGAATGGTTTGGGTTGGAAGGGAGTTTGAAGGCCATCTCTTTCCAAACCCCAGCTATGGGCAGGGACACATTCCACTAGACCAGGTTGTTCCAAGCCCTGTCCAGTCCAGGCTTAAACACTTCCAGGGATGAGGCATCCACAATTTCTCTGGATAAACTCTTCCAGGGCCTCACCACCCTCACAGGGATGAATTTCTTCGTAATATCCCATCTAAATCTACTCTCTTTCAGTTCAAAGCCATTCCCCCTTGTCCTGTGACTCCAGGCTCTTGTAAATAGTCTTTCTCCACCTTTCTTGCAGGCTCCCTTGAGTTACAGGAAGGACACAATTAGGTACTCCAAAGCCTTGTCTTTCCCAGGTTGAAAAAACCCAATTCTCTCAGCCTTTCCTCATAGAAGAATTTCCCCATCCCTTTAATCATCTTGGGCCTCCTCTGGAGTTGCTCCAACATCTCCATGTCCTTCAGCAGGCTGAGGATGGTGGGCACAAGGGGCACTTGCAGTCATGCCTCTTATTTTACTTACATTACTTATTTATTTTACTTGCTTTACTTAATTTACTAATTTTACTTATTTAATCCCCCTGGTGTATCACAATTGCAAAGGTTAAAATCCCAACACTACACTGAGGTTGGGCAGGACTTTAATTATTTCCCTAAGACTTCTAGGAATAAAAGGCACCGTTCAACGTATTGCTGCAGGCAGCTAAAATGAAGCACTGGTATGTCTGACCCGGGGCAGTGATAGTGAAGACACTTCCAGAAGAAGACAACCAGCTTTATGAGAGTCCAAGGCTGTAGTTTCCATCCTGGCAGAGCCCTGGACACGACAGCAATGACTCACACACACAGTGGGTTACAGGACCTCCTCCGAAAATAGAAGCTGAGGTCTCCCAGGATGCAGCGGTAACCCGCCCAGGCTAATGAGGGAGATTTGCTCAGCGTGTGTAACATTTCTTGTTCTGTGATTAAAGGAATGATTTGGCAGTAAATGTGCTGTGAATGAGCTGACAAGACTCTGAACCAACCAGCAAATGACTGCAATATGCCGTTTTTATTAGAGCATGCGTCAGCCAGCAATATTTATTTAGAAGTGGATTTCCAAGGGATGCAATGGACCTAAAGGTCGTCGACTCCCCAAACTTTTGGACTTTTTAATATTGAGCTATCCTTCTTTTCTAGAGTAGATGAATAACTTCTCTGCTTCACTCTTCTTCCCAAATTCCCTTGAAAATTATTTTGTTCTCATCTGGCTGTTTGCATTGGTTAAAAGAAAGGAGGCTGGAGGTGATGTGTGTTTGTTTTTCTTCCTACAGCTTCAAAAATAGAGACTTTGGGCACAGAAGCAGCAAAGAACAAGGCTGAAAGCAATTTTATGGGGCTTCTCACCTTCTCAGGTATATTCTTTATCCCCAAATCGTGAACCTCTGTCCTAACCCCCTCCTCTGCACCAAGGCAGAATCAAGGACACCTACACCACTCCACAGCTTGTTTGCCTCGGGTCTCCTGGTAAACATCCAAGGAGTTTTCACAGCCTCTCCAGACAACATTCACTCTTCATTTTCTTTCATGGCATTTAATTTCTTTTCTTTGCTGGAAGTGGAACAGATTTTGTGTTGTTTTAGTCACCAAGGGCACAGAACTATTGATCTCCATAGCCTCCCTCTCCTTTGTTGGAAGAACACACATTTGGCTTCCTTTAGGTTTTTCTTTTCTAGGCTTAACAAACCCAACTGTTTCACTTTCTCTTCACATGTTGTTTTCACATCCTCTTCTCATTTTCACTGTTATTCTCCAGAGGTTTTTCAGTACCTGTGGACTCTGTATTGGTACTGTGCCTTTTCAGACACTGCTGAAATTCATCAGCTCACTGAAGTCTGTGGCTTTTCTATTATCCAGTGAAAGGAGCAAAAAAAGGCATACTGACCTCCAGGGAATTCTGAAGCTTAACTCCTAGAAATGACCTCTAAGGAAAGACAAGATAACTCCATCTCATTGGCCTGAGCTGGAAGGGACACACAAGGGTCACTGAGTCCAGCTCCTGGCCCTGCACAGGACAGCCCCAAGAACCCCACAATGGGCCTGAGAGTGTTGTCCAAACACTTCTTGAACTCTGGCAGTCTTGATGCCATGACCACTTCCCTGGGGAGCAGAGACATCTCAGGGACTGAGACTGTGGAGAAAACAACACCCAAACTCCCTAGAAATCAAGTTGTCCCGTCTGACAACTCAAGAGTCTTGGGGAAATTCTTTGCCCCTCTCCAGCGAGGAAGCAGAGCAAAGCTGGGATGTGGGCAGAGTTTTCCAGCCCAGGGACAGACACTGCCCAGTGCCCATCGTGATGGTCTTGCTCTCCCAGTGCCCTCTGTGCTCAGTAAGTGGGATGGAAATTCTGACCCTCCTCCTGTGTCTGCCCTTCAAAGTCTCTGTGTAGAGACTTTTTTTGCCTTGAGAAAGGTCTTCTTTGCTGAGGGACTCAGAAGATTTACTAAGCCAATGACCTGTGGTCTTTGGTGGATCTCGTGTGAAATGGAACAGTCATCTGGGCCACCAGGTCAGCTAATACAAGGAATTATTCTGTGTTTTGATGATCAGGTCCATATCTGCACCGAGACAGGGCTATCAATCTCTATGGCACCTGTCTGAATTTTAAGGGTCTCTGCTTGGCAGCAGCAAAATTTGGGTGGAAAGTAGAGTCACTTGGCACTCCAGCCCAGATCCACTTCTGCTTCTAGACCGAGGAGGCAGCCAACAATCTATGGGAGAAAAAGTTGTTTCCTTGACCATTTAAAGGATTTTAATGGGGAAAAGCCAACTACAACCTCATCCTGCCACTGCCAAATGCAGCTATGCCTGTGTTCATTGCTCCTGTGCTAACAGAAGCCTCGTCTCACAGTGGGTTCAGGCAAGCTGGAATGCAAGGAAATGAGGGGTTTTTCTTAGCAATCCAGGTTTAGAAGAAATCCTTAGGGGAATAAAAGAAAATGTTGAGGACAAAAATAGAAGACAATTTTGGTTTTTTTTCCAAGACAGGCATCTTTTTTAGAACATCCTTTTTGGTGCTGCCTTTGAGATACAACAGAGGAGGATATAACCCACCAGTTAAAGCACTGAACACCTTTTGCTGGTTGCTGGCTCAAGCCCACCCCTCGCATTCAGTGTCTTTTTTTTTTGAGTTATAACAATTTATGTTAGAGGACGTCAGTTTTGGAAGGGAGATTTTCAAATCCCATCCCTGCCTTGAGGAAAAAAACAACAACAACAACAAAAAAACCCAAGAAAAAATAAACAGTGAAAAACAACTTGACAGAAAATCCTGACCATGAGTGACATGAAGATTTTCTTCAGCCATCTGGAAAAAACAAAAAAAAAATCAGGTGTGCCAGGTGTTCTAAGGTATCAATCTAGTACGATGCTATTTACAGCACTGAAGACAGTCTTGCTAAAACTTCTCTCAGATGCTGACACTCAGCAACATCAAGAAAATTCCTTCCCCTGATAATTTTTCTCTGATTTCCTCCAACCTGACACAATATTTCTTCTTATTAAGTGCCTCAGAAGTGAGTACTATTATCCAGGTAAAGTCAGCCTAGAGGTATGGAGGGGAGGAATAGCTGTTCATGGAGCTGTTTGTACAGGCAGTGAACCACGATGGAGATGCAAAGTGCCAAAGTCTGAGACATTTATTATTCTTCTAATTAAACCCAGCTATGCTCTGCAGATACCATTTGCTTCCTCTGATTACTGGACACAGATTTGTGTCACAGGCATTAGGCAGCACTAAGTGAGGATGGTTTCCAGCACAGCCACCTAAGCCAGCAGGGAACATCTGGATCATGAAAGTTTTAGGGAGATAAAGATCATGAAAAGTGACAGAGTTGGAAGATAAGTGTACATCCCAAATTCAGAGATGACAAGCCCTAGTTCACTGCAGAGGACAGCAAGGCTGTGATTCACAGAGATGTAGGGATTTAACCCTCTTCTCTCCACGTAGCACATGACAGTGGGGCTGCTCAGGTCTAGAAGTTATGGAGGTATTACAAGTGAGGGGCAAAAAGGAAAAAAAAAGAAAAAGAGAAAAAAAGGAGAAAAACCACCACATTTTTAGGAGTTATCCATAAAATGTCTTTTTAATACATTGGGGTGTATCTGCATCTGGTATCAAATTCCTGTTGATTCATTAATGGCTTCACTAATGGCTTTAAAGTGAAAGAGGGTAAGTGTAGATCAGATATTAGGAAGGAATGCTTCCCTGGCAGGGTGACAAGGCCCTGGCACAGGCTGCCCAGAGAAACTGGGGATGCCCCATCCCTGGAGGAGTTCTAGTAACGTTGGACAGGGTTTGAAGCAACCTGGTCTAGTGGAAGTTGTCCCAGGGGGTTGGAACAAGATGATCTTGAAGATCCCCTCCAACCCAAAATGTTCTATGATTCCATGATTAACTCTTAAAAAGAAGCAACACTTACGTGATGTCCATCAGTCACAGCCTGACCACTGACCTCTCAAATGCTTCTCTTGATTTTCATGGCAATTCCCACAAAATCCTTTCCCTGAAACAAGAGCCGTATGGCAAGTGCAAGAGGTCAGTTTCTTTTTGGGAAACTTGGACCGAGCTGTGAACTTTTAATGGGAATCTAGAAACACCCTAAAAGTGGAGCTGATAAGATTGCTGTTCTGGGAAAACTTCCTACTCACCTTATAATTACAAAAAAACCCAAGGAAAGCACAATTGAAGTCAAGCACTTCTGCCCCCTTACGGAGCACGGAGGACACTGTTATTATAATGAAAGATGAAGTCTTAAGCTTTCCAGCAAACATATAATAAATCAACGTCCTTTCCCTTGTTTTAATTTCTCACACAAGATTTATGAACCTGTATATTTAGACTGTTTATTTAGAGCTCTGGCATGCAGGCTACTCTTGGCACAATAAGAGAGCTTTCTCTGAATGGATTCTCAGAAGCTGCTTTGATTTGGCCTTATTTTAATGATTTAAATTTAAGAATCCATCACTGCCTTCCAATGATCAGCTCAAAGTTACCAAGGCCACAGGCATGTTCTGTGTTAGTCTCAGTTCTGCTGCAGCATCAAGTCTGAACTACAGCTGATTCCACAAATGGAAAAATCTTTCTTCACCACATCCCTCTGGTTCCTTCATTAAATCTCAGTTCTCTGTTGGTCTTGATCCCCTCCCTACCCTCTGCTCTTATTTCTCCTCTTCTGATGGGAATTCTTGGCTTGGAACCCGGTGCCACCTTGGAGTTGAACCAGAGGAAAACAGAGTTGAGCTCTTCAAGTCCTCTCACCAAAGAGCATTCCTCTGCTTGACTCACCGAAATGAGAATAAGTGTAGATGTGTGGACAGTTTTTGAATCATTTTTGAATTTCTATCATTCTCTTTAAATTACTAAAACTCTCTGATAGTGATATCAGATAGATCTCAGCCTCTTCTGTATCACGAATATTCCTTGCTCACACACACCATGGATACCAGCAAGGGCTGTCCTCTCCCGTCTCTATGGGAATACAAGGGAGTTATGACGGTTTTCTCCTCCACAAACCTTTTTCTCCAAACAAGGGCTGATATTCCTCATTGTTTCCAGCCCGACTGTTCAGTGGATCACTTCTTTTCGTATGACATGTCCCAAATACAGGCAGACTTTAATATCACCAACTGTCACTTGAGTGTGGGCTTCTGAAAAAAAAAATAAAAAATTGATCATATCTAAATAAGAAGTTGCATTTATTATTTTTTCTTTTAGCATTTTCCTTTTTTGCAGTGCATGTTAAAAATACATCCTCCTTTTCTGACTGCTCCATAAACCCTTCTCAGATCTTCCCAGGATAACTGTGCTGTCACTCCCCCACTTCACTCCCCCATGGCTGTGTCTGTCAGGTCACAGTGACCTGGCAGCACCCAGCTTGCAGCAGCTACAAGAGAGATAATTTCCCCTGGTAACAGGGCAGAGTATTTGTTAAAATGATTCAAAAAGTGACACTTTGATCTCTGTAACGGGGGAAAGCCTCTCTCCTTTCTCCCTCACAGCTGATCCCACATAAGGAGGACTCCTTGACTGGGATGAACTGTCAAGAGCAAGGAAGAGCACATTGCTCTTAACTAACCTGTGGAACACATCTTTGATGTGGATAAGACACTGCAGTGTAAGCAGATATGCATTTAAATTATCTAAAAGAGAAAAGAAGTTTCTTTTATAAAATTCTCTGTTATTGTTCATTATTTTATGGTTGAGCAAACTCAGAGCCTTAAAGAAATGCATTTTCCCCTTATCATTGCAGGGATTTTTGTAATTTCAGGCGGGCAATGAGGAGGCTGTATTTGGTGCCAGGTGAGACATTTAACCTTCTACTGTATTTCACTCACTCAGTAAACTGTGTAAATTATCCTTTACAAGAACCAGAGTGCAATGTCACTGCTGAGTAAGGTGTCCTGCCTGGTTCTGAACATTTCCTCTGGATACATGGTGTGAGCATGTAAATAGTTTTGTGCAAGTACAGCAGGTTGGCCTTGTACCGAGAAACTTCGTGTTCTGCTGAAACATTTACTCAGAGGAGCTGTGAAAGGACAGCTCGATAAGGACATGTCCTTCCCTCTCATTGCAGAAATGTCCTCCAGTTGCAACTGCAGTCCTATAATGCTTAGGCTCAATCCAGCAGGTAGAAATACAAAGCACAAATGAGAGATTTTTATTCCTTACGTAGGTCTGGTCATTAATGATAAAATCGCAGAATGGATTGGGTGGAAAGGGTTATTCAAGGTCATCTAGGTCCAGCCCCTGACCACCTTCCAGGGACACCTTCTGCTATCCCACGTTGCTCCAAGCCCTGTCCAACCTGGCCTGGAACACTCGCAGGGATGGGGCAGCCACAGGTCCTCTGGGCAACCTGTGCCAGGACCTCACCATCCTCACAGGGAAGAATTTATTCCTTAACTCTGTATCTACTCGCCTTCATTGTAAAGTCATTCCCCCTTGTACTGTCGCTCCATGCCCTTGTGAAAAATCCCTCTCAAACTTTCTTGTAGCCCCTTTAGGTACCAGACAGGGCTCTGGAAACTTCTCTTCTCCAGACTGAACAACTCCAACTCTCTCAGCCTGTCTTCATAGCAGAGGTGCTCCAGCCCTCATGGCCTCCTCTGGCTTTGCTCCAGCAGATCCACATCCTTCTGCTTGTGGACCCCAGGCCTGGATGCCCTGCTCCAGGTGTGGTCTCAGGAGAGAACAGTACAGGGACAGAACCTTCCCCTCACCTGCTGCCCACACTGCTCTGGAAGAAGCCCAGAACAGGGTTGACTTTCTGGGCTGCAGGTGCACAATCGCCAGGTCATGTTGAGATTCTCATGCACCAACACCCCCAAGCTGTTTTCCTCCCAAGTGGCTTTGATTCATCCTTGCTCACTTTTGGCCTGATGGTAACGTTTAAACTAAAATAGGAAGCACTGTGGGCTCCCAAGTTTCTTCATATAGAAAAAGTCACCTTGAGAGCGTGGCTCAGCTCATTTAACCTCAGGGTTATCTATCTCCTTTACCTAAAGGTCAGGAGAACCCCTCATGCCTGTAACCAGCAGCAGACCTCAAAGTCTCACTCAAGACTCATCTAAGATGGGTCTGCACCATGCAACAGAAAAAAACGAAAAGGCCCCAAGTCTGCCAGAGGTCAGGAAACATTTGGACAATGCCTACTCAGGAACAGGGTGTGATTCTTGGGGTGTCCTGTGCAGGGCCAGGAGCTGGACTTGATGATCCTTGTGGGTCCCTTCCAACTCAGGATAGTCTGTGATTCTGTGATTCTGTCAGAGACACAGAACTGTCAGTGCAGCATCATCCCAGTTTGGGACTGAAGGTGACATAGCTGAGCTCAGAGTATCCAGGCTTTTTCGGGGCAATCAAAACCCATTCCGTACAACAGCTGGTGATATCTTCCAGTTTCTGCCTCATAAATCTGCCTCTAAGTAAGGTCTTTTTTTTCCATTATTGGCAGCAGAACATCGTCCCAGACCCTTCCATCTTAATTCTTAAGCCTTTCCAGACTAAATAAATCCATGTCCAATATATAACAATTTATTCTTGCATCACTCTTGCACCATTCTTGCATAAGGGCTCTGAGCATCCTGAACCGTGAGTGGCATCCCTGCCCATGGATGGGGTTTGGAACTTTAACATCACTTCTAACCCAAGCCTTTCTATGATTATATGGTTCTATAATCACAGGTCTCCCTCTGCTTAAGGAATCCTTCTCTGTTCCTGGGGTTCACTTATATTAAAGAATAATCACATTCCATCTGATCTGCCCCTATCCCAGGCTGTACAAAACACAAACACTCCCAGGTTTTCCTGCCTGGTAACCCCTCCATGCCACTGGTGGTTGGTCCTTCAGGACCGTCTTGAAGTCATATTTGTTGTTTGCGGGAGTGAAGGATTTTGTGCCCTGTTCTGTAAGAGGCCTCATTTCAGTCTCACCAAAGACCTCTCCTGAGAACTGCTCAGCAAGGCAGCCCTGGGATGTTTGCTTTTCCAGGGCTGTATCATTCTGTGATCAGCAAACACAAAATGCCCTTTTTACTCCCTCATTTTCCACTGCTCCAGCTTCAGAGCCGATTCTCTTGTTATTAATCCCCACACACACGACCTTACTCTTTGTCCCATTATATTTTTCAGTTCCCCATCCAATTCACCTCACTAATACATCAGTCCTCTCCTGAATTGCCTGTACCTCCCAGCTTTGTGCTGTCTACAAAAGTCATTAGCAAAGCTCTATTTTTTAAGTCAGGGTCACCAATGGCAACATTAAATAAGATTAGTCTGAAGACACAGCATTGTGAAACTCCACTAGAAACTGCCCTGCACACTACAAGTTCTCTTTAGAATCCCAGGTCATTTCTCTTTAGTAGTTACTTACCACATTAGTATTTTGGAAATGATCCACATTTTCTCCAGTTAATAATATCCCATGTGGCATAATATTGATATTCATTGAAGTCTAAGTGGATTATGTCTAAAGCATTTTTCTCATCCATAAGAATTGGTTATCCTTTTTAAGGAAAGATATCAGACACAAACAGCCTTTGATAAATCTGTATTTCCTCCCATCTTGATTTATTTTCACCTCCTTTGGTCGTTCCTTTTCTTTAATTATTCATTCATTTTTGTTTTTGAGAAGATTTATTCTAAAGCTTGCACATTTCTGGGGCTGGGTGGTTGCTTTTCTGCACTCATATATGGACGCTATATTTATTATTTGACACACAGATGGAGCCACCCCCAACTTCATACATTTATTAAAGAGCTTTGAGATGGAGCACTGATTTCCTGAGCCAGCTCTTTCAAATATCAAGGATGCTGATTACCCGGCTCTGTATCTCCTCCCTTCTCCCTGGCTAAATGAAACTAGTTTAGAGAGTTTTGTTTCCACTTTGGTAATAGAAATTTCCATGTCCACAGTCCTTTTCCCATTAATCATCTTGTCTTTCCTTAGCAGGTTCCACAGCAGAAAACTTTCAGAAAACAGAGATGAAGTAGACCTTAAACTGCAGGGTCATATTTCCATTATCTTCAATGTCTGCCCTGTATTTCTTATTCTACATTTTCTTTCTGTTTTCATGTTTAAGTGCTGAAGAATCCTTGCTCTGTATTTTAATTTTCCTTGTGAGGATTAATCTGAATTAACTTTTAGGAATGCTCATGCTATTCCTGCATTTCTGAGCTCAAAAATGCAGTTTCCTCTCCTGAGCTTTTTGCTCTTTGTAAGGTCTCTTCTTAATCCCGCTTCTCTATTAAGGTGATTTCAGTTGAAGCAGTTCCCCTTTCGAGGACCCTGATAAATCTCATCTTTGCAAAACACAGGTTGCAGAACACCTGTGGTGGTTTTGGGGTTTTTTTTTCACCTGCCAGGAACCAGATTTTTACTGAACCTTGAAATTGTTGCCTAAAGGACACACCTCCATCCTCTCCCATTATATTACCGCTTATATTTCACTAAAGTCTTATTCAAATGTTTAAAATAGAATCATAAAATATCCTGAGCTGGAAGGGACCCATAAGGATCATCGAGTCCAACTCCTGGCCTTGCACAGGACACCCCAAGAATCCCACCCTGTGCCTGATAGCATTGTCCAAATGTGTCTTAAGCTCTACCAGGCCTGGGGCTGTGACCACTTCCCTGGGGAGCTGTTCCATTGCTAAATCACCCTACGGATAAAGAACTTTTTCCTGATATCCAACCTAAACCTCCCCTGACACAGCTTCAGGCCATTCCCTCAGGCTCTATAAGGTCACCAGAGAGAAGAGATCAGTGCCTGCCCCTCCACTGCCCCTCATGAGGAAGCTGCAGACCCCAAGGAGGTCTCCCCTCAGCCTCCTCCAAGCTGAACAAGCCACGTGACCTCAGCCACTCTTCATATGGCTTCCCCTCCAGACCCTTCACCATCTTCATAGTAAATGAATTATTTCAGTAGCAGGAATCACCTTGAATACAAAAAGAAAGCAATCACTGTTTTTATTTACGAGTGTATAATTTTTTTTTCCCTGGAATAAGTTACCACTGCACCACATAGGATTTTCTAATTATTGAAGTTTCCATAACCACATGGGGCTATGGTGCCATTCAGAGCTCAGGTTTCATGTCACCCTTACTTGGTCCAGCTCCAGGCTGCTGCTAGAAGTGATTCCCAACCTTTCTGCTGCCCCCAACTACACAACTGCTCAGCCAAACTTGGGCAGGCACAAGAATGTGCAGCAAGTGGGAAGTGGGAATGTGCAGAACAGCTGGGAAGTGGAAGGAGCAGGACCAGCTGCATTTCTGGTGGCAGCCCACATTGAGACCAGAGTATAACACAGATCAGAACACTAAGTCAGGAGCATTTAAAACACTCTCAGGCACATGGTGGGATTCTTGGTGTCCTGTGCAGGGCCAGGAGCTGGACTCGATGATCCTTGTGGGTCCCTTTCAACTCAGGATATTCTATGATATTCTATACTCCCAATAAATGCAACAAGTGGCCCACATTTAATTCTGTTGTGTTTGAAATTATATCACTTTAAGATTAAGAGGTCTGGCTCATTCAAGCACCAATTCATTAATATCTTAAGCTAGTGGACTATGAAAAACATTTTCCAAAGTTAATCATTCTCCCTTTTTTGCATTTATCATGCTGATGAATGCAGGTATCCTCTCTCCATTTCTCTACCCCAGCACTGTATTATCTCAATGGCCTGCAGGTGTGTGGATTTGTATCTCATTTTATCAAATCAGTCTGAGAAAAATAAAAAGAATACACTAACTCATTAAAATTAGAGTGCCAGCCTCACTCTGATTTCACATTCTTTAATCAGGCTGATCAATAGACTTCAGCTCCAATCTCCAAACAGATAAATAACAAAGTAAAACAATTTCCAAAAAAAGTTTTATTCTGATGATATGCAAGTAGATGAAAACACTAATTTCGATTTTATATAAAGCCTTCAGGATGCATTATTCAAAAGCACTTTGTGAACTGAAGTAGGAAATTGATCCAGGGATTATTGACTCAGTAGAAGTTCTTCCATTGGCTTCACATTAACGCTGGACCAGGATTGGAATGCAGCTGATTCAGCACTGAAGCGCAGCCACTTCTAATGCAGGGTGGAGGTGCTATTCAACAGCACAACAACACCAATTGTTGTGTAAAATTTTGGGACACGCTGTCTTAATGAGTTATATTGTGATTTGAATTCTTGCTGAAATTTAAGCGGGCAGAATAAAACTCTTCAGCTTGTTACTCAGCCTAAGACTAAGACTAAGATGTCCTTTCTTAACTATCCTCATCTGTCCTACTGACTGCAAGTGATCATGGAATAGTTTGGGTTGGAAGGGACCTTAAAGATCCTCTAGTTCCAATCCCTCTGCCATGGGCAGGGACACCTTCCATGAGACCAAGCTGCTCCATCCAACCTGGCTTTGGACACTTCCAGGGGTGGGGCAACCACAGCTTCTCTGGGCAACCTGTGCCAGGGCCTCAGCACCCTCTCAGGGAAGAATTTCTTCCAAATATCCCATCTAACCCAGTCTCTGACAGTGGGAAGCTGTTCCCCCTCATCCTATCACTCCATGCCCTTGTTCAAAATGCCTCTCCAGCACTTTTGGAGCTCCTTTAGCTGCTGAAGGGTGCTCTAAGGTCCCCCCAGAGCATGGAGGGGTGGGGAAAAGGTGTTTTTAAGATTTGGGTTTATTTCTCATTATCGTACTCTGATTTCATTGGTAATAAATTCAATTAGTATTTGCCAAGTTGAGTCTGTTTTGCCCATGATAGTGATTGGTGAGTGTCTACTCCCTATCCTTATCTCACATCATGAGTCATTGTATTTTCTCTCCCCTGTCCAGTTGAAGAAGGGGAGTGACTGAGCGGCTTTGGTGGGCACCTGGTGTCCATCCAGGATCAACCCACCACCACAGAGTGCTCCAGGTGGGGTTTCACCAGAGCAGAGAGGGAGAATCACCTCCCTCGACCAGCTGGCCACACTGCTTCAGATAAGAGGAACTTTAACTAACTCAGGATCCAGGGATTCCCTGTAACACAGCGTCCTTCTGGCCACAAACTGGAACATCTGTTCAGCTCTGAAGCAGAGAAAGCTTTTACCTGGTTGATGCCTCTTTTGCATCATCCAGCCTCTTCCTTGGAGGTCTGCCATCGATGACAGCTTTGAAATGGCTGAATAATCAGGACATTTTAAGGAAGTAAATTTAGGAAAGGTGGGGATGAGGCACTAAAAATGCCCAGACACCGCAGCACAGACCTAGGTGTAACGTGCCAGTCTCAGAGCTGTTGGGTGTCCTCTCCAGTCAGAAGCACTTCATAGACCTGTGCTCATCTCTCCCACTCACAGAACATAAAGAACAAAGCTGTCCTAATGAGAGCAGAGTTTATTTGCACTTAGCATTTATCTCCTTTTTGAAAAAGGATGCTCAGGCTGAAAGGAATCAGTGATAAAATCTCTCCTCTGAAACATACAGCTGTAGCTCACTACAATAGTTAGTAAAAGCTCATTTTTCAGAAGAAAGGCAAAGTAATTTTCCAATCCTTGGGCAATCTATTCAAGAGCAGGGATGAGGCTCAACAACATTACAGAGGGCATCCACCGAGGGAGGTAACCTCTATTATTTCATCGGACACCCTCTAGGAAAAAGCTCTTCCATGTGAGGATTAGGGAAATTCAAGCAAATTCCCTCTTCTTTATCACGTCAGACATGAATGTTTTGTTTAACCTTAAAGGTCCTCTGCAGTACATTTTTACACCCTTTTGACGCTCTCCCCCAAGAGGTTGCCTAGGATCCCCTCTTTCATGAGCTGCAATGTCATGTCGCTTTTTTGGCTGTTCCTTCATTGGCTTTATGGAGCTTTAGGGCCCTTTTTCCACACAAAAGCACAGCTTTGCCTAGCAGGATAGAAAGCAGCTTTAACCCAGCTGCACGATTAGCACATTTTTCTAGGACATGGGAATGGTGGATTGGAAACTTCCCAACCTGTGAGACTTGAGTCCAAACCACCCACTTCCTATGCAAGGAAGATAATCCCTATTATACTACAAAAAGGACAGATTTTGCATTACCAGACAGTCAGGACTGTGTCATTGATGATCATTACATGCACCCAGAACATGGTTTTGAGATGAGCTTCCCTGGGGTGTTGGAGAAGAGAACCAGAGTCCTGCATCTCATGAAGTGCTGGTAAGGAACTGCTCAGCTCTGCAGAGAGAACAGCACCTCTGGATATGCACCGGAGAAAAATTTAGACATCTAACATTCAATATTTCTTATCCCTGGACTCCCTATCCCTGGGGGTGTTAAACACCAGGTTGGATGGGGCTCTGAGGAACCTGGTCTAGTGGAAGATGTTCCTGCCCATGGAAATGACATGATCTTTAAAGTCCCTGTAGAAGTGTAGAAGATAAAGGGGGCTGATGTTTATCCCTCAAACACCAATAGCTGCATAACAGTGGAGCCAGCCAAGGACTGTTGTGGCTGGAGGAAAGGGCTATATGGAGGCAGGGCAGCACTTTTTGGGACAAACATCCTTGTTCTGGGTCCTGGAGATGAGCACAACACAACAAAGCCCAAGCACAGGAATGAGGTCAAGAATCGGGGTAAGGAGGGTCAAGACCATCCAAGATCCCGGAAGCCTCCGACCCATTTCCAGACAAGTCTAGAAGAACAGGCTGTGGATGAAAACTGATTTGCACAGAAAGTGAGGAATTTATCTCCAGTGTGGGGAAAAATTATCTACAAAAATGTACCCCCAGGAAGCCTGAGCGCATGGGCACCCCAGGACTCTGGACACCCCATCAGTTGGATCAACGCTGGAGACAGCGCTGGTGATTCCTTTCTTTTCCTTTTCCCTTTCATTTTCCCTTTCCCCCTCTTTAATTAATCTCTCCCACTTCTCTTCCACTCTACTCATTTATCCAGACCCCACTGCCAGTACTTACACAGGAGGTCAGGGAGTAACTTATATCAATTTCTATGCCAAGTGTGCAATTTGCCAACAAAACTTTTTAAACTTTGTCTGACTATTGCTGTTCCTTTTGACCAGGAACTTGCACAAATCTTGAGTGCTCTCTTTCCCTTAAGGATGGGACATCACAGTTCCAAATATTATAAGACTCTAATAAGAAAAACATTGACATTTATGGACACAGGTGCCTAAAAAAACCCTGTAAGAAATCTTTTCTCAGACAGTTTTGCAGAGTAACCATCCCAACCTTCTTCATGAAACAGGACCCAATTCCTAAAATTTCTTAATTTGGATCTTATTCCCAGTGCTAGAAAGCAACCAGAGATCCAATCAATATTGGCAACCTGTACTACAAGCACCTTGTTAGTCAAAGTGCTTCGTGTGGGTCTGGGTGATATCTTGTTGTCTGATTTCTTGCTCCCACTATTGCTAAATGCAGTCACGACACTGAGAAATTTTAGGAGGAATTTTAGCAACATAAATAAGGGCAAAGGAAAGCATATTTTCCTGATCACAAACTATCTGCCAACCACTCAGATGGGAGGGGAGGAGCTGATTTAGGCTGCTAAATTTAATAAAAGCATATGTTCTTGGGCTTTGCAGTGGGATATCCTTAAATCTCCCTTACCTTGTCTCCTTTCCATGTCGTTACAAAGGTTAAACCACATTGAAAGGTTCTTGTTTCAATACCATGCAATATTTTTTCTCTGCTTCCTCCAGAGGAATCATACAGATACCTCCATCAATAATATATTAAGACCATTTGCAAGAGGACAGCAAAATTAAGATGCTTGGAGGGTCTATCAGGAAAGTAGTTATCACTTATTGAAGGTATTAAGAAATATAAGATGATGGCATTTACCATTAGAAGACATAGAGGTATATGGAAGATTAGAAGAGGCACACGATGAGGAGCCTGTGGTCACAACCCAAATAGGCATCAGTGACACAGGTAAGGGAGGTCCTGTGTGTGGAAGCAAAAATTAGGCTCCTAGAAAGGAAACCAAAAGGAAGGTGATGTTCTATGAAGTGCTTCCTTATCTCTTGCAGCTCCAGGGAGACTGGTGGAGAGGCAGAGCGTGAGTGCAAGACAATTTCAGGCTCATATGACACGTGTAGAGTGTCAAAATCCAGTACAGGAGGGAGAGAGTTCACCTGAGGCATTACCACTTAAAAACAGGGAGGCTGGGAGGGAGCTTTCAGAGTGGGGAGTGAGGGAAGCCAAACCAGAGCATACGGTTTGGGATGACATTTCTAAAGATGAAGACACAAACGTAGGTACCTCTCAATGAAGAATAGGTCATGGGAAGTAAATAATCAAAGAGCAAATGGAAAACAAAAAGAATGACATTTGAAAAGGTTGTCAAGACAGGAGCTAATGTGGCAGTAGGTGTTTCACTATGTAAATGCTGGAAACCTCAGAAATGCAGGCGATGGAACCGGCCTTTCTGAGCCTGAGTAAGAGATGGAAATGCACAGATGAAAAACTTGGACTTGATTGAAAACAATCAAAGGGACACTGTATCAGATAAGCCATATGCTGGCAGGAGAGAGGAAAACACATCAACAAGAATCACTGTGAACTGAAACTCCAAGCCAAGATGGAACAATGCACTCTTGGGGCAAGAGACCTTCCTACACACCTGTACAGAGGTAGCAACTGATGCCAAAAAACCCAAAAAGTAGCAATGGTAGGAAGTGGAATCGTAAAATCATAGAATGGGTTGGGTTGCAAGGGACATTAAAGGTCATCTCATTCAATACCCTTGCCATGGTCAGGGACACTTTCCACTATCCCAGGTTGCTCCAAGCCCTGTCCAAGCTGGCCTTGAACATTTCCAGGGATGAGGCAGCCACAGCTTCTCTGGGCACCCTGTGCCAGGGCCTCAGCACCTTCATGGGAAGAATTTCTTCCAAACATCCAGTTTAAATGTCTCAGCTTTCAGTTTAAAAGAAATACTCCTTGTTCTGTCACAATAGGCCCTGGTAAAAAGTCTTTCCTATGAGCTCCCTTTAGGTACTGGAAAGGGCTCTAAGGTCTCCCTTCTTTGCTCAGTTGGGCTGAACAATCCCAACTCTCTCAACCTGTCTCTACAGCAGAGGTGCTCCAGTTCTCTGGGCATCTTCATCTCCTCCTCTGGACTCATTCCAACAAGTCCACATCCTCTTTATCTCAGGGTCCCCAGAGCTGGAAACAGAAGTCCAGGTAGGTTCTCACCAGAGTGGGGTAGATGGGCAGAATCCCCTCCATTGACACGCCAGCCACGCTTCTTCTGCTGCAGCCCAGGACATGGCTTCTCATCCACCAGCATTCCAGGTGATTTCAGTTCCCTCCATGGAGACTGAGAAAAGGTCACATCTGAGTCTGAAGCAGCAGCTGGTGGCTGATCCCAGAGGAAGATACATAACCCCCGGGTCGCTATAAAAATCTAGTTCAAAATCTCATCATGAAGTCAGCAACCGGCAGCAAATTCCAAAATGTACCTTGCATCAACATCCCAATGGGAACAAAGGGGCTGAGAATCCACCAAAACTCTGTGCAAATCTAGCAGCAGGACTGGGTAGAAATAAGCTCTTAAAGGAAAGTTAAAAGGGGAAGTTAAAGGAATTAAATCCTTACAGGTGTTGACAGTACTGTCAGGGTGTTGAGTAGGAAACAAGCCACTGGTGTGCTGCTGGTTTGCTCATGGAGAAAAAATTGAGCCAGCATGGTTGAACAGGAGGGTAAAACTGATATTAGAAATATGAAGAAATATGGAAGAAACAGGGGTGATAAACATCCCAGACCCTCTTTGAGAGGATTCAGGAAAGAGCCTGCCTGAAAAAAAAAAGTTTGGATTTAAAAGACAGAATAATCACAGACAAAACAGCAGGGCTGGATATATTTACCCAAGAGTTTTACAGCAAATAAAAAATTAAATATCTGAATTATTAACAACAATGTGCAATGTTTCACTTAAAGTGTCCCTGGTATGTGGAGACTGGAGAGGATCCAGAACAGATCCAGGGAACTGCAAACTTATAAACCTGACATCTGAACCAGACAAATTATCTGAAAACTTGATGAAGGAAGGTAAAAAGGTTTCACTTCTGGTTAACTGCATCTTACAGAATTCTTGGGGTTTTTTAATGGGTTAACAGGGTGTCAATAACCCAGGAAATAAAATTATTTTGGATGTCAGAAAAAAAGTTTAACAAAAGGTATTTAAAGGAAATAAGCAGCCTTGGGATAAGATCACCCTCTTATCTGGTCTTGACTGATACAAAGAATCTTTTAAAGGCAGGAAGCAAAGGGTGCAAGCAAAAATTTGGTTTCCTCTAGTGCAAGGACTCGTGTCTTTAAATGAAGGTAATGGGAATTAAAATAAAAAAAAAGAAGAAAATTCTTCATGCAGCCAGTGTCAGCCATGAAAAACATAAATGGACATTTTTATGGGCTTAAATCTGGGCGGGGAGCTGGAGGAAGGAGTCAGCAAGGATCACAATAGGGCCAGGAAATCTTGGAACTGAAAGCAGTTGGAGATTGGCAGAGTGGTCACAAGAATCTCCCCTGTGCTCTTTTGGCACCCACTGTTGGTCATGGGAGGAAAAGACGGGTCAAATGTACCTGGGTCTGAAACAACACTGACTTTTAAAAAATGGTTATTTTAAAACAGAATGGGTTTGAATTCCTCATGGGTTTAATCAATCCAACCTTTCCCACTGAAGGGGGAATTGCTTGTCTAGCAGAAGTGATTGCCCTACAGAATACAGAGGCTTCAGGAGATTGTTTGGTCCATCCCCAAATCATCTCAACGATCACACACAAAACACTTCCACTGATGATTTGTGATTCCATCTGGTTTTGAAAACTTCCAGCAGCCAAAATTCCAGGCCTTCCCAGCTAGTTTGTACAAGTGCTTTACAAACCTTAATACCAGATAGTGGTTTTTCATATCTAAATTAAATCTTCTCCCAGCAATCCAAGCCAATTTAAGCCAATGGCTTCTTGACCTATCCTCAGTGGGCATGGAGAACAGGTTTTCTGTTTCTTTTTTCAGCAAGGCTTCACATATCAGAGAAGTTATTCCCACTTCCTCAGATCTTCAATTTTCTAGATTCACCAAGCTCATCTCTTTCAATCTTTGTTGATAATTACATTGTCTAGATCTTGGATCTTTCTTGCAGTGGTTTTTTGTACTTTCTCTCACTGTCTTCTACAGTGGACAGAAACTTCAACATAAGTTCTGCTCAGTCCTTATAGACACTGGAAAAAGCACGTTTTGCTTTTGGCATTGAATCCACAAAACTTTGTGTTTGTCTTTGGGCATTTAAAAATTTTTCTTTAGGGAATAGAAGACTTTATCACATCTCTCAGACCAGTATTATTATTTAAAAATGATTCTGCAGTGGCACTTGGAGTTTGAACAGAGTTATAATCTGTTGTGGGACATGAATAGAATCATAAAATCACAGAGTCATTAAGGTTGGAAATGACCTCCAAGATCATCGAGTCCAAGCGTTGACCCAGCATTGCCAAGTCCATCACTAAACCATGTCCTTAAGTGCCACATTATGTAGCACAAATGTGTAGAAAACCTTTTACCTTTGAAAATGTGTAATTTGGGGAAAAAAACTGTTAACTGGATGAGAGCAGAGGCAGGAAGAACAATTCTTGACTAATAAGTGGTAGCAACTGCAGCTTTAATAACAATAAAATCAAATAGAGACTTCATTCTGGTAGTGGGAATTCAGCCTTAAAACCAGACGACGAATTAAACCAGAATTAGACATTTTAAATCCAGAATTTTTTTAAATTTTCTATTTTTTTTCCATTTTCTTATTTTCCTATACACCTACTTATATTTCAGAGGTTCCTGTTTCAGGCTCATTATTTCGCAAGTGCACCATAAAAAGGAGGTTTTCAGTTACTCTCTGGATACTTTGATGCCTCTGGAAGTCCCGGAATGGTTTGGGATGGAAGGGACCTTAAGATTGTCCCATACTAGCCCCTCTGCCATGGGCAGGGAACCTTCCACTAGACCAGGTTTCTCAAAGCCACATCCAACCCATCCTTGGGGATGCACAGTCACAGGGAAGAACAGGACACTGAGATTTTCAGAGCTGAAATCTCCCTCGATTCACTCTCTGCAGTGCTTTCCCTGCATCCTTCGTACCGGCAGCTCCTGGACCACGGCTCCTCTGCGTCCTCCAATTTTTCCTCCTGATTATCCAGGTGCAGCACTGCTGAACCGAGCGAAAGATCACTGGTGTTTTGTCATGGAGTCAAGTGGAGTGAGGGATTTGTTCCGACCTCTGAGTTTTCCTCGCCACCAGCCCGGTTTAGCCCCGTTCCCTCACCGTTGTGTTACATCTGTTGCTCTCAGCATGGGCTCCTTTAGCTCTGTCAACATCACTTTCAATTGCCACTTGTCATCCCTGCTCCAAGCTCGATTTAGTATCTCCGGCTTCCATAAGCAAAACTTATCACCGGGATTACTGAGAGTATTGCACACGCTTTATTGATGAGGTGATTGACTTATCATTGCCTCGGAGACAAAATTTTTTATATTGGCTCGTGGTTTTTATTTTCCTAATTCAGATGCAATCAGATGGCTCCAGAAAAGGAAGGGTCAAATGTAGCAATGCTCAGATAAATCCAGGCGAAATGCCACTAAAATCCACAGCTATTGCAGCTATAACCAGATGTAACTGATGCAGGAATGCACAAAGTATTGAAAATCATTTCTTTATGGCTCGTGATTCCTCCTTGTGACGTACCAGACCTGCCAGGTAGTCACCAGCTTGGGACACGTATTGCTGCCACTGCAGTACTTGATGAAAACATCTGTTTTATGCCAGATTTTGCTCAGTCCTGGAATTCGAGTCTCTCTTGGACTTTAAATAGACTGAAATAAGGTTGTTCAGGGATTAGCTGGCTTTTTCCAGACTCCTTTTACTGTTGCTATAATATCTTTTTTATTAAATTGCTCACAGGTAACAACATACGGATGTGCTGTGATAAGCTCTCTGAGCTGTGCTGTTTTCAGGGAATCTTAGGTCACTGGATGGATGTCTGGAAATAGGAAATAAGAATCAGCCTTGGTTTTGTGAAGCATTCAGGCCGACTTGTGTTTATTGCTGGGCTCCTTGCAGTTGACTGGTTTGGTGTATAAGGCATTTGAGTGGAAAACAGCATTTTTATCAAAGAAAAAGGAGCTTTTCCAACTGTGCGTTTGGCCAATTAATTCAGGATTGAAAACTTAAGTACTGCTAAAAACCCAGCTTTATTTTGTCTAGCAGGCTTCAGGAAAGCCACAAACCCATTCTAATTACTAAAAAGAGCAGGAAAATATAGTAAAAGAAGATAGGAATATGGGACGGAAATGGGGGAATAATTTCTTATTTAAATCTGAAAAGAAACTGGACCAAGCAAAGAAAGAAATTTCTGAAAAGAAGTTTTGTGGGGTTTTGTTTGATTTCTTTGTTTGGTTGTTTTTTTGTTGTTGGGTTTTTTGTTGTTGTTTTTGGGGGGTTTTGTTTGTTTGTTTGGGGGTGGAGGGTTTTTGTTGGTTTTGTTTGGGTTTTTGTTTGTTTTTTCAAGTGGAGACTCCTTAAGCACAAATGTAAAATCATCCTAAATAAATAATTCCTGGAACATTTTAAAATCTGGAGAAACTGATTTGTACATACTCCAGACAAACATTCAGGCTTTCTCCTTCATGTAATTGCAAGGATAAGTTGCTCTTTGTTCTTCCCTTATGTTTACATGGATATTGGGAGTGACACAGCAACTGTGTCCTAATGGGATAAATTAAGCACTCACTGACACTTTCTTTTGATATATTTTTTAGTTACCTCACTTTTCCTGAACTTACCAACACTTCCAGTCGATCCAAAACAGGAGGGAAGTTAATAGCACCTTAGATTATATACCTGATGTTAAGAACATAATCCAAATGATAACCTAAACCCCCTCACTTTATTTAATGCAAGTTATTTGTCTGGGTTCTCCTGCTTTGTAGAAAAGTCCTTTAGTATAGGAATGAAATTCCACTGAGTTATTTGTGAGTATGCAATGGGATGTAATACAAATTTTTACAGTGAAGCCAAATCCACATAGTTTAGGAAAAAAGTAACTAAGAGGACAATAGGATTACCTTTCCATAAATATTTCAGTAGTCCAGCTATTAAGAGGTTATGATTTAAGATGATTCACAAAACAAACCTGTGAGCCAAAAGGAAACTCCTTCCAAAGAGTGGAAGAAATTCCCTAAAGACACAGGCAGCCTAAGTGGATAATCATCCCAGCAGGGATGAGGTGAAAGCATCACAGTTGGGCTTATTCAAATTTCGGCTGAGATCCTCCATTTCATCTTCACAGAGGAATCAGGGCAGTTTTCCAAAGCAGAAACCCATTGACAACTTCACCCCCAAGTCACGTTTGCCAAACCCCTCCAGGTACATGGGTCTGACCTCCAGGAGTTTTGCTCACATGGAATGAAATCCCTGCTTCCACTTTGGGAAACGCCACACAGCAGCTGGTGAACGGGCAACCTCCTCCCACTAAAAGATGAGAAACATGAAGATTAAGCTGTTTTAATAAAATTTTGGCCCCTGGAGCTTTTGGTTCCCATACAGCTGACTGTATATTTTTCAGATTTATAGATGTTATCACAGTGGGATGGAACAAAGCTGTTAATTATTTGGGTTTTTTCCCCTAAATCCAGAGAAAGCAACATCTTAATGACGCACAACGCCTTGCCTTGCTTATGTAAAAGACCCGACTTCCACACCATGCCAAAAACCCACCCTTGGTCTTTCTAAAAGCTGTTACAGATCAATAAGCAGCTGTTAATAACAAGGACCAGCCCCGCTCCACACAATGAGGTTTGCAACAGCTCAAATTCCTCAGAAGAAAAATGTCCCAAGAGAATGTGCAGCATTATTATTGTATGAATAACGCACGTATTGATTAAGCAGTATTTCTCCAGTTCCAAAATGCAAAACCAGCAAGATGCAGCCTGCAAACCAAAGCAGTCATATGAGATTTATCCCACTGTAATTTTTATGATTGCTGTCCCTTGGAATACTTGGGCTGTTTTATACTGGAACGTGTTTATATATTTCTTTTCTTATTTACTTTCATGAGGCTCACGCTGGAGGTAAATTTGATTTGTACTGAAAATTACTGCAAAATTTTCACAGTGGTTTTTGAAATGTAATCTATGCTTCTTGCAGGATTAACTTGCTCTTCCTCCCCCCCCAAAATACCACCCAGCAAGACACAGTGTGTTGCACATGTAGCTGTAGTCAGAGGATTTTGCAGACGACAAGCAGACAGCTGTATTTCGTTATCAGTATATTTTTATGTCCCTTCTCCTAAGGGATTTTCTTCAGAGTCCACAGAAATAAATGATTATCAATGCAGCAAAAGATGGAGGAAACTGCTCCGATAGCAGTTTGGTGCTGTAAAACCCTGAAGTTTATGGAGGCTCAGGTGGCCCCTAGCCCTTTTAAAGCTTTTTTTAGCAGGGCTACTGGTGCAGAACTCCATTTCTGAACAGGCAGCTGGCTTGTCAGTCCCTTGTTAAAATGAATTGTTGGTTAAAGGCTCTATCAAGAAAATCCTCTTTATAACTCCTTTTGCAAGCCAGCCACCACGTAAAGCTGCTGTCGCTCGGCAAATAAAAAGCAAACCCCTCGCAGGTACAGTTGTACTCCAGACTGCTCTATCAAAGCTCTTTGGCTGGGCGAACCTCCAGTCTAGGGCTTCAATTTGTGGTGTTTTGGAGAGAGTTAGTGGCTTTAGAGGCAGCGAGTTGGTGGAGGAAGGGCACAGACCTGCCAGAGAATCGTGGAATCATTAAGGTTGGAAGACCTGTAAGATCACTGAGTCCAACCATTCACCCAGTACTGCCAAACTCACCAATAAACCCTGTCCCCAAGTGGCACATCTACACTTTAATGGGCATTTCCAGGGAAAGGTGGATCCACCACTCGCCCTTTACAATGCTTGGCCATCCTTCCAGCGAAGAATTTTTCCTAATATCCAACTTGAATCTCCCCTGGTGCAACTTGGGGTCGTTTCCTTCTATCTCATCTCTTGTTATTTGGGAGAAGTGACCAACCCCCGCCTGGCCCCATCCTCCTGTCAGGGAGTTGTAGAGTGATGAGGTGCCCCCTGAGACCCCTTTCTACAGAACAGACACCCCCAGCTCCCTCAGCCGTTCTTGGGGTTCCCTCCCGAGGAGGGAGAAAGTGAAGAGGGCAGTGAGGATGAGGAGGGCGGGGAACAGAGAACATTCCCGGGAGCGGCGGCGGGCGGGGAGCGGCTCCTGAGGGACGGCCCCGGGCCGCGCCCTGAGGGGGGAGGTGCTGAGGGGAGGAGGCGGGGCCGCCCCCTCCGCCGATTGGCAGCCGGGTGAAGGGGACGGGACACCGTGTCGCTGTGCACTCTGGGAATTGTAGTTCAAAGGGGGCGGTGCGGCCGGCGGCAGCGGCGGGATGAGGACTACAACGATGGGGGAGGAGGGAGGGACACGTGGTCGCGGTGGGCGGGACCTCGGCGGTCACGTGATGTTTGGGTGCCGGCGGTGACGGGCGCGCGGCGGCAGGTGAGGGGCGCGCG
>VWZW01004128.1:1115766-1162129 GCA_013397115.1 Edolisoma coerulescens
TTTTTTTTTTTTTGTAAAATTCCTTTTCTTGGAAGTAAATACTGTTGTTGGGTTAGGTGGTGATTTCTTCACTCTCTCTGTCATCTCTCCCCTAAATAAAAGCAGAAAATAGCTGCAAAATGTTTGATGCTCTTCATTGTGTAGTGTTTGTTTTGTTCTTGCTCTCCTGTCCCCCCTCCTGCAAAGCCAGGCATTGCAAATATACGATTTTTTGAGGGTATTGAGGACTTTATTTGTCCTCCTTCTCCTCTCTGCGTACATTTATTGTCATTCTAGTCTTGAAATAACTTGGCCATGTATTTTTTTTCCCCTTGTAGGACTCCTCCATCATCTGGTGCATGGAGTAAAGGAGTGCAGGAGACAGCCGTGCTGTAGGATTTTATTCCAGAGCTGTTGCCATAGTTCTTATTTCTGTAAAATAAAACATTTTCTTCTTCCACAAGAGACTTTGATCACGCTCATTGCTGAAACCTGTTGCCTTTTTTTTTCCATTTATAATGGATCTTCTTGTGATGCTTCTGCGTGGAGGAGGGAGGTGCCTCCTTTATTTTTCTACATGTGAAAAAACAGGCAGATTTGGAGGTGTTATGACCCAAATTTTTGGATTAACCCATTTCTTGGCTGTGTGAGATGCCAGAGACTCAAATATGGTACGAGGGAACTCCCAAACCTGCTATTAATGGCTGCTTTTTAAAAAATCTCATACACAGCCAGGCATGCTGTTTTTCTTCATCTTTCTTCCCCTGCTTTGAAATTCTCTTATTTGTTTGTCATAGGACAAGGGGGAATGGCTTTAAGCTGAAGGAGCTGAGCAACCTGGTCTAGTGGAAGGTGTCCCTGCCCATGGCAGGGGTGTGGAATGAGATGGTTTTTAAGGTCCCTTCCAACCCAAACCATTCTGTGTTTCTATGATTTACCAACCCGAGACATCTCATGACTGTGATCACAGTCCTCCTGCAATGGTGATGCCTGTCCAGCTCACGTACACCAATTTTGGGGTGTCTTAGGGGAGCAAAATCCTCTTGGGCTGTTTAGGGAAGATTTAGATGATGTCTCACTGGCTCTATGAGTTGTGCAACAGTGGCTTTGATTTTGGAATCATTGAATCACAGAATGGTTTTGGTTGGAAGGGACCTTCAAAATCATCTCATTCCAACCCCCCTGCCATGGCCAAGGACACCTTCCACCAGACCAGGCTGCTCCAGAGCTCCATCCAACCTGGCCATGGACACTCCAGGGATGGGAAGTGTTCAGGATCAGAGGGAGCAGCGGTTACAACTCACTGTAGGTAATTGCAATTAGGTTTGAGCTGCATTATTAGCAAATGCTTTGCAACATCCCGTGTCCCAGCATGGAGATGTTCACCATGCTCCAAGTTCTTCTAATTTTGGAGATAAAAATGCTGCTGTGCATCTGTTTGGAGATGGGGAGGCCGTTGAGGCTGTGGGAGTGGTGCTGGCTCACTGGGTAACACCTGGTTTCATATAACCCTGTACATGACAGATTTTCTTGTTGGAACCTGCAGATCTTCAGATTTTCCTTCGTGCAAAGTGAATCAAGAGCCAAACCTTAATACAGCTTTTCACTATATTTTTCCCCACAAAAACAATTGATTTGTGATCTCTTGTGACACTATTCACTTTCTAGACTCTCATGAGAACCTCCTAATTTCTAAAATATCTGATTTATACAAGTTTAGATGTAATGTTAGATAGCTTGAGATGTAATTTACCTTCCCCAAGTATTTTGATGTCTTCTGTTGTGTGCCTGATAATCCCCTGCTGCTCCCTGACTCAAGTGCCTGTTGCTGCTGGGGTGACACTAATGTCGGTCCCATCAAATATTCTGCTGCGGGTTGTGGATGCTCAGTGAAAAAGTACAAAAAATTAAACTTAGAAATATGTGTATATTATTAAATTAACATGTAATTTCTACAATATCGTGCATAAGACCATATATATAAAATTCACATATATATAATAATGGATGTGGTTTTGTTTGCTTTTATGTTCTGCTTTTTTGGCCTTTGTTTTAAAGAATTGAAAGTTTTAGTCTTTGCCCACGGTGCTGTGGGATTGATGTGGGCAGGATGAGGCCATGGTGAATACTCATAGCTGTGATCAGGAAAGTTTGTCCAACCTCCTGATGTTCCCCATCCTCTTACAGACCGTCCCATGCAGGTTTTAAAGCTATCCAGAACTGCAGTGATTTGTGAAAAGTCATTCTACTAAATCTACTTTTACTAATGATAAATACGGTAAAAAAATCTAAAATAATAAAAATAGTGGTGCTTAAATTGTGTTGAGGCCATTGCATGTTAGAGGTTCGATTTCTCAGTGTCAAGGACCTTCAGCTTCCATGAACAGCAAGTGCTCAAAGATGGAAGTAGGTGGCAAAATGTGGGTGTGGAAGCCCGAGAAATGCTGTCCAAAGCTTTTTGACACTTCTATTTTAGAGAACAACTGCGTGCTTTCCAAAGCCCTCCTAAATTTTGATCATGCACCGCCAGGAGTTTTCATAGCTATGGGTTGTTTTTCTAAAAATGTAATGGATTCTGTCCCAGCCAAGTGCCCAAACCGGCCCCTTGGAGAGGCATCTTAGCAAGTGGTGAAAACAGGATTGCAATATTTGTGTAAAACAGGACACCTTTGAATTTGAAAAAGCAAACTGAGAGTCTCATTGCAGATATTTTCCTGTTGATTGTCTTCAGAGCTGATGCAGATGCGTTTCATAGGATGCTAGAATGGTTTGAGGGGGAAGGGACCTACTTCCAACACTCTGCCATGGGCCAGGACACCTTCCACTATCCCAGGTTGCTCCAAACCCCATCCAACCTGGCCTTGAACACTTCTAGGGATGGGACATCCATAACTTCTCTGGTTTCATCTCCTTTGTCCCAAACATAGGGCATTCATGAGACTGGAATTCTGGTGGGTTGGGGTTTCCCCCTTATGGGAATACCTGCAAATTAATTGTCAAGATCCTCTTCCCTGTGCATGGAAACCAAGGTCTGCTCTTTTATTTTCTTTTTTCTGTTTCTATTTCTTTGCACATTATTCAGATGTACCTTTATTTCCTTTCATATATGGAGATGTCCCACAGGCTCCAAGGTCTTCAGGCTTGTTCTTCTCTCTTTGGCCAGTTCTCTTTCTACTGAGCTGTGCTTGCCATCCTTTTAAAAATTAATTAGAATTTAAGTATAATCTCATACTTAGAAACAGGGTCATGCATCCTAGTCCTGTTTGTGAGGCATCTGAGCACAGAATATAAAGAGTGTGTGCAGAAAATAGTCTGGAGGTCCTGCTGTCCCCAGGGGTACTCACTGCCTCTCTGCCTGTACTTCCTGAATTTGACCATCTCTTTTACTTTCCTTCCTGGAGAGACCAAAAAGAGTTTTTCAGTTTTCCTCTGTGGCTGCTTTGTGGGCTTCAGATGCTGCTGGGTCCTTCAGCCCCATCGGAGTATAAGATCCTCCTGCTGGGAGGGTTTGGCTTTTCCTGATTTTCTCCACCAGCAGAAAGGAAATTGCTTTTCCAAACTTGTGGTTCTTCCTGGGTTGGGGCAATAATCCAATTCCTTGGAAGCAAGTGGTGGCCTTCAGGGTAGGCGGATGAGAGGTCTCCACTGGTCATTTACCTGCAGATCATAGAAGGGTTTGGGTTGGAAGGGACCTTCAAGATCATCTTATTCCAATCCCCCTGTCACGGACAGGGACACCTTCCACTAGACCAAGCTCCATCCAATCTGGCCTGGAACAGTTCCAGGCAAATGAGTCCTTTGGCTGCTTCCCTCTGCAAAAACTTTGGTGGAGGGAACAACAACAACTTACGAACTTGATGTCCTCCTTGCTCCTCTCCCACGCCCCAGAGAAGCAGGTGGTTGTCATGAGTGGATGTCATCTTGATGGATGTCATCTCAAAGCCTACCAGCATCACGATAAAACCCTTGTCATTGGCTGGAGCAATGTCTTCTGGTGGTTCTCCACCCTCTGTTTCCATTAACTCACCATCCTGGGCGGACTGAGCCTGGTTATTTTGCCTGGCTGGCTGCAAACCACTTTGCAAAGTCACTCTCCTGAGCAGACCAGGGTGACCATGCATTTGTTGATTTGGTAGCCAGGCTCCGATGCCGACTCCCTGCGTGGCATCTCATAAATAGCTCTGGTTTTCCGTTTCATTTCCCAGACCTGTTTACACCTTGCCAGAAATAATTACAGCCTCTGAGCCTGGGGTTTACTGGGCGAGGGGGAGGAGGGCAAGGAGAAAAACCTGCAATCCATGTTTTTTCAGGCGCTGTCATCAACGTGGTGCTGCCAGCGGGATCAGGATCTCCCTTCGGGGGCATGAATCAGGCTGTGCTCGCGTCCACCCGGCATCGCTCCTGTGCTGTGCTTGAGAATTCTTTCCCTTCCTCTGTTCAGCATCATCTTAAATTCGTATCCCCGGTGGTGCCTCCCTCACCTGCTTTATTACCTCCTAATGTGTTTTCCCAAGAACGTCTCGCACATGGATCAACCTCTCCTGCTTCCCTTGTGAAACAATCTCTTTCTGCGCTCTTCCTCCTCCAGTGCCTGTGCGTTTTTCCTCCATCCATGCCGAGATACTTTTCTGGTTCTTGCCATGTTTTTTTGAGCACCTTGGAGCCTGCGCATCCTCCTGGAGAGGCGGATGGATGCCATCACTGCCGGTTCTGCATCCGAGCTGGTGCTCGCTGTGGTCATGTGTGGAGCCGGTGGGGAAGGCAGGAATATTTTTAGCCTGCACTTCTGTGAGCCGCTCAGGGGGCCGCCCACAGCCAAGTATTAAAATAATAGCGGGGACATTGGGTAAGCTCTGCAGCAAAATGTTGATATGCAAATTGCCATCTTAAGAGCAAACCTCAAGGCGATTTTTGGCAATGCATGCAAGGCTCCAGAGCAGTGTGTTTTGAATAAAGATTACAGCAAAGGGATTTTGCCTGGAGGCCACGCTCGTCTCATTTATTCTGAAGCTTAGCAGAGCTGGTAATACAGTGTTGGAAGCCAACAGGGTGAAACGTATGCACCTTTAAAAAGGCATTAGATTAGCATTGGCGAAACAAAATGTCACGTCACCTCTGTAACTGAAATTTCCAGGCTTGCAGAGGCAATAAATTTGGTTGGATTTCATTTGCGAGTAGTTCCTGGATGCTGTCCAAGGAAGAGGTGGCTCTGATAGCAGCAGAGTTGGTTTGGGAGGTTTCAAGGCATTACCTGGTAATAAATGAGCTTATGCCAGCTGATTCCATGGTGCTTTGACTTTTCTCTTCAATGGTGATGGACAACTTGGCTGTTGGAAACCTTGCAGTAAGAAATCAGATCACATGTGAATTGCTTATTTTTGTTGGGTTTTTTTGTTGTTTTCTTGGTTGTTGAGTTCATGGTGGCAGTATGGGGAAGGAAACAACAGTAAATTCATAGAATATTAGAACAGTTTGGGTTGGAAGGGACCTGAAAGATCATCTCTTTCTGACCCTCTGCCATGGGCAGGGACATCTTCCAATAGACCAGGTTGCTCCAAGCCCTGTCCAGCCTGGCCTTGGACACTTCCAGGGATGGGACAGCCACATTACCATTTATAATGTCATGTCAAGCTTCCCATCCACCTATATCCCCAAGTCCTTCCTCTCCTCAGGGCTTTTCTCAATGAAGGATTTGAATTCTTTCATTTATTCCAGTTCTTGAGGAGCAAGAATGAATTTGTAGGTGTTTTCATTATTCTTTGTTTCCTTTACCCATCAATGCCTGGGCATTAATGAGTGAAGGAAAAGTTCATCTCACAACAAATATGTCGCTCTAGAATTGGAAACTGGCAGTAAATGAAACAACTTGTGAGTTTTGGGGTTTGCTTGGGGTCTTTTTTTTGCTGGGCTTTTTTAGTTCTTGAGGATTGTTACAAATCCATCCCTTTTAGAAGCTGGAGAGGGATGATTTTGAGCGGGAATAAAAGTAGTTGGTAGCTAATTTTTCTCTCTTTGAATGAAGCATGGAAGAGCCAGGTGGCTGAGACTTCTTGTGAGAACACATTCTGACTTTGATACAAGTTTGTGTTGATCAGATCTTAATTCAATTGTATCCTTTTACTTTAATTATACGTTCCAACACCATGAGACTTTTAAATATCAGATTTTGAGAATGTTCTCTGCCAAAACTGCACGCTTTAAGTGCAGATCCTGTTGGCAGGCACCTCAGGAGCTGTTGACTTCCTTCTTTTGTAACCCCATCCTCTCTTGCCAAGTTTTTTTCTCCTTAAAATTCAAACATCATTTGATAAAATAGCAAAGCTCATGGGTGTGTAGCCCTGTGAAGATCACTGTGTCCTGCTTGCATCCCAACAGAGCCAAGTGAGTACAAGAAAAGCATCTTTCAAGTTTGGTTCAGGCACATCTTGGACCTTCTTTGTGTCTGTCCTTTGGTACATCCTGCTTCTCCCCGGCCTTAAACGCAAGATGCTGGTTTAGTCTTCTCATGCTGCCTTGTGCCTTGTTGAGGTATTGATTCTTCCCTCCAAGGTCATGAAACTCTGCTCCTGACTTTGAAATGCTTCAAGTCTCCATCTCTCAATTCTTCTTCCTTCTTGATGATTTCATTTGTAGGAATGTTCTTAATTTTCCCCAAAGTTTATTTTTTGGTGGTGTATCTTCAGGGAATGTCACAGCTGACTGTCATGCCAGTGTTTTTGTCTTTCCAGATTGTGTTTCCTGAAATTTCCCATCAAATCTGTGTTCAACTCCTTCTGCGTTCAATCTCCTGTTTTAAAGTCTTTATTGCAGGAATTATCTCCTTGCTCTGTATTTATACAACATTTCATGTGATGTAGATGTGGCTCCAAAGTGGTGCCTTTGATAATACCTTTAAAATTGTTGTTTTGGTAGTTAACAATCTTGAGAATGCTGTCATTTTATATAAATATTTATATATATATATAGGCCAGAGACAAAAATTAAGACATATTGAGACATTGCAGATGTTAATACTTAAAAATCAAATACAAATAATAAAAACTTTTTTCTGGCCCTACCTTGGTTCCTTTGGTAGTTATGACATCAGCTGCTTTCTGTGGGGCAACTGAAATGCTGAACTCTGATCTCAGCAGATAAGAAATATTTTTGTAAAGCTGTACATTTAGACTAATTCTGTCTGCCGTAGAATGTGCTGAGGATTTGTGATCCTCAGCAAGCATTTGACAGATCTTAACTAGTTCTGCTCTGTCTTGTCAATCAAAATTAAACGCCCACCTCACTCCTTCCTACTTTCTCTCTCTTCCAGCCTTTTTATTTAGGTTGGTCATTAAAATTGCTCATAACCATAGAAACAAGGAAAACCCGCCCCTTACTTTCCAAAGCCTTAGTGTGATATTCCTGTACTGACATCATGTGAATTACATACACGATGGCTTAAAAAAAAACCCCCAAAAACCTGTAGGTGGGCAGAGTCGTCATTAATTCCTCCCTATACTGGAGTTGTCTCTGTGGATACCAAACAAGGATCATGTCCCTCTTGGATTCCTGCGTGGAGAATGCAAGAGGGACACAAAGGAGAGGCCCTGCTGTGGAGAAACCACCAGAAAAAGATTGAATTGGAGAAGAAAACAGATCTATTCGCGGGATGGAACTGGTGGGAGGATGAGATAAGGAGAAGATGGGTGGGCAAGAAGTTTCATGTGCAATGTGGTGTGGTTTTGATCATTTCAGTATTGTTTTTCATACTCCTAGGGCTGCCTTGGGTGCTCTGGGAGATGGGCATAATGATATTTCTGGGAAATTGGACGACCAGGTTTCTCTGCTTAAGGACCCGAATCCCCACTTGGCAGGATGGGGCGTGCCATGGCTTAGCTTGTTCTGAAAAATTGAACTGACCGCTGTTTTTTTGCTTGTACAGGCAGTTTAAAAATGCTTGTCCCAAAGCTACATGAGGGTGATAAAAACTCCTACCTTAGTAGCCATGAGCATCTTGAGATTTCAGTGCTGGACTCTGTGTGCTGGACAAATAATTCTGTTTTCATTTGGAACAGGACTGCCTCAATTTGAGACAAGTCTTGTCATTTTTCTCCCCACCTTAAATTGCGATAAATCATATGTAGGAAGGTCTCCAGGACGGAGATGTGGATTGCTCCTGAATTAGTTGGATGTAAAAGTTTCACCACTCTTTTATATGAAGGCTTGTCTCTTGGGAAGAGGAATTTTGACCTTTGGACAGAGAAATAACAAGAAAGAAGTGTTGTGTGATGTGGCATGACAAGGTGTTGCTGAGCAACATCTTAAAATTTAAAGGTCTTCTTTATTTACCCTGCCTTTGAAAGCTGGTTCTGGGAACTGTGCTTTAACTTAAAGGCTCTTAATCATTATTTTTCCCCGTGTTTTGGATCTTCTTCTGTTGGCTTTTGAGGGTGTTGAAGTCGATTGTGTAATCAAAGAGGAGGAAAGGGTAATTGGGTGGTTTTTCTAAGGGTAGAAAAACTCAAGGCACGAGCTCCTTTGGCATCCTTTGCTGCTCTCTTCAGCCCCAGTGCCATCCCATGTGATTTGACTTTCTCCACCATCCCATCATAAGGAAGGATTAGAAAGCTTTGATGGTTAGTCTGGAAGGCTGTCTCTTGTGTGGTGATGCTCCTCCTCCTTTAAACAAGCCCAAAATATCAGCATTCTGATTAATACACTTCCTTTGAGGAATAACTACTGTAAAAAGTGTGATATTTTTATTTCCTTACTTTGCTCAGTGTATAAGTGCCTCTACCTGAGTTGCCAAAACCCTTATTTTTCTTCTTTTCTCTTTTATTTTTTTATTAAAGCACAATAAACTGCATTAAAGGTGTCTTAAATTCCTTCTGAAGCATTAATTTCCAAATTTGGGCCAAAAAAAAAAAGAGTTTAGTTGTGACAGTGTGTGTGTGGGAAATGAGTTTATGGTGTCATTACAGTCTCCAGAGTTATCTGAGTTGTTGAATCCTTATGGATGCTGTTCCTGATGAGATGAAGTGGCCTCAAGTTGCCTCAGGGGAGGTTTGGATTGGATATGAGAAAAATTTCCTCACTGAAAGGGTGGTCAAGCATTGGAACAGAGTGCCCAGGGAAGTGGTGGAATCACCGTCCCTGAAACTGTTCAAAAATCCAGTGCTGGGTCCGCTTGGTTGTCTCAGTTGTGTGGTTCTCTCTCAGCAATCCTTTTAGTTGCACGGGCTTTCTTTTTGTAGGAAATGTAGTAAAAATGTAGTAAAAATGTAGTAAAACCAGATCCTATTTAGCTGGCTGATACTGACTATAAAATATGACATCGCTAAGCAGGGGAAATGACAATAACGTGAAATCACAAACTGCAGAAAATGAAAATTACTTGCTGTGTTTCACTAGGCATCCCCTAATGTTTGGACCCTGAAATTAAAGGGAAGAAGTGTTCTTTTGTTTCCTTTTTTCTGCGTATTCCATTGTCAACAGACACTGTGTAGGCCAAAAGCAAAGCTTGCCTCATATATAGATATGTTTAACAAATTCACAGGGTGTGAAAATTCCCAGTTGAATCTAAAGATACGGCTAAAACCTCAGTCTTGGGAATCCCTGAGCTTCAGACTGAGGGAAACAGAGGAGATAAAAGCCTGTTTGTGCTTTTCACATCTGATTTTCTTTTTTTTTTCCTTTTATCTGAACAGGAACAATACTGCTGAGCTGGGCCTTGGGTCCGTTGGGTTGTTGCTGCCAAGTTCCCAACAAGTGGCTCCACAAGACAGCGGGATAAAATTGTGAGTGAGGTAATTTTTGCTGTTTTCTTTCTTTGATAATCCTTCTTATTTCAGGCTTTTTTTGTCTTTGATTTTGGTTGGTTTTCTCCATACCCTTTCAGCTCATTGGATGTGATGCACGTTGTAGACCCAGGCTCTGGAGTGGGTGTGTAGGAATGTTGTGGGCTTTGCTCTTGCCGACCTCTGGATTCCATCTTCTGCTCTTTCAGTGGTTTCCTTGTATTAACTGGTTACTATTGGGTGATCTCCATCCAAATTCTCCCCCTGACATCTGATCTTGGCTGTTCATTGAGCTCTGGGATGTCCCCTGCTCATGGTACGTTGATTTTGACTTGGGCTTTCTGGCCAAAGCCAGAGTTGCTGGGTGTTCTCTGCTAGGAACAGATGGTCAGTGAAAGTTCCATTTTTCAAGGTGTAACAGACTGTGTCTGTAAAACCTACGGAGTTCTTTAACAGCAATAACAGTTTTCTTAAACTGCATCTGTTTTTCCCACCTGGAATATCGTTAACGGTAATTTGTATTATGGCTGGAATAGTTGTTACATGGACTCCAGCATAATAGGAGGAAATAAGTATTTTCTTGGGTGTTTTTGGTTTAGTGTCTGTTTTTCCTTGTTTAGAATGTTATTATGGAATTAGTAAAATGGATGGATTTTATATATTTATCTGAATTGATTGCCTATCTTGCAAGAAGAAACTGAAGATATTGAAGAAATTTGAAACAAGTCCTAAAAACGTTTTTTAAATGTTTAAACATTTTTCATTTCTCTACCTCCGTTTTCCATAGCACTTGGAGCAATGGCATGCTCCAGCCCCGATTCATACACAGAGCTAAAGAGATTTGTAACATTCAGTAAATAATATGCGTAAATTGCGCCTATTAACGTTCTGAGTAATTACCAACAACAGAGTAAATACGAGGTTAATGAGATCAATGGGGCAGAGGAACGAAAGCTCTGAGTGCCCCTCCCCGTGGCCCTGGAGCCCGGGGTGGCCCCGTTTCTGTTGACGAGCCCAGCATGGCTGGAGCTGCAGCAGTGATTTTGCTGCTGTTCCCCATACAGAGCCTAATGAGTTCCTACTGCTGGCATTTTGCTTTAAATGCTGTGCAATATTATTAAACCCCACTCCTTGAGAGGATTTTTTTTTAATAGTCTTTATTTATGTTTTTTCCCATATTTGTTTCTGGTTCTGGGGCTCAGTGATAAGGTGCCTGATTAGCCCTCGTCCTCTTGACATCTGGTACCCTACTGGATGTCTCCTCAAGACCACGAGAGGAATTGGCCAAAGTCTTTTCATGTTACTATCAGAATATTGCACTCAGAAGTACATTGAGATTAACCCTGATTTTCTTATCCTAAGCTCCATCCTGACTTGATCTCATTTGTCCTTTCCCTTTTTCCTCTAAGAGCTCTTCATTACATGTTCTCCATTAAGTCTTGCAGGGACAGAAATTCCGATTTCCAAGCAAAACATGATTATTTTTCTACTCTAGTATCTCTCAAGCCCTCTCTCTTTTCCAGTTTAGTGGGTTTTCTGCTCTCTGTCCATCATCCTCCAGCATCCTCTGGCAGTCTTCAATGTTTTATCAATGTCACTACCTCAGAATTGTTTATTTGAGTTTTCTCCACCCAAAACTGCATCTGCATGGTTCCCTCAAAGCTCTGGGCACCGACTCCCCTTGCTGGTCACTTCACAAACTGCAACCTATTTTTTTTTTTCCTATTTTAAATGAAAATGCCTTACCCAGAAACCTATTTCGTTTACTCAAGATAAATGTTGTACTTATGACTCTGTTTTTTTTTTTTTTTTGTTCCGGCAGTTCTGATTAAACCATGAACATTCAATGTAAACAATTCAGGTAGAATATGGGCACTGCACATTGCCTAAATGAATTATTCACCTCTTAGCTTTTGTTTTCATTTCTTGGATGTTTGGTTTTCTCTTTTGTGGTTTTCAAAAAAAGTTTATTTTATTATTGCAAGTTATTTTCCTCCTGTTTCGATTGTGTAGAGCAGTGATTTCTCTCTCCTCTCAGTTCTTTTGTATTTTGGTGTGAGGTTGATTGATTAATGGATCAGAACAAGTAGTGTTCTCCTCTACCCTTCCAGTTGCAGGGAATGATGAGGAAGAACCAGAAAGACCCAGTAGTTCAATACCTGGCTCTGAGCCTGGTGTCACCAGCAGGTTTTTGGGTTTTCTTATCTTGGGACGCTGTGCCAGTGAGGTCCTTTGTTCTGCTGTCTCAGTGGAGGTAGGTGATGGAGATCCCTGCACCAGCAAAGGCACCAGGATTATTGATGTGTTAGAAACCATGGAAGTGCCTGAGAATGGCCATGTAGGAATTAGGGCTTCTTCCCCAAAAAAGATGGGGGGCACAATAACCCAGCTGAAGTGCACCTGCACTAGTGCCCACAGCATGGGCAACAAACAGGAGGAGCTGGAAGCCCCTGTGCAGCTGGAAAAATATGGCACAGCTGCCGTGAGGGAAACATGGTGGGATGACTCCCACAGCTGGAGGAACAGGGAGCAGAATGAAGCCACCATAATCCAAGGGGAAATGGTCAGTGACCTGCTGTGCCACCCAGGCCAGCACAAGTCTCTGGGGCCAGATGGGGTCATAGAATCATAGAATAGCTTCAGTTGGGAGGGATCTTAAAGATCATCCAGTTCCAATCCCGCTGCCATGGGCAGGGACACCTCCCACTATCCCAGGTCACTCCAAGACCTGTCCTGGCCTTGAACATTTCTAGGGCTGGGGCATCCACAGCTTCTCTGGGCAACCTCTGCCAATGTTTCTCTACCCTCATTTAAAAAAAAAATTCTTCCTTAGAAACGATGATGATGGGGTTTTGATGGGCTCAGTTCCTCCCTTGCCCTGTGCAGACATGATAAAGGGCATTCTGAGGGAGAAGGAAGTAGGTCTTGACTTTTTTTGGTGGGGTGATCTCTCTCCCTTTTCTCCCATTCCCCATTCCAGTTAGTAACTGGGAGACCAGTTGATCTGAGTGTTGTCTCTCCATGCCGAGGCTGTGGCCAGGAGTCCCATTGCTGGTCAGCCTGCGGGCAAGTCGCGCTTGTGCTTCCAGATGTTGGACAGGTAGCTGGACAGAGAGGTTGCTGAGCTCCAGGACAGCAAGACCTCCATAAGGCGAGGAATGTGTTAAACCATAACGTATTAAACGCTCACAGTTTCATTTGGATATTTTTGCAAATAGAAAAGTGATGGAAACAGCAAATGTTTGTGTGAGTGCAAAGGAGGCACTCGCACATATTCCTGTGCGAGGGCAGGGGAAACGACTCAGCTTGCTGCAGCTTGTTACTAATATTTGTGTCTGAGCGCTTAAAATTTCACAAGAGATATTAAGACTTGAGAAATCTATTTTGTTGCCTTGTAAGTGTATGATTAAACCTTCATCATTTTCTTCTTTTTCACTGTGGGAATCTTTAAGTCGTTATGCTTGTTTTCTTCAGGCATCATATTGAAAGCAAAGAGTGGCTTGGTTATTTATTTATTTTTTGGAACGTGCTTCTCTCTGCCTGTTTTATGTAAAAGCACTTTAATTGATCTTGCAGACGGTTGAGGACAAAGAAGGAAATATTTAATGCAGCATATAATTCTTTCTGGTTTTGCCTCAAAATAAAAAGCCACTTTGCAAGGATTTATGTATCTAAACACATTTTATGTAGACAGCACAGCTACGTTTTATCTGCCTACTGCAGCAGGCTGATGCAAAGAAGTGCCTTGATCAATGGTAAGAACTGGTTCAGGGTAATTCCCAAACTGTTTCAGTGCGGAACACATTGCCAGTTTCTTGCCACCTTGATTACAATTGTTGTATCTTTTTACATTTGTGATTTTTTGGACTATTTTAATTTAATCTACTTGAACATTAAAACTGAAAATGATGCAGGTTCATTCCTTGCTGTGCTGTACTGAAGCACAGTAACATCCCATTCAACCAGGAGCTCTTTCCTATGCATTTTGCAGCTTCAGGATACTTTGGATGAGGTGAGAGGACTGTGACTTGTCTTCAGTTCTCCTACTGCATCCAGAGTTTAGTCAAGCCTGGCAGCTGAGCACAGATTGCCTGAACTGCAAAGCATCACTTCAGTGTCAACACCTCCTTTCTGTCTATTTAAGGTGAAACAACTGCAGGGATTCAATGCTGTTGTTCTCTTCCCTTCAAGGTTTGAGGTCTGAATATCTTCAGTGCTGGTGGAGTAAGGAATATTTATGGGCTGGAGTCACCTTGCTTTGGCTCTGTTGTTGTCAAAGGTCAAATTAAATAGTGTGTGCCAGGTCCTGTTCCGTGTTTGTGATTTGTTGTGGCTGAGATATGGAATACACACATGAGTTAATGCACACTTCCGTGGTTTGCTCCTTCAATACTAAAGATTTCTGGGGATATCTGGACATGGCCTGCAAGAGTCAGCTGAGAGACTGCCTGAAAGCTCTCCCAAAAAATGGTGAGCTTTGGGAAGCCCTCTGTAGCCTGGGAAGGGAGGAAATGTGGACCATGGGGTTGTTGTCACCTTCCTGTGCTGGAGATTTTGTCCATTTAATTGAGTTAAAATACTTGGAAGAGATTTCTCTTTTTAGAAGTTGTGTCAATGTCTTGAATGTCTCGAGTAAGTGAAAATCCCTTATTGAAATAGCTTTTTGATAGTTTGGAGGTTTTCAACTGCATTCATTTGAAATATGCCTTGTGCCATGACTTAAGAGTACATTTTCAATATATTTTTGAGTCTATTTTATTTAATATTGAGCTTGAGAGAGAACAGCCCCTGTCAGCCGCCCTTCCTCCAAAAAGAAGGATGAGTAAAAGTGGGAAATAAGCAAGAGGAGCTTGTCATTAAACCTAAATCCACTTATAAACATCTAGTAAAAAGGCATCTTTAGAAGCTCATTCTGTACTTTTATTGCAAAGATGGTGTTATACTGCTGTATATATCAGAGAACTGGGTAACAGCACGTCCTCTGTCCTCAACAACTGCTCAGAGCTGTAGGTTTTTGTGTTCAAGCCGATGAATATTTTAGCTTGATGTCTCCAAGGGTAAAATGAAGGAGTAGCTGCTCTGAGGGATTAATACAGAGTGAATTAGATGTTTGTAAAAGGCATTAAAAGCTGCAGTTGCTCTATTGAATCCCGGCATTGGAAATGTGAGGCGGCATGCTGTGGTGCATCCCCCTGTTGCAGAGGGACATCCATCTGGATTGCAGGATGAGGACAGCTGGTTGTTTGTTTAGTGGGTCCTTAGATGACATGAAAAAAGGGAAAAAGAAACTTACTCCCCACTCCCTCTTCTCTTTCCCAGCATCAATCATAAAAATAGTTGTAAGAAACCTCAGGGATGTTGCTTCTCTTATCCCTTACAGCTTCAGCAAGCACCACAGGCCACATGCTTGTGGGTACCACAAGGATGATGTTTCTTGACCCCAGAAGCTGCATCCCAACTTCTTCTTCCTGTCTACCAGCTATGAGGCAGGAATAACACAGTCCACTGGGCAAGGAGATGCCCAAGGAATAGCTCACAATAGAGGGTGGTGGCGTCCTCTGAATGTCCTGCTCTTCCAGTATCACCAGGATGGGAGCCAGGCACCATCTTTGACCTAGGTAGCCACTCACTGGGGGTACTGAGACCTGTTTTCCCACTGCCAGGGTTGTTCTGGAGTCCCAGCAATGCTTGGAGCAGCCCAGCCCTTGTTCTGCTGGCTGGGCTCGGAGCTGTTTATTTTGTCACCTTCTCAGAAACCACTCTCAACTCAGCTTGCTTTTTTTAGAAACGTGCTTTCATCATTTGTGATCCGAAAGGCTCTCCTGCAATGGAGGAGGTTTGGGCTGTTATTTTTAACTGAATGTTTCATTGATCTGATTTACAGCACGAGCTGCTGGTCCCTGTATTAGCAAGAGAGTGGAGAGGCAGCCGTGGTGTGGGACAGGGAGGGAGCACTGTGGGGAGGTCTTGAGTTACCTCCCTTGTCAAAGCTAATTCATCACAGAGCTGCAGCCCAAAGATGCCTTTTTGCATAATTTTAAGCCACTAAAAGTCAGGGGTCCACTCTCTTGTGAGTGGATTCATGGATTTCAGACCTGTCCAACATTTTGGCCTTGGTGTGCTAAGCCAACACCAGAGTCCGATTCATTCCAAACAAAACCCTACCAAAAATAATTTTAAAAATGCTTAGATTTTGGATAGACAAGATGCAGTTTCCACTGCTTGTGCTTTCTCTTTGGGAAACCTTGCTGCATTCCTAGCTGAAGAGCCTGAGTTTCAGCTACTGGGACATGGTGGGACCATGGCTGGTATGGTAGGAGGGAAGGTGGTTTCTTCTGGGCGGTGTCATTCTCTCCTGGAGAAAAGGAGGCTCAGGGAGGACTTTATCACTCTCTACAGCTATCTGGAAAGAGGTTGTAGTGAGGTGGGGATGAGTCTCTTCTCCCAGGTGACAAGTGACAGGTTGAGCAGAAATGGGCTCAAGTTGAGCCAAGGGAGGTTTAGAATGGATTTTAGGAAAAGCTTCTTCACTGCCAGGGTTGTTAAGCATTAGAAAAGGCCTGCACAAGGAAGTGGTGGAGTCACCATCCCTGAAAGTGTTCAAAAAACATGTGGATATGGCACTTGAGGACTTGTTTTAGTGGTGAACATGTGATGATGCTGGGTTAACAGTTGGACTTGATGATCTTGGAAGTCTTTTCCAACCTTAACGATTCTCTGATTCTCTGATTGTCTGTGATGTGGAAAGCAAAGCCTTCATGGAGTGTAAACCAGAGCTGGGAGCACCTGAAACCTTCAATGACAGGTTTGAGTGTTCAGCTCAGTCCTAACCAAGTGCGTAAATAAAGCTGGAAGCCTCAGGAGTGGGTTATTTTTCTACTTGGCGAACCAGAAAATTAAATACAAGCACAGTATTTGGGGCACAGGTCGGAAAGTGAGAGCAGATGAGCACCATTGGGTTGTTTTCAGAAATTAATTTTTTATCTTTTTTTTTTTGATAGTTGGAAATCTCTCACTTCCTTTAAGGCTTTCTCCTGTTGGTGTCTTTCTGCCTCTTCCACTGAAGTAGGTTGGCAGAGTTAATCACATCAGAGAAAAAAAACCACAGTTCACTGATTTTCTCCTCCACCCAACCATCAATGTATGTGTTCACCAAGCACGTAAGGACTTAATATCTCAATGTCCTCAAGGAAAACTCAGGCAAATTCACTGATTATCTATTTTTTTGGTATCATCCAGCCTATCAGTTAGCATGTGTCCAGGTCTAGATTACCTATGTGGTTTGTTTTCTGCCTCCAATGCTGTGGGTGCTTTGGAGAACAAATTGAGGCATGGATGGGACTTGCAGCTGAAGAGGGGGAGTGTCCATAGATACAGGGAGGATGTGGAGAGGTTGTGACAGAAGCATCATGGGGACATGGAGGCAGGGAACAGGGGTTGTCATGGCGGGAAGCATTTTGTAGGGGACATGGGTGGGGATTCACTGTGGATTTCTGCAGTCCTCAGTGCTGTGCAGAACAGAGATGTGTGGGTTTATCACTGCTAAGCCTTGTGTTGACCAGACAAAAGAGCAGAAGGGATGTGTGTCTTTTTTAAAAGTTGTTCTGAAAGTTGGACGTTTAGGACATTGTCCTTAATCTTCCTGTTCCAAAATAACTGAATTACCTAACATTCCATATATTTGGTGTATGCCCTCTCCTCCCCTGGAAGTGGAACTGATGATAATGTCAAGGAACTCAAGTATGACAAGTAGTACCTCTGTGAGGTCAGGGTGGCTATCTGTGTTTTAGAGGTCCTCAGGTGTTTTGAGGCAAGCGTGTCCATGTGGATAGTCCAAATTTAGAAAGGAAAGTAGGGTGAGATTCAGCCTGTCCTGCTAGATTGAGCTTCTTCATATATTCACAGAATCCAGAATCCTTAGGGTTGGAAGGGACCTCTGGACTACATCCAATCCAACCCCCTGCCAAGGCAAGGTCACCTGGAGCAGGTGACACAGGAACACATCCAGGTGGGTTTGTAATGTCTCCAGAGAGGGAGAATCCACTCCCTCCCTGGGCAGCCCATTCCAGTGCTCTGGCACCCCCCATGGAAAGTTCTTCCTCATGTTGGGGTGGAACTTGTTGTGTTTTAGTTTATGGCCATTGACCTTGTCCTGTTGCTGAGCACCAGAAAAGGAGCCTGGCACCATCCTCTTGACACCCACCTTGGAGATATTTGTATGGATTGATGAGATCCCCTCTCAGTCTTCCCTTCTCCAGACTAACCAGGCCCAGCTCCCGCAGTCTCGCCTCACAAGAAAGACTTTTCTCCTTAAAATTCCCGACTGGACTTGGAACCATGGAGAACCCACTGAAGCCAATGTGTGTCAGTTGTCTGCTGATGACATAGAATCATGGAATCATGGAATGGTTTGGGCTGGAAGGGACGTCAAAGACCATCCAATTCCAACCCACTACCATGGGTGGGGAACCTTCCACTAGACCAGGTACAGGCAGTGCAGACTTCCATTGTGTTCTTCAAAAAAAACCAACTCTTTAAGAGTCTCCCCTTTACTTGAAAAACTGTGTTTTCATCAGATGATAGTGTTTAGAAGGGAAGAAGTCAACTCTTTACATTGCTTATCTCCTGTATCTCAGTCCTTATCTCCTGTGGTGTTCGCAAAAAGGCTGAAAGCTGAAGCACAGCCAGCTCAGGGCAGCAATCCCGTGCACTCTGCTGCAGGGAGATCCTGGTTCCCCAGACTTCTGCACTAGCAGGAACGAGCCATCTGGGAGGCAGGAGATGACTCCAAACTGTTCTGTTGGTATGGATGACTTTGCCAAGGAGGAGGTTCCTGTCACACTGGGTGCTACTATTGATGGCACCGATGCAGATATGGTGTGCTCCATCATGAGCTCTGGAGATGAGCTCACTCCTCTGCCTGGAGTGAGGAAGGCTCTTGCACACCCAGACTTCCTCTCTGGTTGCTCTTTTCCCTGAACGGCCAAATAAGCTCATTTTTTTCCTGTTGAAATGTTGTTTGTAAACTTTTCTGTTATCTTCTGCTGCCTTCAATTTACTAATGACCTTTCCTGCAGCCTGAATGCAGTGTTCCTGGTACTGTGAGCAATGTAAACTGTCTTAAATTATACCCCTCGTCCTCCATCCATCTCAGTTTGGTTTTGCAGGGAGATCGTGCATTATCACTTGGAGTTTGCTTTCAGAATTGAGGATGGTGATAAATAAATGCTGCTGGTAGCAACGGGAGAACGGACTGCTTTAACCAGCTCAATATGTGGAAAAAGAAAGAAGAAGGGATTTTTAATTTTATTTTTTTCTTCTCGTATGCCTTGTATAGAGCTCTGTCTCTTTCAGCCTAGGTTTTCTAGGGTTATAGGCAAAGATGCTCCCATCAGCTGATTTTCCTGCCTCACATCTGGAAATGCCAATTAGGGTTACTGCAATAAAGGCAGCTGCACTAATGCAAACTCTGCTATGTGTGCCTTCCTTTGCATGCTTCCTCTGCACCTGGAATTGTTTCCCTCTCCATGAAATGACTTTTGATTGGACACCTACAGGTGTGTTGCTGTATTTTTCTTGGTAATCTCTGTCACTCCCTTAATTTTTACACGGCAGTTTAGCGGAAGGGCTGTTGAGATCCAGCTGTGTTGGCATTCATCAGTTTTGCTCTGACTTGACTGCAAACAAGACCCTGTGTTTTGTTTGCAGTCAAGATGGCAAGAAATCCTTAAAATAGAAAAGCAAATTCATGCAATGAATGATATAGATATAATTTTTGGATTAAAGTGACAAAAATCAGGTCACTGTTTAACTGGAGGACACTTTTCTGTTAATTATGGTCCCAATTTCTTCAACAATGGGAGAGTAATGTGGGTGGATTCATTTGTTGGAGTAAAACAGATTTATGTTGGAAACAAACTGTAATTTGCTGGTTGGGCACAGGATACTTGGGAAGCAAAAACAGAGTCTTCAGGCCTCTGGTTGTGGGACATCTGCTTCTTACAGGGGTTTTTTGGGACACAATACACTGATATTCTGGTGCTTGTCAGATTATATGTATGAGAAAACTAAGTTGCTGAATCATGGAATGGTTTGGGTTGGAATGGACCTTAAAAATCATCTCATTCCACGCCCCTGCCATGGGCAGGGATACCTTCCACCAGACCAGGTTGCTCCAAGCCCTTTGCAGCCTGGCCTTGAACGCTCCCAGGGATGGGGCAGCCACAGCTTCTCTGGGTAAGCCAGGGCTTCACCACCTTCAGAGTGAAGAATTTTTCCTTCCTAATACCCAATCTAAACCCACTCTCTTTAAGTTTGAAGCCATTGCCCCTTGTCCTATCACTATGTGTCCGTCTCCAGCTCTCTTATAGCCCCCCCTTCATGTACTGAAAAGCCACAATGAAGGTCACCCCAGAGCCTTTGCTTCTCCAGGCTGAACAATCCAAATTCTCTCAGTGTTTCCTCATAGGAGAGGTGGTCCATCCCTCTTCATGGCCCAGTTTAGAATTACAGAATTATGGAATCAAGTCCAACCCTTAACATTGTACTGCCAAATGAAAGTGACTTCAGAACTAGAGCATTAGTGGTTAACTCCATTACTTTTGGTTACACCACCAAGATTGGCCTTGCTTTTGATGGGGACACCAGCCAGGGTGTCACAAAAGAAATGGCTAAAACACGATCCTGAGAAGGAATATCTCCATCTGCTCTCCACACTCCTTCTGCTGAAGAGCAAGTAGAAGGTGCCTCATGTTCCACAGATGTGTCTTTCACCTTCTGACACTTCATCTGCCATTTGCTGTCTACTTGCCACCTCCTCCACCATGGAGAAACCATAAACCTGGTTGGTTTCCCATTTGTTTACTCATAGATAATCCACTCACTGGGTAATTGCTGCAAGTGTTGTGTTTTGGTCTATTTCTCCACCTTGGTGTTCAATTATCTTTCTTTCCTTGATTCATAGAATCACAGAATCTCAGAATAATTTGGGTTGGAAAGGGACCTTAAAGACCATTTTCTTCCAAACTCCTGCCATGGGCAGGGACACCTTCCACTAGGCCAGGTTGCTCCAAGCCCTGTCCAACCTGGCTTTGGACACTTCCAGGGATGGGGCAGCCACAGCTCCTCTGGGCAACCTGTGCCAGGGCCTCCCCACCCTCATAGGGAAGAATTTCTTCCTAATATCTAATCTAAACCCACTCTCCTTCAGTTTAAGGCAATTCCTCTGTGTCCTATCATTCCATGCCCTTGCCAAAAATCCCTCTCCACCCTTCCTGTAGGCCTCTTTTAGGTACTGGGAGGGGCTCTGAGGTCTCCTGGAGCCTTCTCTTCTCCAAGCTGAACGACCCCAACTCTCTCAGCCTGTCTTCACAGGACAAGTGCTCCTACCCCTAATATTTCCCTCGATTTTCAGACTGATAACTATAGTTTAGGATTTTTAAAATTTATTTCTCTCTTTTCTCCGATTTGTTGAAGCTGTCCAATAGCTTCAAGTTACAGGAGCACCTGAAAAGGCAGGAGAATGGGACCAGGAAAAGGGAAGTTCAGTACAGACCACTGATGATTCTCGCATCACTGTCATTCTTTGTGATGATCATCACCATGTTGCTGAGAAAGGCTTAAAAAGTGACATCTGTCACTCCACAGCCATGGGGCCATTTTGTTTAAACATACAAAAAACTACAGGGTGAGTGTCTGGAGGCCGTGCCATGGGAAAAAGTAATAAAGACTTCTCTCTCTGCTCAAGAAGATCTCACTCCTGGAGGGGAATGTTAAGAAATGCATCTCTTGTGACTTCTGCATCCCTTGTGACACAGCATCTCTCTTGACTTTTGGTAGCCTATTTGTGGAAGTATTCAGAGAACATATTCTCCTACATATTCTCCCATCTGTCTTTTTCCCAAACTCACTGGCCTTGGTGAATGCTTAAGAATAGATGTGCTTTCTGCGTTATGTTGAGAAGGCAGTTAAGAATTTTTTTTTTGACCTTTCTGTGTTTAGATGATAATATTTTTAGTATCTTCTATGATGGCTGCTTCTGAGTCTATTTGGACTCTCCTTTCCCATTTAAATGCAGAGGAGAAGACTTGATCAGTGCCTTAATCCAAAAGGTATTTTGGGTTGTTCTGCTGCCTGGACCAGGCTGTGCAAGAACCCTTTTCATGGCTCTTAATTGTTGTTTTATATTGTTCATAAAACTCTTTTTTGGGAATGGATGAACTGGGCTTGTAGCATTTGCCAGTTCCCAAGAATGTGCAGTTGCTTGGCTGTACAGACCCTGAATAAACATGCAAAAAAAGGGAGCCCAGAATATCATCCTACCACCAAAAAAGTGTGAAATGGGAAGGAAGGAATTCTTTCTCCATGTAAAATTTTAAATTTTTTTTAAAGTGGCTTCCCCACTGCACAAATGGCTTTTTCTTCTGTTTGCCACTTACCCCATCTTAAGCCTGTAGGCAGATGACTCTGGATGGTCTTTTCTTTTCTAAAGAAAAGGTATAATACAGGCAAAAACATCTGAAATGGTCTTAAGATTGTGAGATATGGAAAAAGCTTCCTATAAAAGGACATCTGTTGGGGATGTGATGTATCTCTTGAATTCAGTGTAATTAGACCCCACTCAGCTGTGTAACTTTTGACATGGATTGGCATCTGCTTCTCTGAAGGCTTAATGGTGCCTTTAATTATAAGTAGTCTAGGAATTGCCTAGAGAGCCACAGGCTTCATTTAGTTCAAGAATCTCTCTTTTGGATGGTGATCAGTAATAACATGCTCAAAAGAAGAGCAAGCAATGTCCTGGTATGCAAATGTGGTGATGATTCCTCCCTGGGTTTCTCCTGATGGTAAATCATTAAGGCTTGGCTTCAGCATTTCATGTTGCAACTTAGTTATGGCAGCTTTGGCTGGTCTTGTTATGTGCTTCCCTGTGCCTTTGGATCCTGGAGTTCTTGGCCTCCAAAAGCTGCGCTATAGGTCAGTGATTCAAAAGGTTCACTTATCTCTTGAGTATTTCCTGATTTCTTTTTTTTCTTGAGGGAGATTTCCTGTTTTGTTGTTTTTTTTTTTTTTTCCTAGTATGTGGTAAGAAGCTGAGAGATTCTTCTCTAAACTGTTCCTTATTGAGGCTTTTTCTGCTGTATTTGGTGCCAGTTTCCAAATCAAACTCACTCCTTCAGTGTGTCTCCTTTCTTCTCCCCAGTCTCCATGGGGCAAGAAGCATTTCAGGTCTTCATCTCTCAACATTTTCTGAGCTCCTTCGCTATTAAAAAGATTAAGAATCAAATGACACTGTGCCACCAATTTTACCTTATAATTTTCATAGAATTCTACAGTGGTTTGGGTTGTAAGGAACCTAAAGATCACTTATTTCCAACCCCCCTGCACCTTCCACTAGACCAGGTTGCTCTGAGCCCCATCCAACCTGGCCTTGGACACTTCCAGGGATGGGGCAGCCACAACTTCTTTGGGCAACCTGTGCCAGGGCCTCACCACCCTCTGAGTGGTGAATTTTAGGTTATAATGATCTATAATAATTATATTTTACCTTATAATAATCTTGATACTATTGTCTTCTTTCCTATGCATGCCATTGCTCACCTGAAGGGATTAGCCTCAGGCAAAGTTTCTTTTTGAGGTGCCAGTGGTGACATCCAGTTCCTTTCGGTGGCTTCAGTTTCTGTTAGGAGTGTGCCTGCTGTAACACTTCCCCTCCATCATCGTTTCACATTTATTGGGCCTGGTGTAGATAATTCTAAGCCATATTGAAGTAAAATTTCTGAATAAGAGGAAAAATCAACTTATATGCTCAAGAAGGCAGTGAGGTGGCATTTTGGAGACCATGAGCTTCTGTGAGGGACTTGACATGTCATCCCCCTTCTTTGCCCATCAGTTGATGTTCCCCATGATCACAGAATCACAGAATGTTTTGGGTTGGAACGGACCTTAAAGGTGATCCAGTTCCAAACCCTTGCCATGGGCAAGTCCACTAGACTATGTTGCTTATCCTGGTTATGTTCAGGCTCAGGTAGTGATGACACCAGTCCCAAGGGACTTGATGTTCCTGGAGACCTGTGACGCCTTCCGTGGTCAGTGGAGCACCTCTGGGGAGGCTCTGGTCTCTCTTCCTTGGCTGCAGAGCTGGATTTATAGACATAACACTTCAGTTATGTAGGTGAACTTGGCTTTTTCTCCCTTCTCTGTTCCCTAACACGTCCAGAGAATTTAAATTGAATCCATGTTAGTATTTACTGCTTTCAGATGTGCTCACTCAGCACTCTGGATGCTGTTCATACCCCTGTAAGCCTCTTCTTGCACACCCCAATCCTTTGAACGATTGGAAAATCTTTGACAAAGTATTTAATTAGCTGTGTTACAGCCTCGCTGCCCGGACTTGGCAATATTTGTGATTCTGCTTGTGTTTGCTTCCTCCTTAAGTCATGACTGGAAAAAAGACAGCCATGATTCCCAGTCAAAGCTCACTGGATCTGGGATCCCTCTGAGCTCATGCATCACCAGGGAGCTGTTTTGAGCTTTCATCTCTGCTGTTTGTGGTGTTTTTTCCACATTAGAGAAACTAAGGTGAAATTTTTCTCCTACTGGAAACCCTAAAATCGAAGCGGAAGCATTAACTGCATTTGAAGTTATGACTTGGAGCAGGTTGCCATCATTTTACATCCTGTATATTTAATTCCTTTGCAGAAAACAACCCTTTGGTACAATAATTCCCAACCCAAATCCTGCCTAGGAGGTGCAACACCAGCTGCTAAGGTCATCTTTCCACTTTGGGACAAACATTGGGATGGTCACTTGGAGGATCTTCCTTGTTTCTTCTGTGCCTTTTACTTTGATCCAGGAGCACTTTTTTTATCCAGCCTCCTGGCATCTTTGCAAGGAAGGGCAGTATCGAGAGAAAATAATTTACAGGACTTGGTGGCATGGTGCCATTTTGTTACAGTGTAATCACGCTTGAAATATTCAATAGAACATCGTTCTGGAGTTAATGGGGGAGATTGTTGTTGGATTATATCCCATGCGATTTTTCTTTCTCTGTGTGTAGAGTTTTCTTGCTGCAAATGAGATAAATAAAGGATTATATCTACCTTCTTAATAGCTGGTATCAGAAGTGAAGTGCTTCCAATAAAGTATTCCTATATTTTTTTCCCCATGTAAGACTGTTTTACAAGCTTATGTCCTTCTGGTTTTTTTTTACCCTCTTTAAATAATCTTAGAATCAGGTTAGAAATTGTTTCCCTTTTCCCAAACTCTGGATAAAACATCTCTTCACAAAAATAGCAGAATGATGTTACGTTTTATTTGTTGTAGGAAGAAAAACAGCGAGTTGGAGGTGAACAGCAGAGTGAAAGTTCCTTGAGAAGATGGGAATTGCTTTTTCTCTTTTCTTATGTTTTGGTGGTTGTTGTCAGATCTGCAGCAGTGAACTAGTGATGCTGTGCAGGTGCTGCAGCTGCTTGAGGGACAACAGAGAGAGGTCTGTAAGAGTATCAGCAGAGTATTTCTGGGTGTCAGGAGGCTGCAGGATTCATCTTCTCATCAAAGCAGGGCTGAGGGAAATTGAGGCCCCTTAGAGAACCATTGCAGGTGATTTTCAGTATCAGTCTGGAAAAATCAAAATGTCCTTCCATACAGGCGAGATAAAAGAAAGGTAATTCAAGGCAGCTTGAAGATCTCCGTTTTTCTCAGAGACTTTCATCAATTGTGGGGGTTCCAGAATGGTTTGGGTTGGAAGGAACCCTCAAGACCATCCAGTTCCACCCCCTGTCATGGGCAGGGTGAGGACCAGGTTACTCAAAGCCCTGCCCAACCCATTCTGTTTTAAAAACTGGTGATCTTTGCAGTTTTTTTGGAGATGTGTGTGCAGTACCCACTGCCCTGTTACTCTTAGATTTAGTATTGGCAGCACTTTCTTATTCAACATGCTGCTCCTTGTCCTATTTTCTAGAGAAGAAAGTATTCTTGACAGTCACAAAGGACACTGGAGTAGATAAAGTGTTATTGTATGGTAATTCCTGCACTCCAAAGTTACGAGGAACCTTTGATCAGTCCTCTGCATGATTATCTTAATATCACCAAGGCTGATAATGTAAATGGAGATTTCAAGCTTGACCTGATTCATAAATAGGATAAGTTAAAATGATGAACGTGATTGAGTTATTTGCTGCAGCTGCTTCCAGGGCTGGATTGATTTGAATTTCTGCTGACAAGGCATTGAGACCTCTGGGAAGGACATCCCTGAGTTTATTAGCAGAGCGCTGGGGAAGGAGGAGTTTTGAGGATGTGGAGGGTGAGTGAGTGGTGGTGGGCTGGCTGGGCTCCAAAGCCTTGGGCTGATAGTGAGGTCTTCTGCAATAATTTGGTCTGGTTTGAGCAAAAAACCTAAATTAATGTAATAACTTTAGTTGAAAGATGTGTTCCTGGAATTGTCACTGCAGTCAGTGCATCTCAGTGATGGTTCTTGATTTGCCTGGTACCATGGGCTCCTGATTGTTGCTGGTTTGGAGTTTGGGCATTTAAACAAATTCTGACTTGTTGATCAGGGGTTCTGTTTGGGTTATTTGTATGTTCTGGTAAAAGCTTTTGTTGGCAAAAGATTCTCCATTCCTTGGTGAGATTTTGTCTCAGACACAGGAATTGTGAAATCAGTGGGGTGCAGGACCCAAGTTGGATGCATGCTTTGGAAATCTCTCTTCTGCAGCATCCCAGTTGCTTATCTGAACATCAGACACAAATCAGTTTTTCTTCTTTTGTCTTAAGATTTCACCTGCGTATAACTTCCATCAGAGTTTACATTGGGTCTGAAACATTTGACATCACAGAAATTCCTGGTTGTGAATCTGTCTATAGGGTTTCTTGCCTCCTGGCTCTTGATGAAGAAGGAGCATCTCAGTGGTGTCACTGTAGCACTTCCCACTGAAGGCTTGAGGCAAAAAAATCACTGAGTTCAGCCTGGAGAAAAGAAAGCTCCAGGGAGACCTTAGAGTCCCTTCCAGAGCCTAAAGGGGCTCCAAGCGAGCTGGAGAGGGACTTTGGACAAGGGATGGAGTGACAGGGCAGGAGGCAATGGCTTTAAACTGACAGAGGGAAGACTTAGATGGGATATTGGGAAGAAATTCTTCCCTGTGAGGGTGGTGAGGCCCTTGCACAGGTTGCCCAGAGAAGCTGTGGCTGTCCTAGCCCTGGAAATGTTCAAGGCCAGTCTGGACAGGGCTTGGAGCAGCCTGGTCTAGTGGAAGGTGTCCCTGCCCATGACAGGGGCTGGAACTGGTTGATCTTGGTCCTCACCCTTCTCCATATCCTGCGTATGGGCCGGGAGCTGGCTGTGTGCTCTGCTGTGCCCTCACATCTCCAGCTGGGATTTGTTTTCTCTCTAGATATTCATCCCCATCCACATATTTCATCTACCGACTCTCCTTTACTTAACCTGCAAAGATTTAAGGCACTTAATGGCTGGAGGCTTTGGCAACATGAATTAAAAGCCTTTTATAAATCAGTATTTGGTAGTCTCCACCTCATTGTGTAAGGGTAGAAAGCGACTGCGTCTCCTCCTCCTGCTGCTTCAGGGCTCTGTCCTTGTGTTAAATCCTCCTTCTTATTGTGTTTCTTCTGTAAATCCTGCAGGTTGTAACAGTCTCCTAAATCTTACAGATTGCTGTAGAAAATATCTTCTGTGTTTACTTGATTGTTAGTTGTAAGAGAGTCATTTGTATTTGACCAGCTTTACATAACTCTATGTGTGTGTATATATATATATACATAATATTTCATTCCTTGCACAAATCCCTATATATGTTATTTTTTTTTTTTTAATTCTAAGAAGCTGGGTAAACTTCGTCAACCTGTTGTGAAGTGATGCCTCATTTTTATCCGAGTCAAGATCTCAGTGCACAGAAGAGGCCCCCAGCTGTTCCCATTTCTGCACCTCTTTTATACAGCACCTGAGATCATCTGATTGGCTTTAACTTCTGCCACATCCCAGCAAATCTGGTGTTGGCAAATGCAGCAACTCAGCTGATGTGCACTGATATGAAAAAAATTAGGTTTTCCTGGTGCTTTAGCTTTGGGAAGGGGATTTTAGTGCATCCACATTTCTACAGGCATCTGAATTACAGCCCCATTTTTTATTTGGCTTCTTTTCTCTACATTTTTCTCCAGCACTGCTGCTTTTTATGGGACTTTTTAAAAACAAAAATAGTGAATTTTTTCCTACTCAAAAATCAAAAGTCTGATGCTGGAAAGGGCTTTTACAAATGCTGTGCAGCGCTGCTGCTGGGAACAGCCTCCCATAGCAACCTTCAGCTTGAAAGCTAAAATCACATCACCCCATATGACAGCTTTATTATTAGATTGGCATGTGAACCCTTTGGAAGGGGTCTAGGTGGCAACAAAAAGTTCCCCTAGATTCTGTATTTAAGAGGTTTTTATATTTATTTTGGATTTTGTGGGGTTTTTTTTGTCACTTTTGAGTTTTGCTTTTGTTTATTTTTTTTTTCTGGTTTAAATTTTCTTTTTCTCAGATAGAATAAATGTTAGAAAAGTGAGAGACACCACCCTAGGGAAGGTGGAAGATCTCTGCCATGGGGAATGACACATGATCGTGGCTGTCACCAGAGCAATTTCACAGAAAAATAGAATCAGAGAATGATTTGGGTTGGAAGGGACCTTGAAGATCATCTCATTCCAACCCCTGCCATGGGCAAGGACACCTTCCACTATCCCAGGTTGCTCCAAACCCCATCCAACCTGGCCCTGAACACTTCCAGGGATGGGGCAGCCACAGCTCCTCTGGGCAACCTGTGCCAGGGCCTCACCACCCTCACAGGGAAGAATTTCTTCCTTAATATCTATTTTTTCCTAGTATCTATTTCATGTTTTTTCTACTTCTACACATGGACAAGATGGGAGTCCTTGCTGGACAGCAGGGGGTTTGGGCTCAGGTTATGCTTTATTTGGGATTTGTGTTTATTGCAGTGACACATGTGCCCTTCCTGTTGTTCAGCCACTTGGCAGACTTGTGTCACATCTCCATGCTGGCTTTGCTTACTCAAAACTTGTGGTGGGAGGACTCAAAGGACCTGGAGAGCTCAGGGAAACTCCTGACAGTAATTGGGGGACCAAATCAGGATTTCCAGATCCAGTCTGAGATAAGGCTGATGATGATGGGAGAGTTTGTCTTCATTGAGCTTGGTATTACTCATCTGATGGATTGGACAGACTCTTCCTCCCCACTGGAAATCCAGGTTGGGTGGGGCTTGGAGCAACCTGGTCTAGTGGAAGGTGTCCTGCCCGTGACAGGAGATGATCTTTAAGGTCCCTTCCAACAGAAACCCGTCTGCGTTTCTGTGATTTTTGGAAAAACATTTGCAGAATAGTTGGACATGTGTGGCTCACTCTGAGCTGGAGGCTGCTGGGACTTCTCTGGCTGCCAGGGTAAGAGCCATAAAATGCCTTGTGCTGTCGATGATACCAACTGGTGTGATCCCCCTGCTCATATTTCACTGGTGCAGAGACAGCCACATCCACACTTTTGAGCCACCTGGTCCATGGGAGGAGCAGCATCACTCCTGCTTCCTGCTTGAGCTCTGGACTTCTCATCCCAAGCTCTTCTGGGGAGGAAGAAAGCTCCGTGGAGGAGAGGGGGTGGTTTTCTGTGCTGGCTGTGGGCGAGGAGACAGCCAGGCTTAGACCCTGGGAAAGCTCTGGTGATAGAGAAAAGGGTTTGGGGTCCGTGTGAGGAGTTGCCTCGCTTTATCTGTGATTCCTTCAAAAGCTTTTCAAGCTTTTCTAACAGGCTTTGTGTGTGTCTCCATCCTCCATTTAAATCCTATTCCTCTCCATCCCTTTGCACTTCATAGAGAAGCAAGAAGTGACTCATTACACAGCCTACGAGGAAGCCTTAATGAATAAATGCATTTAAGAAAAAGAAGAAAAGAAAAAATAGAGTTCTGTCTGGGGCAGACTGGTGCTTTTGCTGTCTTGAACTCTGAAAGAATTAAGTTAGGCTGCTTCTTTTTATTTGCTTTTAATTAATTGAGTCACTTTTGTGCTGTTGTTAAGACGAATAGGACTTTGTTGGGACTAGAGCTGTGGGTTTGTGGGTTGCTTTTTCTATTTTGGGGTTTATTTGGTCTTAATTTGCTTGAAACATCAAGAGCAAAATTTGCAAATCTCCCAAGCTTCTTCCTTTTCTATTTCCCTTCTTTCTCCTTCAAACCTTGTTGCTGGCAGCATTGCATGGGGAGAGGAGCAGTTCAGTGCCCCGTGGTGCTTTCTGGTCATTCTTGGCACTAATTGGAGCACAGTGGTGTCTTTTGAGGCACCTGCAGTGTTTTGGAGGTTGGTGGGCTCCCCTTGCCTTGCAGAGGAGCTGTATTTTCCTGCCAAGTCCCTGAAACAATTCTGTTTATTTACCTTTCTTCCTTTGCTGCTCCGATGGAAAGAACCTTGGTGACACTTTTCACTTTTTCTCCGGTGATAAAACAACCACACAGACCTGCAGTTTTAAAACTAGAACTTCTGCATCCCTTTTCTTGCTTCGACATGTTCTGGTCAGGCTGGAATCTCTGCTCAGGACTCCTGAACAGAGCAGGACACAATGTGCATATATATTTATATAATCCCTGCATTTAATGAATTTAAAAAAAAGATTTAAAAAGATTAAAAATTCATGAAATTTATGTAATTCTTTCAATGCATGAATTTTGGAGTACATGGGAACAATAGGGGCAGTTGGCTGGGTCTGGTGGTTATAACTAGGAATTGCACTTGTTTTTATTTAAAGGTGGTGAAAAATGTCCCTGCTCATGGCAGAGGGGTTGAAGCAAAATGGTCTTTAAGGTCCTTTCCAACATAAATGATTCTGTGATTCCATGATTCTATGATTTTTCATTTTGAAGATTCACCTTGAATTAAAAAGCTCATTAGTGCTCCTCTTCTCCATGAGCTCCAAATCTGTTTTTTTTTTTTTTTTTTTAATTGTTTAAATACAGCAAAGCAATGTTTTCAAAGGGAGGGAAGAGGGTGAGAAAGAAGTGTGGGTGCTCCTCAGAGATCGAGCCGATCCATTTTTGTCTTGTTATATATCATTTTAACTTAATGCTGTTATATTATTTCAGCTGTGCTTGGTTTTCAGATTGGGTGCAGATATGAAGTTGCTATAACAACATGATGATTCACACAATGCAAGCAACAATCTGCCCGGATTTATTTTTCTATCATGACGACTTAGATGTTTTTGGTGGGGATTTCTGTCTATTTTCAGATAGGCCATGCCATTATCTCTCTGCAGTGATTTGTGTTGGATTACCTGGACTTGAGGTGGTAACACCTGAGTTTGTGTAACAGACCCAGAGGTCTCAAAGCAATTCCCAAAAGTCAGTGCTGTGGTGCAAGATTTAGGGTGGGAGATGGAGGCACAGGGATGTGGGAGTGGCCCAAGCACCTCCAGCATGTCAGGTGTGCAAACACAGCACCTGGCACCTTGTACCTGTGCTCGGGTGGTTTTCCCTCTCTCAGCCTGCAGTGATAGAGCAGCCAAACTGATTATTTCTGAGAGTGTCCTGATCCTTGTTGTTTAGAAAGAGAAGCACAAGTTAAGATCTCTTGAATTTCTCATAGGAACATCTTGTCAATGTTTCTGTTGCCACCTAAAGGTCCTCTGGAATCACTGGGGAGTTCAGCGGTAGATCCAAAAATCTTTAACAGAATCACAGAATGGGTTGGAAGGGACCTTAAAGATCATCTGATCCCAACCCCCTGACATGGGCAGGGACACCTTCCACTATCCCAGGTTGCTCCAAGCCCCATCCAACAGGGCTGGGGCAGCCACAGCTTCTCTGAGCAACCTGTGCCAGGGCCTCACCATCGTCATGGTAAAGAATTTCTTCCTAATATCTAATCCAAATCTTTCTGCTTTTACCTTAACACCATTCCCCCTTGTCCTGTCACTCCAGGTCCTTGTCCAAAGTCTCTCTCCAGCTCTCTTGGAGCTCCTCTAAGACTGAAAGGGTGCTCTAAGGTCTGTCTGGAGCCTTCTCTTCTCCAGGCTGAACAACACCAACTCTCTCATCCTGTCTTTATAGCAGAGATGCTCCAGAAGATTTAATTAATAAATCTGTTTCTTTTTATTTCTTTTTTTAATTGCAGTCTGCAATAACAGAAATGCTTTATTTAGGTCTTTTAATAGAAAAAAAGAAATACCTAGAATTAGGGATGATTGATTTTTCTCTGAAAGATGACAAATTATATAGAAATATCTGCTTCCTGCCAATTTCAAGTTGCTTCTCCTTTGAAAGAGCAGTCGTGATGGGAAATGTTTCAAGGTACCTCCAGACACTTTGTCAGCTTCTCAGTTCTGAGCCTTGAGCAATGGAAATGAATGCCTTGAGCTTCCAGAAGCCTCACACTGAGAGCTTCTCCTTTTCTCTCTCCTCTCTCTTTTCTGCCCTAATGTTGGGAGAACACATAAAATCACGGAATCATGGAACTGGAAGAGACCTCGAAGACCATCTTATTCCGACCCTACTGCCATGACAGGGACGCCTTCCACTATCCCAGGTTGCTCCAAGCCCCATTCAACCTGGCCTTGAACACTTCCAGGGATGGGGAGTCCTCAACCTCTCTGAGCAACCTGTGCCACGGTCTCACCACACTTGTAGTAAAGAATTTCTTCCCTAATATCTGATCTAAACCTGCCTTTCTTCATTTACTCCTTCCCTGCTTTATTTACATCTGTAAATGGAGAAACATGCCCTGGCAACTCTCTTGGAGTTTTGTTTTTTTCCAGTTTTAAAGCTGAGATTTTTTTTTCGTGAAGTGTATTTGTATTTCCTAATTTGTATTTTCTTGCTAACAAATAAAGGATTACTTGATTAATTTTTGGCAATTTTTTTTTCCCCATGTAGAGCTGTAGCAGGGCTCGATGCCTTTTGGAAAAAGGCTCTTCCTCCTTGCACAGTCCTGTGCAGATCTGAAAACCATCCAGAGATGACAACAGGCTTTTGTCCAGCCTGCCTGTTGAGCTGGTGTCTCTTTATTTTCCCTGACAACTGGAATGCAGTTGATCCTGTAAAATGTCTGGGCTTTCTGTCCTGCCTAATTGTGTTAAACTGTATTTGCATCCTAAAGAGAGCGGCTGGGAGAGGATGTTGAAGCCTTATATGCATTTTTAAGCTCATAAATGCCATCAGTGAAGTCTAAAGCATCAGATAACTGACTCTGAAGGCCTTGCTGAAATGCACTGATGCCTTTATGCCTTTGTGAGTTGTCTTCCCCTGCACTGAATCTCCAGATCCTACACGTGTTGCTGTCAGCTGTATTAGGGATAAGGAGGAATCATAACTGTGAAAACAGCCCTGGGGGCTGTAAATATCTGCACACCATCAAGTGAATTTTGCAGTTTTGCAGGGGATCGCATTCTTGTTCCTATGGTAAGACTTTTGTTGCAGTGCAAGAAGCTGTTTTCAGACCTCTCCTCCTGCGTCAGAGGAACCATTTTCTCCTGGTGCTTCTTCATGTGCCCTACCAACCCCCACTCCACCTTTTCAACAATTGGATATTTGGGCACCACAGTAAAATTGCAGTAAAAGTGGAGACAATGGAATATATATTCCAGTCAATCACAACTTTTTCTGGAGGTGTGTTCCAAAAGTTTAAAGCACGTGAAGAAGGCGAGTCAGCATAGTAGATGAGATTTTGTGGGTATCACTAAGGGCTGTTGCTTTCACCTTGCTCCTGGGCATGGTTTTTATCCCTTGACCACATCGATCATCCTGACCTGATCCCACACAGCCTCTTCCATGCAGATTTCTCCTCCTGTGACCTCCTCTGCGCATGGGATGAGGACTTCCATGTTTGGTTTGGTGGCTCCTTGGAGGAAACCTCTTTCTGTTCATCACAGTCCTGCAATTTTAGCCTCTGACTCTTGGTTCTGTGGCTTCTTCTCTTGCCCGTGTTTTCTCCTGGGCACATTACAGAACTGTGCCAGTCTGATACCCATGGCCTGGGACAAAAGACTGTGTCTCACACAGCTCCTTTTGTGCACGTGAGCATTTCTGTGATGGGTCGAAGATGATTCTCCCTCTGAGTCATGCAACTGCTGTTTCCTTCTCTAAGAAATCTGGTAAAATCAGTAGAAGGAATGGGAGGGAAGAAACAGAAAGTGTCTCTGCATTTCAAGAGAAAAATCAACAGCTCCCCCATGGTGGTTGTTGTGGCAGCAATTTGCATCTCAATTTCAACCCCAAAATAGCCATCAAGTGCAGGCAGCTGTGTTTGCTGTCCCAAAAGGTGTCTGAGAGGGTGTTGGTTTTCTTGCTGTGGTCCTGATGGTGTGATGAGCCATGAAGGAACCGTCAGCCACGTGCATGAGGAAAAGAAAAATCAGTTGGGGTTTGCAGCAAGACCTGGGGAATGTCTTGTCTTGCCATGTTGGTGCCTTGCTGCTGAACAGGGTTTTCACGATGATTTCAGGGCTGTGAGTCAGTGTCTGTCCTGGTGTTCCCTCTGATAGAAGTGTTCATCTGAGCTGGAGTTGGAGAGTCCTAAGACCAGCTGTAGCTCAGATATCAGGGTTTTGCCCTGGTCTGGTAGTGCAGTGTTATGGCTTTGCCCCAAACCTCTCTGTTGATGTTGCATTGGGGGTGAAGATGTTTCCCCAGGTGGTTCAGATGGAGGGTCACTAAGCTGATCTCAGGGCTGGAGCTATGGAGACAGGCGGAGAGAGTTGGGATTGTTCAGCCTGGAGAAAAGAAGACTCCAGGGAAAGCTGAGAGCCCCTTCCAGTGTCTCAGTGGGCTCCAAGAGAGCTGGAACGAGACTTTGGACAAGGGCATGGAGGGACAGGACAAGGGGGAATGGCTTTAGGCTGAAAAGAGGACATGTTTATATAAGAAGAAATTCTTCCCTGTGAGCGTGGGGAGACCCTGGCACAGGTTGTCCAGAGAAGCTCTGGCTGCCCCATCCCTGGAAGCGTTCAACGCCAGGTTGGACAGGGGTTGCAGCAACCTGGTCTGCTGTCCCTGCCCATGCAGGGGGTTGGAACGAGATGATCTTTAAGGTCCCTTCCAACCCAAACCATTCTGTGGTTCTGTGATTCTCAGAAGCTTTTTCTCCTTAGGGGTGCCCAGCCTCATGAGGTGTCATTGTGTTGCTGCTCCTGAACTTTGTGTTTGCTTCCACCAGTCCCCTGAGTTTTTTGCAGATATTGAATCAGTTTTCTGGTTTCTATTTTTCACTTCTCTTGTGTCAGTGTGATGGCAAAGCCAGAATATGCACAAGGCCTTCAGCAATTTCTTCTGAGAAAAACCTCATGGTTGCCTTTTCCTTCTCCAAAATATCTGGAAACTCCTATTCCTCTGGTTCTCTCAGCCATTTATATTGGACAGTGATTGTCACCCCTGTGCATGGAGGGAACTGCTCTAAAAGCAGCTTTGCTGTGTCTCAGGGAGGGGCTGGTCTGCTGGAACAGACGTGGTGGTGGGGCTGGAACCGTGCTCTGAAGCCTGGGAGCAGTTGGAAGTGCGGTTTCCCACTAGCTCCTTCAGCTGTCGGAGTCTCTTGACGTGACACAGGGAAGTTTCTGCCTGATGGATTTCAGGGAGTGAGGCGAGGGCGGGTGTACATTTTAATTTTAGTTCTGCATGACGGAAGATGCTTGCGAGCCCATCATATTAATTTCAAAACTCTTCAGGATTGTGCTTATTTTGCTGGAACAGTGCAGTGGGCTGGCTGGGGAATAAGCAAGCAAAGCAGGAATTTGGGGAACAGTAAAACCAACCACACAGGCATGAGCTAGTCTGTACCGCCTGTCAGTTACCACCTGTGTGTGTTCCTTGACCTCTTCCTACCCCTAGGAGAAATTTTCTGACCCTGAAGGATCTTTGCATCCTCAGTCTTTTGGGATGGAGTTACTGGATTGGAAGGATTTGCAGTTGTTCAGCTCTCCAGCTCAGCTGGAACCCAGCTGGTACCGCTCCTTCCAGTGGTCCCATCCCCTCATTCATCCTCCAGGAGAAGCAGGGTGGGTGTCATGCCAGCAGGAACTGTTGATAGCTATCTTTAGGTCTAGTGCCTGGGCATGGCAGAGGGGAAGGTGTGGAGAATTCCCAAAAAGGCAGCTGAGTAATGGAAGGTGATGGTTTCAGCTGGAGCAGAGGCATCTCCACAAAAAGGCTGCTCTTTCTCCTCTCCAGTTTCCTTGCAGCTGAGCTCTGACAGCATTAAAACTTTGGGTAACCTCCTTGTGAAAGCCTTTGCTTGCGCAAAAAGAGGGAGCTGCTTGCAATCCAGTGATGCCATTTTGGGCTGGGAGGAGGAACGTGGCATCAGCATGGACAGTATGTGCAGGACCATGGGTATGGATGCAAGGTGGCTCAGCAGCAGGGGGTGAGGAAGCCTGGATTTATCTCTCCATATATAAAATATTGGTACAACAGAGGTGTTTGGGGGACTTTTTGTTGATTTGGCTTGGCACTGTCCTGGTTTCTACCCCAGAGGCTCTTTAGATTTTGGGGATTTTGGGTACATTGTGGTTGTGATGGAATTTGGGGACATTCCTGGAGAACCCAGCAGGGAAATTCCTCTAGACAGCAGTTGATTGGACATTGTACAAGTGAGATGCAATCTGTGCCTCCACCTCATGAATTGTGCTGTTGCTATTTTTATTTTTTTTTAATAAATATTGTGTTTGTGTGCTTGGATGACATTTCCCATTCAAAAAGGGAGGGGAGGAAGGAATGTGTCACCCACGCCCAAGGTGCTGGGTGCATAACTCAGGAGAATTACTCATAAAGCCGCAACCTCATTATCCAGCTATGAAGGATTTCTGCCACCAATTTCCTCAGCTTGGCCACAACCCTGAAATTAATCTCACCTAAACAGTGAGGAGCATTTCCTCTCAGTGCAGGCAGAAATCATTTTGTCCCGTGGTTGAATGCTTCAGACAAAGACGAAATAGGCGAAACCCCCCAAAAAGCCCAAAGTATGATAATTAAGCTGGTGCATTTTTTTGGGGTGTTAAAAAAGGATGCTCCCATCCCAGTTCCAAGCAGACGATGGAGTGCATAGCATAGGTGGAGCAGATTGGGGAGGACTCAAAGCACCAGCTGGGGAGTTGAGGTGGTTTCCCTGTCGTAAACATCTCAGGAGGAGGGATAACTTCCCCTTTCGGGGAGCAGGTGGGATCTGGAATTACAGTGTCCTTGTGGGCACTGGTAGGATGAGCCGAGTTTTGGATCTTCTGAAGTGCCTGCTGCTGTATTTCTTTCTGCTGGAGTCACCTGGGTTTTAGCTACTCTTAGCAATATCCTGCAGTAAACAGGGATAGTGAGCCTGTGATGGTTGAAATCCAGACCTAAACTCACCTCTTACATGATCCTCATCATAATCTTCCTAATTTTTTTTTTCCTGGAGCAGAAAAGAATGGCCGTGAAGTCACAAATTCCCAGCTCTCAGCCCCCGTTGTTTTCTTTCTAAAGAATCAGGATGAAGGAAAGGGGCTCTGAGATGTCCAGCAGAAAAAGCATCCTTATAACCAGAGCAGTGATGATGTGGCTCAACAAGAAGTTGGAACTGGGACGTCCTGGGCAAAACAAGGGGACTGGGAGGCTGCACATCACCACGTCCTTCCCACTCTTCCCAAGCAGCAAGTGACAGGACAAGAGGAAACTGCCTCAGTTTGCACCAGGGAGGTTTAAATTTGATATTAGGAAAAATTTCCTCACTGAAAGGTTTTTCAAGCACTGGAAGAGGCTACCCAGGGACATGGTTGAGTCACCATTCCTGGAGGTATTTAAAGATGTGTGGATGTGGCACTTGGGGTCATGGGTTAGTGGTGGCCTTGGCAGTACTTAGTAGTTGGACTACTGGATCTGAAAGGTCTTTTCTAACCTGAATTATTCTGTCACTCTAGGAAGATGAGAGCGTTTCTTCTGTCAGCTGTCAGCTATGACTGGTGGCTTTAAAAAGTTTGTGGTTTCTCTGTTAGTTCTATCTTGCCAAAGGACATGGAAGTGCTGCTGGTCATGTCCCAAGTGTAGGATGCTGAAGGATGAGGTGGATTAGCACTCATCTGCTGATGAAGACCCTGGCAAACAAGAGAGGATGGAGTGGGAGGACTAAGCTGAGTTGCCCCGTGGTGATTTCCATAGGTTAAACGAGCAGGTCATTGGGAATTACATCCTCCAGATGTAACAACTCAATAAGATCAATGTTTACAAAACCCCTCACACATTTGGATCCAAATCTTGATTAAACCTCGAGGCTGGTTGTCCCCAGCCTGCTCAGTAACACACACTCACTTGTTGCACTGCCTTTTGATGTTTCTCACTCCGAGCAACAAGAAGCTACTGCTCCAGGAGGGGAAAATCTGTCACAGTGTGTAATTGGCTTGGTGTGTTTGCACAGAGGTCACCAAGGGCTGGGATTGCTGCTCTGCTGCTCTGGGCAGATATAAATCATTGCTCCAATTTTATCTCTGAATTTTTCTCTCTGGGGAAATTGCATCCTTTTTTTTTTCTTAATTTTTTTTTTTAAACTGAGCTTTCTGTATAGGGCATATATGTAGGAAATATATAGCATTTATATAGGGAGTGTTTATTAATACAAAAGGATTTTTGAAGTGTTCAGCCCACAGTGACCAGAGCTGAAGGCAGTGCGTGAAGGGCTTCCTTACTGGTGTTAACTGAGCAAAGCAAGTAGGCGTATTAATTAAAAAGCCTTTTGTGAGCTCTTGAGAGCTGCCTGGTGCTCGTCTAATGCAGGACCTGCCTCTTGGGGTTGCACCAGCGCTTTTTCCTGGCAGCAAAATCGTCTGCTTTTGTAACCAAGAGGTGTTGTTTCTAGAATAAAAGCTAAAATTGGAAATTCTTGGAAGGTAGGAGTGTGTGTATGTGTTTGAAGGCCAGCAGGAGAGAGAAACAAGCTGCTGGTGAGAAGTGCCAAGGCCTTGATTCAGCAGGGTTCTCCCTGTTCTCTCAAATCTGACACACTGAAGTGCTTAACTGGACTGTGGCCAGAGTGTTCCTCCCACAGCAGGTTTGGGATCTCAAAGAAGACTGGACACCTAAACAAGTGCTTCTCCTTTTCTATTGAAGGTTTTAATTTGCTATTTATTATTTTTGCAGCTGTCCTGCAAAAAATACAACCCCCTACTTTTGTACCGTTGCTAATCTGGAAGTATTAAAACCTTCTAGCAGTTTTAAAGATTTATATCAACTTCCTTTTGAAAAGGATATGCTGTTTCCCATGCTCAGCAGTGATGTTTTGAGGAACTGACAGTTGTTTTTGTACCTGTTCCTACAGCCCAGCTCAGAGGCTGCAGGTTGTGTCAGGATGCCAGAGCTCCTGGTGCTGATGGTTGCCATGTACTTAACAATGACAGTGAATTAGTTTTATTCCTAGTACTTATCAGTTGTCTTGCTTTTTCTTCCAGATTAGAAGAAAATCTTGTGTGCCCAGGAGAGCAGGACTTGGGAAGCAGCCGGTAAGAGCATCTCTTCAGGAGAGGGTCACCTGAACCTGGAATGATGGGGCTCAGGCAGATGCAAATAAGATTTTGCCCTTGAGAATATATATTTTTTTTTCCATGACTTCCATTTTATAGGAGTTTCACTCTCTTTTGGACTGAGTTGCCAAAAGGGAGAGCTGGTTTATGGAAGTTTTTGTTGATGAGCCTGGGGAGGGAGTGCTTTATCTTCACTTGTATGGAAAGCAACCTTACCCAAGAGTTGTCTCAGAACTTTGGCCATATTTTCATGTTCTCCCTGTGTTCTCGTTGTGCTGGTCCTTTGCTGGTTCTGTGTCTTTGATCTCTAGAGCGAACCATGCACAGGAATAAAATAAACATGGACAATGGCTGTGTTTTGAAACTTGGGTGCTTAAGGATGCCAGGCAGAATTTGAATCATGGAATAGTCTGGTTGGAAGCAAGACTCTGGAGGTCTTCAAATCCAACACCCCTTCAATGAGCAGGGACATCTTCAACTTAATGTGGTTGTTCAGAGCCCCATCCAACCCGACATTGAATCTTTCCAGGATTTGGGCACCTGCCACCTCTGTGGGCAACATTTTTGTGTCTTATCAAAATCTTCTATCTTACCTGAACATCTACCCTCTTTCACTTTGAAACCATTACCCTGACACTACAGGCCCCACTAAAAAGTCCATCCCCAAATTCCCTGAATTCACTGAGAGCCCTATTGTTCTGTAGGTCTTCAGGTTTAACTTCATGTTCCTCATCTTGGAAACTCCTGCCAGGGTGGTAAAGCCTTGTTGGTCTCCTGGGCAGTGGGAAAGGCAAGCAGGGGAGTGCTGATGCCATGCCACACTGGTGGGATGTTCATGTGTCCTTTGGATGCTCACTGGCCCCCTCCCAGGGAAATTGCTTTTTGCTCCAGCAGCAGATTCAGCAGTGGCAGTTCCATTATTGGGCAGGACAGCCACAGCCAAGTTCCACTGGCTTTTTCTGGGACTGTTCCGTCTCTCCCACCTGGTTCACCTCCCCTTGGAGGCACAGGGAGATTTACAGGACTCCTCCTTGGTGTCCCTGGAGACAGAAACTGATTCATTCCCCACAAGGTTTGTGCTTGGGGAGCGAGCAGTGCTTTGTGTAATTCTCCTGTCACCTGTGGCGGCACCGGTGCTGAATCAGTGTGATGGGTGTCCCTTTTGATACAGGTGATGTTTCCCTAAATACCAGTGCTCATTGCCCCTGGATCTCCTTGCAAGCAGTATCAGTACTAAAGCAAAGAGCTTTAGTGGTGTTACTGCTGCCCTGAATACTCCCACAGCACCACTGTCTGGCTGGAGAGAGAGAACATAAATTGTCCTCCCACAAGGGTCTGGACTGAAAAACCAGAGGATTTGGTTTTCAGTACGAGCTAGTCGTGCCTTAAGACAAATTTTGCTGAGGGCATCTTTTCTCAGCTTTATGGCTTTCCCTTGCCATCTCTTACTTTCATGTGCAGTTTCTTCTATGTGGCAGGAAGAAGCAGATACATGGGAATGTGGCCTCTGGGAGCAACCTGGACCAATGGGTTAGAAAGCTGTAGTCAAGCCAGGTGATGGGGCAGATTGTTTCAGGAGTGAGGGGGGAAATAACTTTTGTGGCACCTCTGTGTCTGTGCCCAGTCTTGCTCTTGCTGGACCTGGAGTCACGAGCCCGGTGCAGGGTGTTGGTGATGGTGGTGTAAATTGTAAAGAACACCAAGTGTGATGAATGTGAAAAGTCCTGTGGTGCTTTGAGAGCTGCACTGATGGTGTCAGCCAGGCTGGGGTCAGGATCTCTCTCCCCAGCTGTCATGGTGGTCCTTGGCCGTGTTGACAACATTTTAGCCCCCATCAATTTGTTGACCTGTCCCACCCTGTCACTGTTCCAGTGTTGTCTTTGTGCTCTTTCGCACTCATTAATTGCCCTCTCCCCACTCCATGTGTACCAGGCGTCTGGTGCTCTCCCTGTCTATCTGCTTCATGATGAGGAAAGTGGGTGGAAACTCTTTGGGAAGAGTCCCCCCAGCTCTAGGTTGGGTGCAGGATGCTCTTGAAAGCTGTTTGGTAGCCACACGTGGTGCTTTGGGAGCACAGCTACAGAAGGACATCATTGCAGCAGAGAGTCCAAATCTCTTCCTGCTCAGATTTGTTCTTTTTCACCTCCTGATACCCTGGAAGTCCAGGCAGTGGAGTTGTTTTTAGCTTTTTGATGCTCTGTGCCAAGTGAGCACTGGTGAAGGCACTTTTGCTGGAAGGGCTGCACAGGGCACAAGCACAAGGTGCTCCCTGGCCCCAGCCCTTCATCCACATGACCAAGTGTTTGCCGGAGGCTGCTGAGGTCTGGAGAGGCCACTCCTTGCTAAGTAGACCAGCAGGTCCCCCCTGGGGACTTTGTTCAACTGGCCTGACCCCTGCTTCAGCCATCCAGGTGATGCAAGTAAGAGGTCGACTGGGGCTAAGCCTGTGCTTGGATTTGTGTCCAGCATCAGCTTCACTGCTCAAACTTTTCGTGTGCCACTAAGTGGTTTTCTGTCTTTGTCTCTGGCTGGTCATTGGTGCTTTCAGTTCGAGGCACAGTGATTGGAAAAGTTGTGTTTTCATCAGTCGTAAAAATACTTCTGTGTGCACACAACTATCCATAAAATAAACCTCTGTTGGTTAAAACAAATGGAGAGGTAACATCCATATGTTGATGTCCTCATTGTGCCCAGGCCCTTGCTAGATATTATTGCATTTTCTCCTTGTCCCCATCCTTCTGATCTTGTCAAGTGTCAATGGTGAGCCTCACAAATGCTGTTTTCCATGAACTGTTCCATCATGTGCTGATTTTGTCTTTAGGGGTGTGAAGGAACTGGGGGCTTTGTTTGTCCAAGGGCACATACAAGGGCTCAGAGCTGGTGATGGGACAAGAGGAAATGGCCTCAAGTGGTGCCAGGGGAGGTTTAGATGTGATATTAGGAATAATTTCTTTACCAAAAGAATGGTCAAGCATTGGACCAGGCTGCCCAAGGAAGTGTGGAGGGATTTAACAGGTGTGCAGATGTGGCACTTGGGGACATGGCTTAGTGTTGGCCTTGGCAGTCAATGCTTGGTTAATGGTTGGACTTGATGATGTTAAATGTCTTTTCCAACCTAAACAATTCCATGTTTCTGTGTGGACTCCTGGTGGACTTGGCTTGCCATTGCTCCCCTCCCACTGAGCTGCTCCGTGTCCTCACCACACACGTGATTCCTGGTTGTGACACCGCTCTGCGAGATGCTGTCACGTGTGTGTGGAAAGGAAAAGGAGCCATTATGCAACACCCTTGTGTGGCTCTGCCAGCTGTCAGCATGTGATGTGAACACTGCGGTGACCCAAAAACCCTTCTCTCTGGGTGGTGGCTCAATCTGATAACTACCCACGCTTGCCTTCATTGGGATGTCCTGGCATTCAGTGCACCCCCCCGCAAAGCAATGGGCACTGTCATCAGGCTGCTGGCACATTCTGTGTTTTCTCAAACCAGTTTCTTGGCCAGAATTCCAGCGCTGGGGTGGTTTCTGGCCGGATTTCCTCCATGTGGTGGTCCCTGCTCAGTGAGCGGAGCTGGCTTCGCCTCCACAAAGCCTGCGGCTCCCATCTTGCTGCTTTCCCCCTGCATCTTGATCCTCACATTCCTGCAAGAGAACAAGATAATCTCTGTGCTGGTTTTGTAGCAAACTCTCCTCAAAGTGACAGCCGTGGGCAAAGCCATGTGGATGTGGTGTGCTGGGATTGCTGATTCCCTGGGCTGCTGTCCTAATCTCCTTAGCACTGAAAGAGCTGCTGCTCTGAGCTCCCTCAGTTGTCTTCCTTGAAAAATGCTGCCTCCAAGTAACCAGGGATCTGCACAAATTCCCTGGTCTTCCCTGAAGAAGTAGGAAGGTGTTCTCCCACTTGAGCAGCGTGCTTTGCTTTTGGCAGAGCCGAGCATGCAAATAGAGGGAAGGTTTCCATTGTTGGATGCGAGCGCTGCTGTCTGGCTGTGGGAGGTGTCTGCCGTGCACCACATGGGAAGAGGGTTTCTTGTGATTTGGGAGTGCTCCTCAGATGGGGAAAACCTGGGTGTTAAGGAAGGATTTCTAATCAGAAGCCTGGAGCACCTCTCCTACAATGAAAGAGTTGGGGCTGTTCTGCCTGGAGAAGAGAAGGCTCCAGGGAGACGTTAGAGCCCCTTCCAGTGCCTAAGGGGGCTCCAAGAAACCTGGAGAGGGACTTTGGACAAGGGGCTGGAGTAACAGGACAAGAGGGAATGGCTTTAAACTGACAGAAGAGAGGTTTAGATTAGAGATTAGGAAGAAATTCTTCCCTGTGAGGGTGATGTGGCCCTGGCATAGGTTGCCCAGAGAAGCTGTGGCTGCCCCATCCCTGGAAGCGTCCAAGACCAGGCTTGGATGGGGCTTGGAGCAACCTGGGATAGTGGAAGGTGTCCCTGCCCATGGAAGGGGGTTGGAACTGGATTTTCTTTAAGGTCCCTTTCAACCCAGACCCTTCTCTGATTCTATGATTTTTTTTTTTTCTTTGAGATGTGGGGGAATACAGGGAAGTGAAATTACGGTTATTGCAGTAGCTATTGCTGAGGGCAGCTCCTGGATGTTTGTAATCTTCAAACAATGAGATTAATTTCCACTGCATATTAAGGGATTGATGGAAGCTTTCCTGTGCTGTGCAGGTGTTTGGACCAAGCACCAGCACCTCAAAACACATGGGTCTAGAAATTAATGTTGTTCCCACATCTCACACTACGGCAGCACCTCTTTTCCAGCCTATCAATGTCCTATTTTGCTGCTAAAGTGGGGTGGGGGGAAGATAAAACTGTCCTTCCCCTCCTTCTATCAAATGGCAGTCAGCTTCTAGTTGGGTTTCTGTGATAGGGATTGAGGATTTAACTTGATTTGTCTATACATCCAGTTTTTAAAGGAGAGGGATTAGTTTTTCTCTTTTCACCTGGAATTTACAGAAACTCAGGTCCCAAAATCAAGAGCAGGTGCTTCCTTGTCTTAAGGCAGAGACATCTGTGCAACTACCTTAATTTCTGCAGTGAGCTGCCGGTGAATCTGTCCTGTGTCAGGCTGGGCTTTTTGGCTGCAGCCTCCATTTCTCAGGGCACATCAGTATATTTTGAATTATCTGCATTCCTGGGCCTTGCAGCTTTCTGTTCGCTCCCCATTGCCAAATTTGGATTTTTTTTTTTTGGTGTATTTTAAAAACATCTCCTCCTCACACAAGCAGGTTCCTGTGCTGGTTTGGGGTGACAGCCTAGAGCTGGTGTTGTGTAAAGTACCTGCAAAAGAGGTAAATCCAGATGTCCCTTTATTTCCCTGAGCAGAGAGGAAGAAGCTGATGTGAGTTACTTCTGCCTTTAGAGATCCAAAAGGCTGAATGTATTTATCTTTCAGCTGAATGAAATGGCAGCTCTCCAGCTTGCTTGCTGCAAAATTGAGGTTATTTTATGGCGCCATGGTTGGGATCTCTCCCCTTTTTTTCTGTCCTCTCACAGTATGCAAAGCTGGAGATACCATGTAAGGGGTGGTGTTAGAGCAAGCACTCTGGGAATCACAGAATCCGTAAAATGCTTTGGGTTGGAAGGCACCTTGAAGATCATCTCATTCCAACAACAAAATGCTCTTCCAAACCTACACACCGTTCAGCATTGTGATCAGCATCCCTTGGAGATGGATCACAATGTTGAACTGTGTGTAGGTTTGGAAGAGGATTGTGTTGGCAGCTACAGAGCAGAGGGAAGGCAAACAAGCAGTGATTGCACAGGAATGGTCTCCAGAGCCCAAAAAATACTCACCCAGCATCACACAGTAAGAGAAGGAAACCCTGTGGCACTATCCAAATCTCTTGTATGAATTCCAAGGGAAAGGACATCACTCTCTTCTAAAATGACAGGTTTTCTATAAAATTTGAAATGCTGATGAAGCTTTGAAATTCTTTGTGACTTCCCAACTCAACTCCACTTCCCACTCTCATTTTCCAGATAGCTACAACCTACAGCAGTGCAGGAGAGTTCATAAAGTCAAGGAGGGTCAGGATAATGAAGGGGAGAGGCCATGGCACAGTGCCTGTCACTTAGGGAGAGCATTTCAGAATTTCAAGATGTTTTGAATGAATGTTTATTGTTTTAAAGTTGTGCTGCAGGTTGGTTTATGTCATCAGCCCCCAGTCTCCTCAGCAATGTAATTGCCTGAGATGATCTGCTCTGGCTCAAGCTGGACAGCCAGGAAGGATCTTGTCCTGGAAACTTTTGAGTTAGGACTGCATTTTGAGTTAGAAAAAAGTGTTCTCTGTCTGTTTTGAAAGAGCAGCTGGGAAGCAGATAAAGAAATCTATCAATTTTGTTTTTTAAACAGAACATAAAAATAAATAAATGCAGAAATAAATACAGAAAACCTGCAAGCAGACAATTGAAAAGGTTCAACTTCAGTGCTGTTGTGTGTGAATATTATTCCAAAGGCCACACTGGGATCAGAGCACCTTTACCAAATGCAAAATATTGTCTGTGCCTGCTGGAGTTGCTCATTCCCAATAAGGTGCAGTTGTTGAGTAAGTAGTTACAATTTGGGGAGTGAAATATCTAGAAGTGATTAAAAAGCAATTTAAAATATCTGTGCTTTCCCATTAAGCAGTTGCTGGGGGCATTGAACAGTCTGTTTCCTCCCCTGCACTCAGAACCAGCCTTTTGTCACACTGGAGGCATTTTTATGATAAAAATACATAAAATTACGTCATGTATCAACCAAAGCTCGGATAACTAAAGCACGTGCAAGACTTTCATTAGCAAACAAAAACCTGTGGCTGGGGACATTGATTTTTGTAGGAATCAGTAAATTTGGCATATCACTGTATTTTCAATACCTCCATACCCTCCCAGTGCCAGTTAAGGGAAGGGTGGTATTTCCATTTTTTCTCTGACCCTTAAATCGGACAAGAAAAACCCTGTGTTAGATACTTTTTTCACTTTCCCTTTCCCTCTTCCTTCCCTTGTCCATTTCCCTGTCCCTTCCCTTCCTTTTCCTGTTCTTCTCTTTTCCTTTCCCTCAGTGTCTACAGATCTGCCTTACTTTTTTCCCCTTTCCCTCCCTCCCTCC
>VWZW01004128.1:1162260-1187347 GCA_013397115.1 Edolisoma coerulescens
TTCCTTCCTTCCTTCCTTCCTTCCTTCCTTCCTTCCTTCCTTCCTTCCTTCTCCTTTCCCTACCATGTCTACAGTGAAAGCAAGTTAAAGAAAGAAGCTAAATGCTGGAAAAGTGTACAAGACGCGAATCATAGAATAGTTCAGGTTAGAAGGGGCTGTTAAAGGTCAGTGATCAAATCCAGTGATCAGGGACATCTTCCACCAGATCACGTTGCTCAGAGCCCTGTCCAGCCTGACGTGTGCTGTTTCCAGGGATGGGGTATCCACCACCTCTCTGGGAAGCCTTTTAAAGTGCTGTACCACCAAAATTGTAAAACATTTCTTCCTTATATCTCATCTTAATCAACCTTCTTTTAGCTCAAAACCATTTCCGCTTGTCCTATCACAACAAGCCCGGCTCAAAAGTTTCTCCCCACCTTTCTTGTCAATGCAGTGGGGGATTTTTAGAAGAAAATGGTTCTTTGAGTCTTCAAGGCCAGTTTGGATGGAGCTCTGAGCAACCTGGCGTAGTGGAAGGTGTCCCTGCCCATGGCAGGAGGTTGGAACTGGATGGTCTTTAAGGTTCCTTCCAACCCAAACCATTCCATGGTTCTAAATGCTGTTCCTTGACTGAGGTGAAGTTTTCCCAGACCTGCTCTGCAGAGGCTGTTGGCTTTGGATGGAGTAAGTGATTTTTTCTCTCACAACCGCTCTCACAAATGACATTTCTGATAAACAGCTCAAATTGTCTTTTGAGAACTATATTTGTAATAACTTATGTAGTCTCTGCTCCTGCTATAGGGTAGCCATTATTCAAAGCAAACCTTTACTGTCTAATTTAGCAGGTACTTAAATATGGTGAGAGATGAATATGGGTGGGGGGAGGACAATCTACAGGGTTATTTGCAATATACTCTAAAAGTCTGGATTTGTAATGGGCTGATGGGTTATTTGCAATATACTCTAAAAATTTGGATTTGTAATTATTTATAAGAGAACAAGGTGAGGAAAAAAGCTGGGTAGTAGAGAAGTTGACTCATGGTATTGAAGCAATAAACAATTTTCTCCTCCAAAAAACCCAAAAGACTGTATTTTACAATAGCTTTTGAAAGTTAATATTTACAGGACTGAAAGTTGATAGACTTTCTATTATGTCCTAACTGATTTTGATGGGGAAGAGCTTTCTGGCTCTGTCACACCCAGTTAAATCAGCTTTGGCAATGCTCTGACAGGGTTTGCAAGGATCTGATGTTATCCGAGGAGAAGTGCACTGGCACAGACCCGAGCTGTGAACCCACCCATAATTTTTCCATAGTTTCTGCAGTAACATCTCCCTCTAATGAGAGCAAAACAAACAAAATCCCAACTTTTGAAAAGTCATGACCTGGATAAAACTAACTTTGACTTCTCTGTCTTTTATGATTAAGTTCTCCTGTGGCTTTTTTTGTCCTGTTTCTGCCTGCAGATGTTCTGAGGAAACCCTGAGCTTTGTTACAAAATACTCTGTCTTTTAAAAACTCTACACCTGTTTACTTAAAGTAATTGCACCTTTATTTTAATACATTAAATACCTATATGTCCCACAGACCTTCAGATAACATAATAGCTTTACTGATGGCACTTAATCTCATTTCTGAGCAGAGACGTAGCTACAGGGCCGCTTTGTTTGTACATGTGGTTGTATGAGCTTTTCAGTCCCACTGCTCAAATGGAAAATTGGGAGGGTTTGTCCTCTATGGGAGGAAATCAAGGAGCATGTGAGTCAGAAAAAGAAATTTGGGCAGTTTAGTAAGTATCCACTCTCTTTAGTTGGCAAGAGTTTGGCACTGTTCGGAATTGCTGTTAGTGAATTTTTAAAGTTGCTGGCAAAGTCTCAATTCCCTGCACATCCTCAGCCAAACATCTTGGGTATCTTGTAGTGGGGTTGTGATGAAGAAAGAGCTATTTCGGGTTATGCTGTTGTGGCTGCATCTCCAGGTCCAGATCTTCATACCTTTCTTTTTGGTTTATCCCAGTTCACGGGAAAAAATTGGGCTCTTAATCACAGAATGGTTTGGATTGGAAGGGGCCTTAAAGATCATCTTGTTCTGCGTGGTTGTCTGTGGCAAAGTGTTATTTTATGGACTCCTTTGCCTTTGGCTTGTGGCAATGTGTGTTCCGTGGGTTTAAGTTTGCTCGGCCTCCACCACGTGTTGGCTCCATGTCAGAGGTTTTTCATCTCCACCACCTGAGGAAAAACAGGTGGAATGAAGTGGTTGGAGGTGCTGAGGGAGATGCTCTGAGCTGGACACGCAGTTGGACACCCAGGAATCTGCTCAGTGCCTGCCTGAGCCAGGGAGGGCTGCCCAGTCCTAATTCTTTCCTTCACACACAGGCACAGTGGTGTCTTGTTGGCTCAGTTTCCTCCTGCATATCATAACTTGGCCACTTCTGCCTTGCAGCTGGACACAACATAAATTTATACAGAGAAGGAAAGAACTCAACTCCTGTGGGAGGTCTGAGGCTGTGGATTTTTCTCTTTCTGAACAAATTCCTGGTTTGCAATCCTCTAACCACTGTCTGGTCTTCCCTGTGGGCTCAGCAGAGATGTCTGGACCACAGCCTTGTTTTTCTTGGCTCTTCCCTCAAAGTAATTTAGGAAGTAATATGAGTCTCTAGGGTGTCTGGGAAAGAGAAGCTGGAAGCTGCTATCCTAACTCTCAGTGCTGTTTTTTCGGGACTGGTGTGTGTGTGCAAGAATGCTTTGGTGCATCTATAGGCCCACAGTGGGATTCTTGGGGTGTCCTGTGCAGGGCCAGGAGATGGACTTTGATAATCTTCATGGGTCCCCTGCAACTCAGGATATTCTGTGATTCCATGATTCTACTGCTGTGGCTGTTGCCTGTGTGGTCCAACCTCCTCACCTGGGCATGATGGTGGGGGTGCCCATCCTTATTTTCCATCACCTCCCGTTGTTCTAATCTGGAATTTGCTCTTCCCCTTGAGTTGTGATATGGGGTTTGCCGACCCATGACATGTGGGAGTGCCTGCAGCAGGATTGTTTCAGGATATCAGGTGATTGCTCATGGTTGGGCATTTCTCTGGCTCTTAATAGGATGAGCTTTGGTGTTTTTTCCTGCTGAAGCCCTATTTGACACCCTTCTGAAGGACTTTGGTCCTTTGGGCAAGCCAAGGGCTTGCTGCTATAGTTGTGCCACACAGCTCTACTCTCAGTTGTTGGTGCAGCACCTTTTGAAATATTCCCATTTAATGGCAGTACAAGGCATAGCTGAGCTCTGAAATGCCATGGAGAACCTAAGGAATGGAAATGGAGTGGCAGCAGAGCTTAACACTTCTTGGCTTTTGTTCGTGTTGAGCTCTCTGGGTTTTGTGCATTGACTGATCTGCTTGCTTGGGCTGCTGACATTCATCTCTCTTGACTGTCAAATTCAGTGTAGTGGAAATGTTAATCTGACTGCAGTCACAATGCAAAGAAGGATCTTCAGGTAAAAACACACATAGAAGCCTCCTAAGGAATCTGTTTAGGTCTGAAGAACAAATCTGTACATGATGCTGGTCATGTTTGCTCATGTTGTGTGATGAAGTCCCATCCCACCACCCTGTGGAAGCTGGTCTGTGTTGTCTCCTCCTGCACAAGACAACTTCAGGGATCCTCCTCGTTCTTAGTTCATGGAACAAGGCTCCCACTGGGATCAAGGGGGTTTTAATGGTACATATCCTACCACATCTCCAGTCTGGGCTAACCAACATCCCGTTGTTTAAACTTGCCAAAGGCCATAGACCTCTCTGAGATACCCCTCAAAACTTTGAAACATGGAGGTGTCCTTTATTGTCCTATTTCCAGGCCATACCTGTGTAGGATCTAAGCCATAATCACAATCCTTTGAAGTTTTAAGCCACTGTCTCATTCTGTCTGATCTCCTCTCTGTGCTGTCACATCTGCCTGTCAGGTTGTCTCCTGCTGAATTGGGGTTCCATGTTGATACAAGATTTTCTTGTCCCCTTTCAAAACACCACATCTCCTTCTCCCTTTGTCATTTGCATGATATTAAAGCTGTTTCTTTTTTTGGTGGCTCTCCTGGGAGCTTGAACTCTCCTTTGTTTTTCTTTCAAGTCTCACTCTGGGTAAGGCGGACCTGGAGGCAAAGCTGCTGTTGCTTTCTGAATTTTGGTGGTGGAACTTCTCTTTTGTCCCTGCATTTTTTTTTACTGCTTTTTGGATGGATGGGCTGGAGGACAATGAGTCAATGGATACTGTGTGCTTGGAACACTACACTAAGTTTGGATATCTAATTATAAAATTAAATTCTTCCAGTCCCAGGACCTGTTCGTGCTGCTCTAGTTGGGTGATGCCCTGACTCCCAGATGGTGCTCCAGCTCTGGTTCTTCTGTCCCAGAGAGGACACAGCCTATTAAACTGTCTCAATTACTCTAGATGGAGCCTGAGCATGTTGGAATATAGCTTTCCCCCCCCCAGGAAAAGCATGCCAGGCTCATGGTGACACATTTGATGTGTGTGTGGGACATTGAGCTTCCAGCCTCTGCTCATTTTGTCAGGATTTCTCCCCCTCCCATATTTGTTGAACGGTGTGCGAAATTCAGCACATTTGATGGAATGATAAGATATACCTCTGAAATGGAGCTTTTGTGCATGAACAAACCTGTGTGGGGGTAATTGGAAGGAAAGCTCATAATACCACCAAAGTCTTTAAAAACTTTGAGCCTGAGCCTGCTGTCCTCCCTTCACCTCAATTTCTCAGGTGTGACAAGCTTGAAAGCCAGAAACCTCTCTCTGACTGCACACTACTCATGACACAGTGAGTATATTTTTGGAAAATGAAGAACAATCGGTGTGTTACTGAAGGAAAAATACAACTGATGCTACTTCACTGAAGGAAATCCCACTGCTGCCTCTTTTTTTTTTTTTTTCCCCCCGGAAGGTACAGAATTTACTACGCTGTTTATGTGCTGAAAGAAAATGGTGATAAATTAGTCCCTGTAGCCAATCATACTTGTACCACAGAAATAGGTATATTTATGGAAGTGGTCAAACATGCAGTAGTGTCCAGAGATGTATGGCAATGTTTACCCCAGACTGTGGCACTGTGTGATTTATCACAGGACACAGAGCAGGCTGTAACGTGTGTCCCAATTAGTGTAATGTACCTTGTAATAGCTGTGAAATATATTCTGCACTGATGCTTTCGGCCCAAAAACACAGGATCTAATGCAGATTCCATGAAAATAAAAGGGAAAAAAAAATCATCTAAAGTTGTAAATGCCTTTGGGTGAAGTTTGCAGTACATATGTACGTAATCATAGAATCACAGAATGATTTGGGCTTTGGAAGGGACTTTAAAGATCATCCAGTTCCAACACTCCTGCCATGGGCAGGGACACCTTCCACTGGACCAAGTTGCTCCAAGCCCCGTCCAACCTGGCCTTGAACACTCCCAGGCTGGATGGGGCTTGGAGCAATATGTAGGTGTCAAATTTGTGGGCAAAATGTGTGTTAACCTTGCATTGCTCACCCTTTTTCTTCCATGACACAGAGCTTTCATCTGCGCCATGGACTCATTCTTCCTCTGTCAACCCAAGCAGGACTGGGAAGTGTTTATTGATTGATTAATTAATTAATCAGCCCCACATCTTTGCTTGCACCCTCTTGGTGTGGCTCTTTTTAGCACTTGTTAGTTTTAGAAAGAGAAGATGACTGATGATCGTGTTATGAAGCTCTGTGAGTGTCTTCCAGTTCCTTATCTCTCTTGCAGATGGTATTTAAGTGTGCTGCAAAACATAATTCTCATGTGGGAGTGGATCTCCACATGGACTTGTAGAATTTCTTCTGGTGTATTGCTGAATGATGCAACCAAAATCAGCCTTTCTTTTTTTCCTTTTTTTTTTTTTCCCCCTTCATGGAGCTTCTGGAGGACTGTCAAGTACTGATGTAACCAATTCTTAGAGAAGGAAACTGGCTCCCCAAGGGGTTTTGCTGTGAAGTGCTGTCAAGAAGGACTAAGCTGAGACCTCTGAGCTTTGCTTCCCAGCTGAGATGCCCTCCAAGGGCTTGGGAAAGCAAAGTTTCTTAGTTGATGTAGGATGAAAATTCCTTCATTACTTGCTATCTCTCTATCTAGTGGAAAGGCTTTTTTTCTTATCTTTATTTTTATAAAGCACCTTTATTATTCAGATCTTTATTAGGACATATTTTCATTTTTGGGGCTGGTGCTGTGGGGTTTTTTCTCTCCTGTTCTCTTTCTGTTCTCCCTTTATCTGGCATTTTCTCCATAGATCATGAGTATTTGATTGGGGGTAGAAGAGTCAAACCAACACAAATTTATTTGATCTGTCAAACTTCCTCTTTGTAATATTCTTCTCTGTGTAAAAGATGACACAAAATCAATCTCCTGGTTGGCATCGTCGTTCCTCTTCCAGCAGCTTTTGCTCAGTGATCGTTATTTTTTGTTTGGCTGCATTTTATTCCTTAATGTGTTTTCAAATACATCATCAGATAACAATTGTTGAGATCCTCCTTCCATTTGAAGGTCTGAGTGGAGTTGAGAATTCGTGTGGCCTTTTTCTAACCTTCCGTGATCATGTCATGCTGCTTTGTTTTAGAAGGGATTCCAGGGGAAGGAATTGAGTGTCAGTCAAGAATGAAGAATGAGGATATTATATTGCGGAATGGGACATGGCTTCCATGATCTTTTTTCAAGCAATACATTTGTGGAAGCTTCTTCCAAACATATTTTACTTTGTGCTCTAATTCTCTCAACTTTTCTCTCCCATCATGCTGCCCTTCTTTCACTTTTTAAGGTTCTCCATCATCTTTGTGAGTGACTGTGAAAGCAGCTGCCTGGTTTTAAGTGAAGTGAACCAAAACATGGATTCTTAAATCTACTGTAGCACTGGTGAAATTATTTTTCTTCCTGAATACTTTAATTCAGTACAAGTTCTTTCGTACTATATATATTTTTTTTTTTTGTTTCAGTGGCCTTTTTTTTAGAGCCTTTATATGTGTAGAATTCTGGATTCAGGGGAAAAAGGAAGACAGAAAATAAAAACATATGGACATAGTCGAGCTTCTAATCTGAATTGAATGAACTTTTAATATTTTTTGTAGTCAAAACTTTGCAGGATCTTCTCTTTGCCCTCGCCCACATAATAAAGATGAAATATTAGTTCCATAATCTGAAGAATTAGTCTGTAAAGACTGGGGAAAGTTATTTTTGTTGTGAGAGTATTGAGGGATCAACTGATGGCAAAGAGTGATGGCCAGGAGGACTCAGACCCAAAGCGAGCCCCAACAGTGAGAAGACAGAGGGTGGTGATTTAACTTCCAGCTGGTTTACTGGAAAGTCATTCTTTGCCCTAAAGTCCACACCAGTGAATTTTTAATTCAAAATTTAGTGAAGGATGTAAATACAAATCTGAACGTGAGTCAGCAGAGTTCACTGTGCCAGAGAAGGTCAACCATATCCTGTGTTAATAAAAGTGTAGCCAGGGTTTGAAAGGCAGCTACTTCAAGGAGAAGGACAGACATAGAGACTTCCAGAGTTTGTTTCCAACCTAAACTTCTCTTTGACTCTGAGTTTGTCTTATTTTAGGGGAGAATGTCAGGGAGTTCCCACCCCATGAAGTGGATGTGCACAGATTTACCCTGTGTTCAGTAGGAAATTGCAGGTCTCCAGAACACCTCTGATGGTAACTATGAAATTACCCTTCTTGCAGTTCTGCCATTAAGCTACTGAAGATATTTATTTCTTGAACAGCTATTCTCAGACTGGAATTTTCATTTCTCTAAGTAGGATTGGAAGCTGGGCAGAATATATGGGTGTTGGGTTGATGAGGCAGCCGTCAGGAAATTATGAACAAAAAAAGAGATGTTTACTTTAGATGTCTTCTGATGTCATATAGTGACTTCTTCCTCTTGCTCCAAGAGTTTTGCAGTCAAATTATATTTAACTCTGTCTTCAGTTGTGTCCCATTGATCTTTTTGGTGAATGCTAGTTGCATTTGAATTTGTGGGTCTAAACAGTTTCCTGTGATGGTTTGTTGGGTTTTTGTTTTATTTTGTTTTGTTTTTCCTTAACATGAAAGGGTGACAGCAGTTTCTCTAAAAAGGCGAGCTAAAATCTTATATGTTACCATATTTTCAAGATGTCTCAGCTCCTGAGGGGACAAACTGCTCTCCTAAAGGTGTTACAACTCACTTCTGAAACCTCAAGATTTTCTTAAGATGCCTCCCTTTTCCAGCAGTGATTAATTGCTGCTCCTGTAACCCAGGGGATGGAATGGCCTAGTGTAAATCCAGACACGTGGAGATCTTTGCTCATCTTTAATCATCTGCTGTCCAGTGCCACAGTGGAATAAATTATCATTGTTATTATAAAAGCTGCAATTTATCTTCGATCAAGTCTCATAGCTAAATATTTTGTTTTTGTTTTTTCTTCCTTGAGACACAGTAGATATTTTTATTGTTTGTTTTGGTTTTTTTTAATGTCTACCAATAGAAATTAAATTAAGAGCATTTTAATGTCTACCAATATAAATGAAATTAAGAGTATTTGCAGAGGTACTGTAGCCACACAGTTACTTCTCATCACAATCTGATTGCAGTGATTTCTCTTCAAAATGACCCAGGGCAGAATAACTCTGGATATGTTTCATTCTGCTCTTAAATATTTGTTTTCCAAGCACACAGTCTTCCTTTGCCTTCCCCATATCATTTCACTTGATGCATTGGCAAGAGGTGGGTAGAACACACAGGTATTTTGTCCTCATGAGATATTTGGCAGGTCTTTATTGGCTTTCTCAGTGCTGTTGTCCTGATGTGAGCCGAGGATCAGAAGCTGGGTTTATTTTAGGCGACTTATAAGACAAAATATAAGCTGCTTCAGTTCCTTTTCTTCCTCTGTGTAGGCACAGGCTACGCTGTGGGAGCCGCTGGAATTATCTCTCTTAACAATACAGCCTTTCATCTTTCTCACACTGCAGTATATATATAATCCGACTGGTTGGTTTATTACATTTTTATTGCTGTCAAATTTTTTCTGAAGATTAGACTGGGAGGAAAAATGCCTTCAGAGCGAGATCTATGAAGGTGTGAAATAGCCTCTGAGGAGGGGCACTGGGAGCACCACGGCTTGAGTTATTGCCAGGCAGGCAGTCCAGACAATGGGAAAATACCCCCTGGAGGTGTTGATGCCTGGGTGACCTGGCTGGGATGGATTAGCCCATACTGGGGGTCACCTTTCCAGATGCAGGTGCTCGCAGGGCGGGTGGGTCCTGCTGGGAGCAGAATTGGCTGTTCCCAGTGAGTCTGTGGGATTTAAAACATCTTTGAGATGTGTTGCCTATGAAACAGCCAAAGTTTTCTGTGTGTTACTGCAGACTGTGTTCCTTTGTACTTATGGCTTCTGAATGGTTAATTCCAGATATTCCCTTGCTTATTTAAAGGATTTAATTGCCCTCTCTCTTAGGAGACCTTTACTGGGGTCTTTCAGTACTAAAGGGAACTCATAAAAAAGTGAGGACAGGTTTTTAGTGGGGTGTATATCGATAGGACAAGGGGTAATGGTTTTAAATTAAAGGAAGGTAGATTTAGTCTAGAGATAAAGAAGAAATTTTTTATGCTGAGGCTGGTGAGGCGCTGGCACAGGTTGCCCAGAGAAGGTGTGGCCTCCCTATCCCTGGAAACTCTCAGGGTGACGTTGGACAGGACTCTGAGCAAACTGGTCTAGTTGAGGATGTCCCTGCTCATTGCAGGGGATCGAAACTAGGTGACCTTTAAAGGGTCGTTCCAACTCAACCTCCTCTATGATTCTGTGATTTCATTTTTAGGTCTGAATAGGACTTCTGAAGAAATATGAAGGGTTGGGCAGATGGTGGTCTTACAGCTGAAATTAAAGAACCAAATGCTGATTGGTGCAATAGAGCTCTTGAAATCAAGAGCTGATGGTTATTTTTCACATTTTCAAAGCTTTCCTGATGGACCTGCTATCTTTATCTCCATTTTTTCTTTTTTTTTCCGTAATCTGTGCAGACACACTCTCATTCTGCTTACCAAAGCCCCCATCCTGCAAAGATTGACTTTCTTTTCCCATTTGGAGGAAAGAATGTCTTTTCATAGGCAGTGGGAATGTGGGGAGGAACTGCTGCAGCAGAAGATTTGAAAACTTGTCTCTATAAATGGTAAGGGCAAATTCAGCATTTTGAAACGAAATAATAATTTTAATGTACATCTTGGTGGAGGCTTGAGCTTCATTTGCGTGGCTGTACGAATGCAAGCAAGAAACCAAGTTATTTCTAAAGAACTCAACAGCCTAGCTTTGCTTTTTTCCCTAGCAAAGCTAAATATATTGTACCGTGTCCAAGACCTCTTTTTCTCTCCACCAGAGAAATTTCTGTTCTTTTTACATTCCTCCATTTTACCAGAGAGGGCTTCCTTTGAATCACCCAAGACCTGATTAATTCCTTATTCCCATATAGATGTGAATCCTGGCTGGATCAGCTCATCTTCATATTTTAAGCTAATAATTTGAGCTCCATGCAGGTTATCTCATGGGGTTCTTCCAGAGACAATCCTTGCCATGTAAAGAAGTTCCTTTTACTTTTTGTGATTATTAAAAGATCTGGGGCACCATTTGCAAGAGTATGTCCTGAATGCTTTTTAGAAACAGATTTTCGAAAAAAAAAAAAAGTTTTCCAGCTCTCTGTATTATTTGATCCGTTACCTGTTACCTTCACTGTAGAAAGTGCCTTGCTGCATTTCAGCGATAACCTTATTGCTGTGTATCTGAGGCAGTGTTTAGGTTTCTGTAGTGCCTTTCATTGTGGCATCTCCAGCAGCTTTGCAAGTGTGCTGGAAAGTAGGTCAGTGTTATTCTCGTTTATAAAATAGAGGCTGAGTCTTTACGTTTCTCTGTAACCAATTTTTTTGTTGCTCGCAAGTGGTTCTGGCTGTGGAGAAGTTGCTGACTTTTCCTCTTCACTTTGCAGTTCTGAACCTCCCTCTCCTTTCCCGGTGCAGCTACAAAACCACTTCTGGGATGTTGAGAGAGATCTGCCGTCATTGTTCATCCCAAACTTCCGTGTTGAGCTTTTTTTCCCCCCATAGAATGGTTTGGGTAGGAAAAGACCTTAAACCTCGTCTTGTTCCAACCCTTTGCCATGAGCAGGGACACCTTCCACTAGACCAGGTTGCTCCAAGCCCCATCCAATCTGGCCTCCAGGGGTTGAGCAGCCAAAAATTCTCTGGGCAACCCTTCCAGTGCCTCACCACTCTCATTTTTATTCTTTCATCTGCGTCTCCAGGAACGCTCAGCACTGTGCACAGTGGGAAGATGAATGTGAAAATTTATCTCAAATGCAGTAATTCAACTTGACCTTTTCTTGTGTTTTAGTTTAGCATTTTACAATTATTTTTTTAACATTTTACAATTTTTTTTTAACATTTTACAATACAATTATTATTAGTTTAGCTTTTTACAATTATTTTTTAAGTTCTTAGAGTTTCCCAGGAGGGGCTGAACCAAGGGTGGAAGGCAAAGAACCAGTGCTGCAGGAGGGCTTGCATCAGTCCCTGTTATTCTCTTATTGAATTCATTGCCTTTAACAAAGTGTTCCAAAAATAATTTTGGATGGTTTACCCAGAAGCGGTCTGCTTCCCTCACGTTCACATCTTGAAGTGCTCTTGTCATAGAATCATGGAATTGTTTGGGTTGGAAGAGACCTTCAAGATCTTCTCATTCCAACCTCCCTGCCATGGGCGAGGATAACTCCCACCAGACCAGGTCATCCTTTGAGTTGTCTGCCTCTAATTTCAGGTGTTCCCCTACGTCTCTATACATGAAGTAAACCAATAATTGCCTTTCCTTGGTGATCACAAATGGAATATTGGAAAATAACATTCTTGTGGCAGATATCATCCCAGAAGGATCAGTGTTGTTGAATTTGTCTTGGATCCGTGCAGCTTCTGTGATCCCTGAATGTTTTTTAATCCAAATGGATGTGTGTAGGGAGGCTTTGGTTTATTGAAAGATGAGGTCTGTGGTGCACTCTGTACTGGTGTCTTGGAAAAGCAGGTGGAAAACAGCATTTTGGTATATTTGGCATTTGGCTAAGCAAAATACATGGTGTTTTGAGGAGTAGTTTTGACAGGTCTTTGACTAGGCAGACAGAAGGGCTTCAAAGCAATTTGTGGCAGTTTAGGCCCAGTAGAGTAGATTTGGGTCATCATATCCCATTTTAAGCTCCTTTTATGACATTTTGTAGACATTTGATGGCTTTCTATAAGAGCCATCCACAAAAGCATCTACTTCTGTGGCTCTACTCTCTTTCTGCCCTTTTTCCCCCTACTAAATGCTACAAATCACCCAGTTATCCTAGAAAAGGAATGGGAAGAGCATTTCTAAAGGTCCCTTGGTTTTGTGATAGCAGATATTTTGTTAGATGAAAATGCTCAGGTGAATTTAGGATGTGGATCGTGCAATCAGCCCACCCATCTCACACTGTCTCTGAAGTGCCTGACTCCAAATCTGGCAGCCAGAGAGGATTTATACCTTTGGATACGACCACTCTTCTCTGATTGGACTTGGTATGTGATCTAGAGGAGCTATGTGGAAGTCCTTTGGAGTCCTAGCTGCCTTTAAAATGTTTTAGATTGTTTGGCAAAATAATCGGAGTTGTGATGTCCTCAGTAAAAGACAAAGTCATCCATTAGGACACTAATGGAAAGTGCTGAGCTGAAGGAATTGGAAATGAAGGGGAAAGCATTGAGTGCTCTCAGTAAATTTTGGTGTAGGCCCCTGTTGCCTGTAAATAACTCCGTGCCACCATTTGCAGCGAGGTTGGGAAACTGGGCTCCGAGCGCCTTCCTGAGAAGCAACCTGCTTTATTTTCCAGCCAAAATATATCAATGTCTAATCCATTTTTGGTCCATTTCTGCTGCTCCTAGAAGCAGTGATGATGTGTTGATTCCCACAGTGTGTATTTACTGTGGATTCCAAAGGTGTGACATCTACTGGTGCATCAAAATGTCCCTGTTAAGCATTAAAATGTGCTTTGTTTGGACGTGCGCATTAAAATCGGTCTTCTCCCCTTTTCCCCCAACATCAAAAAGCTTCAGGGAGTTACAAAGTTGTAAACAGCTACAACTCTGTTAACAAATTACATGGCAAATAATTAAATCTAGAGAAGTTTGCTTTTCCCTGCTACAGTGTCGTAGTTGCTTTTGGAGTGGGGCCTGCCAGCAGTGTGAATTAAGAAGTTTCTAGTTATTCCTAACCTGTTTTGAAAATTAATGCATGAAAATAAAAAATAGAAGCATCAGACCCTTTTGAGGTGGGTACTACCCACAGTCCTCTCCTTCCATGGTGTGGAGTTCCTGTTTCCAAACATGAAAAGTCGTCCAGCATGGTAAAACTCAGCAACAAGTCTGGAAAGGATATTTAATGAATGTAATATTATATGTGTGAAGGTCAGCAATGCTGCACTGAAAAGAATTCAGATCATGCTGTTTCAAAGGGCTGCAAGAGATGCTGCAAACTACAAGTTAGGATTTATTCTTCTGAAAATAATTATCATCCTTGCAGGCAAGAGAAGGTGCCTGCAGAGAGCTTTGTCCATGGCAAACGTGCTGTTTTAAGGACTCTGCACTCATCTTAAATAACATCATTCCATGCCAAAAAGCTACCGCTCATAGGTAGTTCAAAAGCTGACTTTATTTTTTTATCTTTTTTTAATCAATTAGCGGAATAAAAATGTCACTGCTATATATTGGCTGTAGAAATTTAATGTTACTTTTTGACAGGATGCTCTTGTAAGAGGGCACAGCTACGGATGCTGAGCTGCCTGTTGGAAATAGCAGAATTCAGCCTTTGATTATTATTTTTCACTGTATTACGTCATTTCTCCCCAAACTTCAATTCCTCTGTCCTTTGTGTGCTGTAGATTGTCACTGGATTTAAATAGCATCCACTTTGTGCTTGGGGAAAGGGGGAGGTTGAGAGAGTCCCTTGGAGTTGTTTCTTTTTTTTTAGAGCAGGGATGTCTGTCAGGAGGGAGGTGGGTTTGGTGGCTGAGTAGAATATATTAAAATTATAATATGTTTGGTTTTTAATTCCTAATGCAAAAGGCTTGTTCCTCCTGTTAAACACGTGGGGTTTTGGCAACAAAGCCGTCTTGGTGTGACAGAATGCAAATAAACCTCGAGGGTGGGTAGTGAGGCTTCACTGCAAACACATGCTGCCCTCAGCTCCCCAGGATGTTCTCATCCTGCAAAAAATCATGGAATCACAGAATGGTTTGGGTTGGATGAGGTCTTAAACACCATCCAGTTCCAACCCCCTGCCATGGGAAGGGACATCTTCCAGTGGACCAGGTTGTTCAAAGCTCCATCCAACGTGGTCTTGAACACTTCCAGGGATGGGGCAGCCACAGCTTCTCTGGGCAATCTGTGCCCGGGCATCACCACCCTCACATAAAGAAATATAGAATTTCTTTCTAATAACCTATCTAAATTGTCCCTCTGTCAGTTTGAAGCCGTTCTCCCTTGTCCTGTCACTCCATCCCTTGTCCAAAGTCCGTCTCCAGCTCTCTTGGAGCCTCTTTCGACACTGCAAGAGTCTCTAAGATCTCTGGAGCATTCTCTTCCCCAGGCTGAACACCCCCAGCTCTCCTAGCCTATCTCCAGAGCAGAGGACTCCCGCTCTTGGAGTATCTCCGTGGCTTCCTGGGGACTGAAATTTCACTTGTAGTGAAAATGTAATCCTGGGTCTGCATGTGCTTATAGGGAAGATTTTGTTTCCCACTTGGAAATGAGATGATTTTTGCTGAGGAAGTCAAAATGATGATGAATGGGTTTTCTTGCCACTGGTGCACATTGGACATGCAGCTCTTGAACCCTTCACCTGCTATTCCACCACCCCTTTGGCCTTGTCCCTTTTCTTGTTTCTTTTTTTTTTTATATATCTACAAGTAGATAAATATAAAAATGGGAAATAAGTAAAACAGTTTACTGGAACATAGCCAGCTGTTCTCCACAGCAGAAAGGATTAAAGTGCATCTGGCTCTCAGCCCCTCTATGGTCTGGAAAATGATTCCTTTTATTCCAAAGCAGATACCCTATATAAGGTGCTTGACTCCCTCAAAGGTTGCAACCAGTGGAAAAAAGCAAGAAAAACAAGATTTAAACTACCTGATATTCTTCACCTTCTGCTCTTGTGGTCATAGACTGATGTATTTATATTTTTTGTGCTGGGTGGTGAGCGAGAGGGGTTATTCTGTGAAATAGTTCCTTGTTAGAAGGAGAAAAATACCTATGAAAGGAATGTGCTAATGCTGTTTCCATGTGGGACGTTTTTATGGTTATCCCACCCCCACCAGGACACACACACATGCAGAGTCCCAGTGAACAACGAAAACACTTGGTTTTCAGCTTAAAAGTCAAAGCAGCGTTTATTCACTCATTAGGGAATAAGGAATTTGATGTTCTGGTTTTGGATGTTCCTATTGCATCAGTATCCTTGTTACCCCAGAGACAGAATCCAAGTGTGATTCAGCTTGAGGAAGAGAAACAGAAAAAGAGTTCTCAGTTTGTATGTTTTAGGTGGTGTAACTGGTGCCTTGGTGGGAAAATGATCACAACTCCAGGACACCCATTGCAAGTCAAAATATTTCTGATGCCAGGGAATGTCCCATTCTTTGTGATGCCTGTGAGTGAATGTGGCTCTTGAAATACTTCACAAATCCTACTGCATCAAAGTGGGGACCTCTCTGGGTCCCTGTTGGTTAGGGAATATCTCCTTTGGTGGTTTTGGGTATGTTTTTTACTCACTCATCTGCCCTCCAGGCTGCAGCTGATCTGGAATGTTCAAACTGCTCTTCAGCTGTGAGAGCACCACATGAGTCTGGTGTTTTACAGCCAGGCCCTTGTCCTTACCCAGCTGGAGAGGGTTCTCCATCATCCCAGGGGAACCCACTGCAGCTCCCAGCCATGCCCTTTCCATAACACCACTGGCCCAAAAAGACAAGAAATAGGATTGAGGCCAAGTGTGTGTCTTCTGATTGCTATGACTTTCCACCTGGGTGGTGCTTCTGGATGTCAGCTTTCTCTCAGGGAGCTTCCAGCTTGGTTTCTGCTTCCTGTGGGCAGTTTTGTAACCATCAGCTGTGATGGTACCACTGCCGTTCTCACCTGGTGGAGCTGTTGAATGGCCCTTGGGGTAAACCATGTCCAGGGAGAAGCATCTTGAGATGGAATCATAGAATCATGCAATCATTAAGGTTGGAAAAAACCTTTAAGATTGTCAAAGTCCAACTTTTGAACGAACACCACCACACCCACTAAACCATATAACAAAGTCCCACGTCTAGTCCTTTTTTCGAACACTTCCAGGGATGATAAGTCTGCTGCTTCTTTGTTCCAATGCTTTACCACTCTTTCAGTGAGGAAATGTTCCTTATATCCAACCTGAACCTCCCCTGGCACAACTTGAGGCCATTCCCCCTTGTCCTGTCGCTGGAAGCCTGTGAAAAGAGGCTGACCCCCACTTCACCACAGCCTCCTTTCAGGTAGCTGTAGAGAGCAATAAGATCTCCCCTGAGCCTCCTTTCCAATTTAGACACCAGCAAGACGATGGTGATTGCTGGAGGACAACATCATGAACTCCTAGGACTTTATTGTTCAAGTCAAAATAGAGAGAAGTAGTGTGTATGATTGACTGGGTGTACTTTATTAATTTATGGTTTGGTTGCTGTTTTCCTGAGCGTGAATCAGCAGGATTTTTCTTTAAGTCTTATTTGAACTTGGTTATCCTCAATTGCTTCCTCTAAAAATTTCTCTGAGCTCATATCATGATCCATTATTTGTGAGTGCTTCACTGCCGGTAGCAGATATCTGAAAATGGAAACATTTTGCCTGGAAATGCAAGTGGTGCTGCACACTCGTGTTGCCGGGCTGGACAGACAGGAATTGCAGTTCTAGGTTGCTCTTGACCTTGTGGGAGGATGTGCCTCGCTGTTTACTGAACCTGGATGCTGCTATGAATGATCTTGCTAGTAAATGAGTTTGGGAGAGTGTTGCAGAAGGCAGGGTGGCAGGAAAGTTTCCAGAGCAAGGCAGCAGCCCTTGAGGGGTGGGTGTTTGCTCAGAAATTCTGTCCTTGCCTTGCTTTTGTCGTTGGCTTTTTTCGTGTGTGTTTTTATTTTACTCAGAGTTCATCGAAGGCTCTGCTGGAAGAGCCTCTTCAACCATAACCTTTTAAACTGCCACCTGAAGTACGGTGGCAGTCAGAAAAAACACTCTCTGGAACTGACACGGTGGCACACAGTCGAGGATTTCATCCCTCTCCCTTCATTTTTGTGCAATGAAAATCTGAATTTGATTTGTAATTTCCCCACTCCTTTCTACAACGTCAGTGCTCCACATCCACCGTGAGGTCTTGGTGGTTCTTCCCATGAAGTTCTGGGTGAAGCATCTGGAACTTCCCGTCTCCTTTCTGGCATTCACTTTTTTCCTGCCTTTTTTTCAAAGGTAAAGTTAATTTCTCTGACTCAGAGGAAGAGGATGCATTTGGTAAATGTGTTTTACACAGCCTGCCTCTTGGTCACACATGTCTGGTGGCACCAGTATCCAACCAGCCCTAAATCCTTCAAAACTCACCTTGCAGAACAACCCCCCCCCCCCCCACCCCATCACCTTGACATGTTTATCAGTTCTTCTTCTCTAAATAAAGCTTGGCTGTGCTTCATCTGCATCACTCCTGGCCAGGGGTAGCCGGACATCTTTCCATTGTCCAGTCAGTTTAAGCCATGATGCTCGGGACAGGCAGCTCCTGCTCCTGGTGCTGAGGGTGTTGGAGGCTGGAGCTGAGCTGGTGAAGCCCTCGGGAGTAGCAGGAATTATTCACAACAGGATGTCTCTGTCCTTGTCTCCTGCAGCTCTATAATAGATTGGTTTAGGTGTTATAATTACATTACACCTCCCTTCCCCTTCCATTTCCCTCTCTGCTCCTTCCACCCTTCTTCAGTGTTTAATTTATGCAAGTTCTGCTGCAAAGGAAACTCAGAATGAAAAAAAAAAAACAAAAAAAAAAAAAAAAAAAAAAAAAAAGAAAAATAAGAAGTGATAGAAACAGGAAGGGAACCCTGTTGCTCTTTGCATCATTCCCACCCATATTTTGAGAAAGGATGGAAAATCTTGCAGTTAACCTTGCAGTTTATAGCTGCAAAGCAGAGCTCTCTAAATGCAGCCAGGGAATGGGGTAGGAAGAGAACTGGGATGTTCCCTTGCTCTGTGGGAGCATCCCAGGTGACCAAGGATGAAGGGGAGTGGGGAGCAGAGGATCTGATTAACCAAACATGTTCAGTATGAAAGTTACCAAATAATGTATTTATATTTGTAGACATTTTATTTGTTATAAATTATAAATAGAGTATAAATAGAGTCCAGAGTGGTTTGGTCTGGAAGGGGCCTTAAAGACCATCTAATTCCTGCCATAGGCAGAGGTGCCACTCACTAAATTAGGTTGCTCTGAGCCTCATCCAACCTGTCCTTGAACACTTAAAGGGATGAGGCATCCACAACCTCTCTGGACTTGCTTTGTTTCTTCTGTCTCATCAGCAGGTTTTTAATTAATATGGAAGAGATCCTAAATAACGTTTTTATCTAATTTTCTTTTCTTCCCCACTCCCCATTTGTCAAACTAAAACTGGTGAAAGCTTCAGACCATGAAAAACACCCTGAAGACTGGGATAGCAGCCGGGCCAGGGATGGGAGTTACCTCTCTAATTACTTCTTTTCCATCTTTAATCCTTTGCATGTTGGTCCAGCACCTTTAAGAAAATTTTGCTGCAGTGTGTTTATTATTTAACTCAGAACGGTCTTTAATAATCTCTATCATTTTATATTTATGTGCTACGTTTTATCTGGCAGCATCCTGTAACTCACGTACCACATACAGAAACGGTGATTCTGCCCAGGAAAAAAACAACACACCAAAAACTGGATTTTGTTTTTAATTGAGGTGTCTAACCTTAATTACAGCAGGCTGTTGGTCCAGCAAACTTTTTGCTTGAGGAAGAAATCCATCGACAGCATTTTCACCTCATTGAAAGACACAAAAATGAAACCCTGGATATTTTGTTCTTGTTTGCTAATGCAGAGAAATAACAACTTGGAGTATGAATAATGTAAAAGGCATGCAGTAGTTTGTGGGAGAAGTGAGTCAGTTCTGCTTGCTGAAGCAGGCTGGAAGTTCACCCAGAAAGAAGCACCTCTTGCTATGAATGAATGAAGGAAAATGTGTTTGGATGTTATTTTTAATAACAGACGTGACATTTTTGAGCTCCTGGATGGCCGTGTGGGAATCCAAGGCGTGTGCAGAGAGAGAGAGAGACTGTGAAATATGGAGCTATTCAGTAGTAAAAAGTAGTAGTAGAGGTGGTCTGAAGTTCTGGAGTGTTTTTTATGGAAATGAAATAGGGAGATTTTGCCTTTTTTGATTATATACCCACTACTGCATCTTCCCACCAAATACAGTGGGTTGGTTATTTGTTTGGATTTTTCTCCTGAACAACTAGGGCACGATACATAGAAAGGCTGATAGTTTTGTAAATCATGAGCTTATTGAGTATGGCTAAAACTTGTGATTTTTTCAGAGACAGAGGGGAAAGAGGGATGGTGCAGTGACAACCTGGGGAAACTGGAAGGTTATTCCTTCCCTTCCCTTCCCTTCCCTTCCCTTCCCTTCCCTTCCCTTCCCTTACCTTCCCTTCCCNCCTCCCCTCCCCTCCTCTTCCCTGTTTGATCCAAGTTGGAGCCTTTCTACAGATTTAAACCACTCATTTTAGCTGAGCATTTAACTTCCATAGTGGTGTTTTGGGGTTTTTTTGAGCATCAAAGGATGCTAAAACTACTAATTTTTATGCATGTGCTTAATTATTTGAACTTCTGTGATTAATTTAGTTTTGAATGAAATGTTGTTGCACACAAGGCGTTGGTTGGTGGCATCTTCATGATCACAGTTATCGTTAAATCCCCTTTTTCTTCCTCTGTTCTGTAACGTGGTTGGTGGCTCTAGGGTGGAGACAGACAGTGTCTGTAGGGCCAAGTGGGAGAGTAGATAAATATCGTCAGGGGGATGTCATCCTGCTTTTATTTTCTGTTTCCCTTTCTCTTCCTTTCTTCTTTTCCTCCATGGGAAGCCAAATATAGATGGAGAAGGCTGTGCACTTAGAGGCTGTTGGTTTAAGTGGTATCAGATGGAGCTGTGTGTTGCACTTCCCTCAAGTGACAAGCCACAGGACAAGAGGAAACAGCCTTGAGTTGAGCCAGGGGATGTTTAGATTGGATATTAGGAAAAAATTCTTCATAAAAAGGATTGGAAGAGGCTTCCCAGGGAAGGGATGGAGTCACCATCCCTGAAGGAATTTAAAAGACGTGTAGATGTGGCACATGGGGATGTGGTTTGAGTGTTGGCCTTGGCAGTGCTGGGTTAGTGGTTGACTTGATGATCCTAAAGGTCCTTTCCAATCTCAATGATTCCATAATCTGTCTGTCATGCTGTGGTGGTGCATGGAGGATAAGTGGGTTGAAGAGGAGGAATCATGTTTTGAGAAGGAATTTGGTAAGACCGGTGTTAATGGATGAGTCACCTGATGGGGATGTTAAAACCACTGCAGTCATTTACTTAGCACAGGGTGAGCTGATAAAAGGTGAGTGGAAGGTACCAGGTGTCAGAGAAGACAGAATTTGTAGTGGAGTTTGAGATGAAAATTGCATGGTTTTGGTTGCTATGGGTTGGGTTTTTCAGCCTTCCCCTAATGGTCTTTCCCATTTGGAGATTGCTGAGGAAAGAGAAATCAAAATAGATTTTGCAGGCTCTTTGTAGTCTGCAAGAAAAAAAGAAACAAACCAAAACACCAAAAAAACCCTTCCCCAACCAATCAGCAAAAAAACAACCGCAACAAAAAAAATAATCTTTTTGTAGCCAATAATAATTCTCAGTGGTTGCTGCAGACTGTAGGCTACCACATTTAATAGGGAAAATGTGTTACAAGCCACACATGGTAATCATGTGCTTCCTCATGCTAGAGGCATAATCAAGCATAAAATTACACCGAAATGTGGGTTCAGGAGAAGAAAAAAGGTGATGGTGGCATGTTGGAACAGGGAGACAATAAATTGCCAGGAGAGAAAAGGTGTGTGTGCACCTCCAGTAATGGACATGAAAACCAGTAAGACAAATTGCAGGAGGAATGAATGGATTCAGTATTTTTTGGTACTCTTGCATGGACATGGACATTTCTTTGGAAGATACCTTGTGGTCACATAAGTTAGTTAAAAGGCAACAAATGGGAAGTTGACAACTTTTGGATGTTCTAGAAGAGAACAAACTAAACTCTTGTGTTTTAAATTTGTGAAAATCTGGAGTTAAAATGCCTGGACTAACTTCTCTGGAGCAAAGGACGTTGTGCTCCAAGTAGCTAAAATGATACTTAAATAACTTGTTAAGTGTCCATGTCTTAAGAATCAAAAGTGGTGATCTTGTGTGCATGGCCCATATCATCATTTACAGGTAAATGTAACAGAGATGAATTATAACATTTTTCTTATTAGCTTCCTGTTAAGGTGTGAGAATCTGAACTTGAGCAATTTGCAACACAGCAGATCTGAGCAGTCATCATTTGCACATTAATAGCTGAAACCAAAGCTGGGATGAATGCAGATTGGTGAATTTTATTTCATTTTTTTTTAAATCACATCTCTGCTGGTTTCTGTTGTAATAGTCTTTCAGTAGTTTTTTGATTTTGTTTTTGGTTTTTTTTTTTTGGTTTTTGGTTTTTATTTGGTGTCCAATTCTTTGTAGCTCCATTTTGCCATATATTTTTTTAATAGGCATCATGGGCATACCAAGTGCTGCGCCAGCACAGCAGAAAAAAAATAGCTTCCATGTGGAATTATTCATTTCAGATTGTGGAGGAATGTTTTAAAGGGTGCTCATATGCTGAATATTTTGGTGAAGCAAGAGAGGAAGGAATAGGTTGGGAAATAGCTCTGCAAGAGGGAAATACTGTCCTGTAAGGGAATGCGGAGCAAGTGGAAGAACAGCACTGTCAAATCTCAGGATAAGGGAAAAATTCCATGAATGTGTGAGGCCGGAGCTAGGTCAGATGACTTATAGGAACAGGGCTAAGCTTTTGGACGTGGTTGAACCTGAACTTTCTCATTTTACCTTTGAGCTGCTGTGTTTTACACCTGTTGCTGCCTGTGGTGGATCAGCCTCTGCAAACAGCCAAGCACCCACCCAGCTGCTCATTCCCCCCTTCCCAGCTGGATGAGAGGGAAAAAAATGGGGTAAGAGAGCTCATGGGTCAAGATACAGACAGGGAGATCACTGACTAATTACCCTCATGGGCAAAACAGACTTGACTCGAGGAAAATTAATTTATTGCAAATTAAAATACATTTGGGTAATGAGAAATAAAAATGAAATTAAACCCACATATTCTCTCCGTACCCCAGATTTTTTTCCCATAATGAAGAAACCCAGGAGCTGTTTCAAGCCATGACCGAAAATAAAATCTGTCTTTCCAAATCTTCTAAGTTTCTGTAAATGTAAATCCCCCATTCTAATATTTCGGTTTGGTTTTTTAAAATTTATTTTCTTTTTTTTCCCTTCCGAGTGCTCTATTTACTTCACTACATAATGTTAATGGTCTTATGTATTCTTGCATTAAATAAATTTGTTTGTAGTTCTGCTTTCCTGGAAGAAACACCCTCCTAGGTGAGATACCAAGAATATTTTAAAGTCCCATTATCAAACAAAATTTTGTGCAAAGACAAGAAAGATGCGTGTTTGTAATACGGAAATTTAGGTAGAGCAGCACTAATGCAAAGTTGAACACGGTTGTTTCTTTGCATTCTATTTCTAAATTTAAGAAAAAAAAAGGATCAGACAGCAAAAAAAGCATAAACAAACACAAAAATCCTTTTAATATTTAATGGAGAAGAGTAAGGCTGTGATGTATTTGTATATTTTAAACACTTTGACAGAGAGAGAAACAACGATGGAATGTAAATAGCTCCTGGGGAAGAGGATGATTGCATTTTTAAGGAATTCAGACAGCAAACCTGGGGTGTTGGTGATGCTGCTGTGGATCCCAACCACTGGCTCAAGACAAGCCTCCAGATGAGAGGTTACTGATCCGGGGAGCATGGCTTGGAAACCCTGAGAACCTCAGTGCCAAAGGAGAATTTTTTTCCTGGATTTATGTGACTTAAGCTCATAATTTTCTGCTGAACATCAGTTTTCCACTTCAGTTGTCTTTGGTGCCGCTTTCTTTCAGGAGCTTCAGTTTTTCCGTGCCAAGGGAGCAGGTTCTAAGTATCATAGAGTGGTTTGGGTTGGAATGGACTTTAAAGATCACCCAGTTCCAACCCCCCTGCCATGGGCAGGGACACCTTCCACTATCCCAGGTTGCTCCAAGCCCTGTCCAACCTGGCCTTGAACAATTCCAAGGATGGGGCATCCACAGCTTCTCTGGGCACCCTGTGCCAGGGCCACACCACCCTCACAGGGAAGAACTTCTTCCTAATATCCAATCTAAACCTTCCCTCCTTCAGTTTGAAGCCATTCCCCCTTGTTCTGTGGCTCCGTACACTTGTCCAAAGTCCTTCCCCATCTCTCTTGTAGGCCCTCTTTTCTCTGGATTCTCTTTTGGTGCTTTGTTAGTGTTTCATCAAACTGTGACTGTCCCTCAAGCGTGAGTGCAGGACACAGTGCCATGGAGCAGGGAATGGAGGTTGGCAGTAGAGCTGGACAGAGGCAGACTATTCCAATGCCTAACCCATCCCTCTTTGATTGTTTTGGAAACTTGTCCCACCTCTGGAATTGGCTTGCATGTAATTATAGCCTGAGACCTTGTGGTCAATGGGGTTTTTAACTCTGGGACACATTGGTTTTCCGTGGTCACTCAAGATGATGCTCTGCCTCACAGATTTCATGTCATCAGTGTGACTGAAAATGTGGATGAAAACATTTCGTGAGGTTCAATAAACCACAGTTTCCATCAATCCATACTAATTTGAATATTTAATAACTGTCTCTCATGGCTGAGGTTTCCAGCAGTTGAAGAACCGATGCATTGAGCTGTCCCTTCCTTGCTGGCGAGAAAGAAAGTTTTAAATTGCCCATTGCAGCCCAAAATTAAATAAATCTTCTTTAATAATTGAGTCCAGCATCAGCTGTTTCTTCTTCTTTTTCTTCTTTCCTTTCATTTTTTTTCCTCTTCTTCTCCTGGATTTGTTGTTAGGCTGGCAGGCCATTAATGAGCACAGTATTACCTGCTTTACCCTTTTGCTTTGATTCCACGTTAGCTTTTCTTCTGGAATTCCCTTGATTCTTTCCAAATGGTGTCACAAATCAGCACTAATGAGCCAAATCGCTGCTTGCCCTGCTCTTTCCCAGCATTTGGTGCTTGTGTTACCCAGGCTTTCTGGATTTAATCACATCTGAGCTGCTATTTTTGGACTTTCCTGAGCAACCGATGGGGTGGACATTAATTTCCACTGACTTTTAGTGAAATTTTGTGTTTGAATGTTTTTCAAATATTTTCCAAAGATGAGAATAATTTGCAAACAGTCCTGATTTATCTGAATTGTTCCTGAGTTCAGTCTCCTGTCCTGTACCAGCTCCACTATGAAAATTAATTTTTGCCTCCACTTTTTTTTTTCTTGGTTATTTGGATTATTTTTTTGGCTGTAGATTTCTTGTATCATTTTTTGTGGTGGCATGGGGGGGATTTTTGTGGATTTTTTCTCTAGTTGATGTTTTCCTTTTTTTTTTTCCCAGGTATATATGCAAACATAAGGTTTTGGAGTGTTTTATACAGTTCTTTCCCCCATGTAGGAAGGGCTGCCATCATCCCTAGCTGAGAATTGTGGATATCCGGGAAGGGATACCTTTGAAATTCCTACATGTTGTTATTTTTATCATCTCTTACACCCTTCTATTTTTATAACCAAATGCCTATTTAAAACAGGCCTTTTAAAACCAGCAAGGTTCTAGACTTATTTTTTCTTTAATAATCTTTTAGGTTGTTT
>VWZW01004128.1:1187365-1290629 GCA_013397115.1 Edolisoma coerulescens
TTTTTTTTTTTTTTTAAGTGAACAAGTCATGATTACCCAAGCAGCCACTAATTTTCAGTTCTTTGATCAATTCCTCTATACCAAGACGAGATCTATCACAAAACTCCCTGGAGTGAAGAACAATCTTTCTGAGGTGGGAAACTTGTCAGCTGTAATGTTTAATAATTCCAGGGGTGTTTTAGCCCTGACAGCAGGAGGCTTCAAGTAGATGCCAGTTAGACTGAAGTCCCTCAAGAAAACATTTTTCTTTGCACTTCATAGGCAAGTGCTGGTCTTTGGTGTGTTTGCCAGTGGTGTGGAAGTGTTGTCACATGTGGGTTTGGGTTCTCTTGCTCATGAAGAGGTTGAAACATGGAAAAATCATGTCCTGAGTATGCAAAGGCCTCTACAGGTTTTCAGGTGTAGAATCATTGAATGGTTTGGGTTGAAAAGGACCTTAAGGACCATGTTATCCAACCCCCCACCATGGGCAGGAACACCTTTTTTGATGGTATCCATCCATATGTGGCTATCAAAGCTTCCCTAATGGAAAGACTGACTATTTTGACCACCAAATGCTCTTTGAGGGGCTGGTGGGTGAAATAACTCGGTCCTGTCTGAAAGGTTGGCACTGATGTACTGAATCAACCCTTTCTATGAAGTTCTTTCCTTTCCTCGTGCTTATACTGAACTGTAATGAAGTTTACATCCCTGTCTTCTTCACTGGCTGAAAAGGTCTTGGTTGATTTAGTCATGAAATGCATCAAAGAATTATTCAAGTGCTTTTAAATTTAACTTCATTAAGTAAAAAGTTTGACAGGTTTCTGCAAAGGTTGGCCGATGTGGTTTCTGGGTTCTCCCATGGGTAAAACAGCAAGAGAAGCTGGCTTGGACTGTGATAGTCGAGAGTTCTGACAGATTTAGGAAAGGAAGAAGCTCTCTTGGGACGACAGCTTGAAATTACAGATTGGTGTTCACCCTCTCTAGAGGATTGTGGGTTGAGGTTGATGGTCCTTATCTTTATTTGGGATTCCGGTGCCTCTGTTTGGTTCATTACAAACTTGTTTTAGAGAGGATCAAATAACATGGAATTGCATATTGAGACTAGCTTGACAAATCCAAGTATTTTAAAGAGATTTCAGAAAGTCTCTCATTTTTTGGTTATTTCAAAAGCTAATTAACTTATAGAATTGAAATGCATAGAAGTATGTATGTTGTAATTTTCATGGAATCACAAAATGGTTTGGGTTGGAAGGGATCTTAAAGATGATCTAATCTCAACCCCCCCCCCCTTCCATGGGCAGGGACGCCTTTCACTATCCCAGGTTGTTCCAAGCCTCATCCAACCTGGCCTTGGACGCTTCCAGGGATGGGGCATGAATTTAAAATACAGAGATTGACATACATGCAAAACTGAAATGGTTTTTTTGCTGAAGGAGAAACTTGTGTGTGCAGAGCTCCTGGAGGAGAGCTGGAGAATGAAATACCTGAAAACTCATCAGGTCTTCTCCTTGAAGGAAATGCAGCTTTCAGACTGTTCAGGTTTTGCAAAGTAAAGTCTGCCTTGAGTTACCAGGTCCTGGGAATTCTTCAAGTTTGATTTATCTGTGTCATTTTTGTTGGCAGGGGGATTCTCCCTCCCTGCTCCACTCTTGTGAGACCCCCTGGAGTAATTTATCTGGGTCTGAGGTTCCCAACATAAGAAAGACATGGACTTCTTGACATGAGTCCAGAGGAGAACATAAAGATGCTCCAAGAACTGGAGCCCCTCTGCTCTGGAGACCAGCTGGGAGAGCTGGGGGTGTCCAACCTGGAGAAGGGAAGGCTCTAGGGAGACCTTAGAGCCGCTCCAGTGCCTAAAGCAGCTCCAAGAGAGCTGGAGAGGGACTTAGGTCAAGGGCCTGGAGTGCCAGGACAAGGGCAAATGACTTCAAACTGACAGAGGGAAGATTTAGATTGGAAATTAGAAAGAAATTCTATATTTCTTTATGTGAGTGTGGTGAGGTCCTGGCACAGGTTGTCCAGAGAAGCTGTGGATCCCCATTCCTGGAAGTATTCAAGACCAGGTTGGACAGGGCTTGGAGCAACCTGGGATAGTGGAAGGTGTCCCTTCCCATGGCAGGGAGGGCAGGGCTAGATTTCCAACCCAAACCATCCTATGTTTTTTGGGGTTTTGTTAGTTTTTGTTTCCTTGTTTGTTTTTGGGTTTGTGGGTTTTGTAGTTATTAAAAACTTCTGCGCCTTTAACTTGCAGAACCATCAGTTGAGTTTGGAGAGTCTTCCATGTATCCATCAGGCACTGTTAGCTGTTGTACCTGTTTTTGGTAATTAAATAAGCACTGAAGGAAGGCTGTGCACACACTTGCAAACCACTGCCTGTAACACACAGAACATCTTGTTGTATTCTCGCTTGGACCAGCATGGAGAGAAATACCTTGAGGGTTTATCTCTGTTCTCTTTATTCCTTTACATTTATAAATATATACATGACTGGAAAGACAGAAAGAAAAAGGAGTTTTGCCAGGGAGTGAACTAAATCACAGAGTAACAATACCAGGGAAGAACACGAACAGAAGCAGAAAGGGTCAACCTGCCTTAATGAAATTACACCGTTTGAGGTTGTTATTTTAAGAGCTTTTCCATCTCGCTGTACCTGAGCACCAGTGTCATGCTGTTAAATCCAGGAGGCTGAATTGCTTCAGTGTGCTCTGGGACAACGTCCTGATACAGGAGAGAGGCTGTAATGGTTCAGGTTAACTCATACCAGCAGCTGCTGTAATGTTTGGCAGCTGGAGTGCTGTTCCCTGTGCTCTTCCTTCTCTTGCACTGGGGAATATCAGGAACAGTGGGTCTGCGGTGCTGATTGTTGCCATGTTTTAAACAGTGGCTGTTGTGTATCTGGGCGTGAACCAGTGTGTGCCCAGGTGGGCAAGAAGGCCAAGGGCATCCTGGATTGTATGAAAAATAGTGTGGCCAGCAGGACTAGGGCAGTGATTGTCCCTCTGTGCTGGCCACTGGTGAGGACACGCATTGAGTGCTGCGTCCAGTTCTGGGCCCCTCATTTCAAGAAAGACATTGAGGGGCTGGAGCCTGTCCAGAAAAGGGAACAGAGCTGGGGAAGGGTCTAAAGAATAAGTCCTACAAAGAACAGCTGAGGGAACTGGGGAGGCTCAGCCTGGAGAAAACGAAGGTCAAGGGTGATCTTCCTGCTCTCTATGGCTCCCTGACAGGAGGATGCTTCCAGATGGGTGTTGGTCTCTTCTCTCAGGGAACAAGGGACAAGATGAGAGGAAATGGCCTCAAGCTTCCCCAGGGAGGTTCAGGTTGGTGGAATCCCCATCCCTGGAGATGTCTAAGAAATAACTGGATGTGGCACTCAGTGCTCTGGTCTGCTTGACAAGGTGGCGATCAGTAGAAGATGAGACTTGATGATCTTAGAGATCCTTTCCAACCTAAATGATTCTGTGAATTATATTGTCCATAAAGTGCTTAGTTAAACTTGCTGCTGTTTTTTTCCTTCCCCCCTTCCTCTTTTTTTTTTTTTCTCTGAGTAAGTGATGGTTTTGAACAAGTGCACTTGAATTTGGTTGCCATGGCATGTGCCTGAAGTCTGATACAGCTCCTAGAAAGCACACCCTTGACTTTAAGAATGGATATCACAGCCGAGATTGTGGATAGCTGATTACAGTCCTCATCTGCCTGAAGCATCTCTGGGAGCAGGACGCTCTCCTGAGGATACGGTGCACTCCGTAATGGGATGAAGGATAGCTCTGTGCCTTTCTGAGGGAAGCCAACACGTGGAGGCATCTCTATCGCTGTGTAATGCCTCCCTCAAGATAAATGCCATGGAAAGCCGGCAACGCTGGACAGATTTGCTCTGCCATATGCTTGTGGAGGAGTGTTTTTCTGAAGCATTTATGTATGACTGGTAATCATAGATTTGGTTTAGAGAGACGTTTCTGAAAGTGTGAAGGGAAAGGAAGGGCAGCATGGTAATTTGAATTAATTGTAGTGTTTATCAAGTCAACATCCAGTGGAGACCAAATCATTATGTAGTCTCTTATTTCACTTTAAAAAGTAATAATAACTGAGTAATGAATCCAAGGTCAGATTGAAAAAAAGGGATACACCTCCAACATCTAAAACATTTTAAGTTCTTATATCATAATACATGAAATGGCTTTGGAAGCAGACCGTAGTGGGGTGGGTTTTGCTTGTTTGCTTTTTTTTCCATTTTAATCTGCAAATAGATATGTGGAGATAGTTCTTTGTGCTGCACAGAGCTGAGAACAGCCAAAAAAGACAAAAATTCTGGTCTAGCACATGCATTAGGAAAAATTTCCTCGCTGAGAGGGCTGCCAAGCCTTGGAACAGGTTGCCCAGGGCAGTGGTGGAGTCACCATCCCTGGGTGGATTTAAAAGATGTGTAGTTGTGACACTTAAGGACATGGGCTAGTGGTGGCCTTGGCAGTGCTGGGGGAAGGGTTGGACTCGATGATCTTAGAGGGCTTTTCCAACCTAGAAAAGTCTATGATTCTGTGATTGTTGTGGTAGGAATTCATGTTTTAAGACCTTTGGCTCCCTTACTGGAGGCAGGGAGAAGAACAAAGATGCAGAGCCTTGAGCAAGAAATCTGAGATCCATGACCCGGACCTTCATCCCCTGGTTTCAGGGGATCAAATCCAGAGGTACCAAACAGTACCTGGATGCACACCCTGAAACAAAAGGGTTGAGTTGCTGGTGTTCAGTCACATCCTGCTCCAAAAGTCCTGCCAGGACTGATGGCATAATTGGCAGTTTAAAGGATTGCTCTGTTTCCCTCTGCTCCATCACCTACAGCACCACAACAAACAGAAAGTCAGTCAGCATGTCATGTACATATAAACTGCTCCCTCCTCCTTGGAGAGCTAAGCTCTGCCAGTCTGGCTGTTGGAAAATGGAATGTACAGATTTAGGAGCAGAAAACTGAGAACTTTTTTGGGCTGGTCTGAAATGAAAAAGTGGATATTTTACCCTTCTGACACATGATGAAGTATCTTTTGGTATCTAGAGACAGCACTGTCATGGGACTAGGCCGTTAATTTATTATGTGAAGGATGGTGGTATCAGGCTGTGCTTATCTGAGCTAAGCCTATTTTAATGATCAAAATCTTGACCTTAGAATTTAGGCAAAAATTTTGGATTAAATGAAGCAAAGGGACAATCTCTCTTTTGTGTAGAATTTGTAGAATCAACATTGATTAATTGGAGTTGCAGTGATTACCCACTGATTAAATTCAGTTAGGTTTTGGTGGTTTATTTTCTTTTTTTTTTTTTCCTTTTTTTTTCCTGCTAAATAACTTAATTATATCTGCCATGAGGGTTTAAAACCAAAAAATAAAAATAAGACAGGTGGAGAGCCTTCGGTTTCCACCTCATCAAAAAGAAACGTAAGTTTTGGTGACAGAAGATCTGTAAATATTTTATAGAATTCAGCCGGGAATCCATCTGGACCAGATTTCTTTTTTTAGCCTTTCATTCTTTTATAATTTGTCTTAATTTTATCTGCAGGGAGCAGCTATCTCAACTTCTTGAATTGAGTATTTGAAAATGGGTTTTTAAAATGTTTCCTTGCCAAATAATGGCCTGTAAGAGGCAGGTGTTTCCTTTGAGCAATTTAAAGTGGGACTACCCCTCCCTGCTGGGGCTGCACATCCTCTGTTTTTGCACTGAAACAATTTATTCTGAAAGATCTGCAATATGCACAGTGCCTGGCAAAATTTAATTGATGCAGTAGTTTATGATACCCACTTGAAATAACAGCAACACCTTCTGATTTTTATGGGCATGTAATCATTAGGGGCCAGATTCTCGTATCTTTCATGGAAAACATTTAATCCTTGGATTAAGGCAGCACAAAGAAGGAGGCACTGCTCAATTTGAATATTTCTGGTCTCGTTGTGGAACACATTAGACACAACTCCCTGCACCCTCCCAGTGCTCCCAAGATCTTAATTGCCTGAATTGTTTGTGGTTTTATTTGACCTTAAACTATTTCCTTCATGCTCCAGTTGCAGTGTTTTTATTTTCCTCTTAATAGTGAAATTGGGGTTTGATTTGAAAGGTACAACAGATAAGCTTTTCTGTCCTCTTGGAATTTAAAGACAGTTTCCATTTTTTGCATAGCTGATGTGTCTTTTGAGCATTCTTTTTTTCAAGTTAAATGTGACTTAATCAGGTTATTTACCACGGGGAATACAAATCATGGAATGGTTTGGGTTGGAGGGCACCTTAAAACTTGTCCAGTTCCAACTCCCCTGCCACAGAAAGGGACACCTTCCACTGGACCAGGTTGCTCAGATCTCCATCCAACCTGGCCTTGAACACTTCCAGGGGTGGGGCATCCCCAGCTTTCCTGGGCAACCTGTTCTAGTGCCTCATCACCCTCATAGGGAAGAATTTCTTCCTAATATCCAATCTAAACCTGCCTTCTTTCAGTTTGAAGCCATTCCCCCTTTGTCCTATCACCACATGTCCTTGTAAAAATGTTGCAGAGGAGCCATGAGCTTGTGAGTGGTTTTGGAAACAGAGGGGTGTCCTCAGACTTTCTGTGATGCATCTTCAGAAGAGCTTTGTGTGCTCAGGGACTCAGCAACCACCACATCCCCTCCCCTCAGGCTCTTCAAGACCCCTTAGATCCTCCAGCAAGATAAGAGGGGAAGCAAAAACCTGTGGAAAGGATGAAAACTCCTCCAACTTTTGTCCAACTAATTTTTGCACAGGGCTTCTTTCATTGCCTTTGTCACTTTATTTTTTGGGGGGTGGTGGTGGTAACAAATCCCCTCAGTTCACCTTTTATTTTTTGGACATTTCTCTTCCTGCATAAGCTGTTCCATGCTTTTTTCACCTCATCTTTGAATTTTCAGTTTCATTTTCCCCATCAAACCACTTTTTGCTGTCACTGTCACCTTGCAGCTGTAGTTTCCATGGGTTATTTTGTGTCTCTGCAGGTTTGGATGGCTTCCCAAAGCTCTGAATGTAACACAAGCAAACGGTGCAATAGAACATTTGAAATACAAGTTCTTTTGGTCCATGTCCCAACTCCATTACAGAGGTCCCCTTCCTTTTATGTTTTATTTATTTTCAGAGTGGCGCTTTCTTCAGGCTGAAAAAGGTTTCTGAGGCAAAAAATATCCGTTAAAAACCTGACTGATGGCTGCAAAGTGCAAGGGGAAACAATTCTCAAATGTGGATCCTATTGTTTATGTAGAGTCAAGTCACTGAAGACACCCACCAAACAATAAAATAATGGGACCAGTGAGATTAGACAAGCTTGGATAGAGAATGTTAAAAATCAAGTGTGGGAGTCTGTATTTCTACTCAATATTGCATCTCTGTATAATGATGTCGGAATGGGAATTCCTGTGCGATGGAAGTTCTGTGGGCATTGCTGTCACCAGCTGAGAGCAGAACAGAGTCTGTCTCTCACCTCACCTTTTTGGGACCTAAATATTTTTATACCTTATAACCACCTTAATTCACATTCATCTCTAAGAGGGATGCAATTATACGACATAATTACAGTATTTCTGTGCAGAGCAGTAAAATGAAGCACAACGCAGATGTATCTTTTGCACGCTCTTCATCAGGTGTGAACTTGGCACCTGTTAGTTCCTTGTGCCCATTCCTGGCTTTAGACTCCAAAATGTGTTTACCTTCATAAATGCACTGATGGATTTAGATTTGATCCTGCCTGGACACAGAAGGATGCTCAGCCACAAGCCCTTGGTATGTGACAGGCCTCTGTTAATGCTCTTGCTTTCTCCTTTATCCTTTCCCTCCTCTCTTGGGTGATGGAGATGTGGTTTTCTTCTGGCTGTTAGGGCTGGGTCTAACCTTGTTTGCAAGTCCAAATTACGGGGGCTGAGTGGAGTCATCCTCACCATGGCCATGGAGAGAGGTAAAAGAGAGCAGCTGACCAGAAGAGGTGAATTTCAAGTATCCTGGCAGCCCTTGAACTTCTGTTTTCGTGCTTTCCTGAAGGATTTCCTTCTAGAATTGTCACAGGAAGAGATGAACTGGGTCAGGACAGACATGCAAAATGAACCAAATCCAGGCCATTTTGTGAAAAAAATGAGAAAAGAGTTTGTTCCTTCAGTCAGAGGTGGTACATTTAATGCCACGCAATGTATTTTTGTTTTTCCTTCNTGCTTCATTACTCCGCAGTTCTTGCACTGGAAAACAGAGGGGGAGGTTTGCCTTTTCCAGATGACTCAGGAATTCATGGGGTGTTATTTTATGGGCTTTTCCCCCACTCCAACATTGTTTTCTCAGTCTGATGAGACATTACATTTTTAATTCTTCTACTGTATTAGGAAAAAAGTGGTGGAATTGGATAAAACATTGAAAAGACTGGTGGAAATGATAAGTTTAAAGGTAAATTTTCAGGGATTTTTTTAATCTGTTGTATGTCTGTGCTTCCCAGGAGCTGCAAACTTCCTCCATTCCCTCTGTCTACTGAAAAGTAGGCACCTCCTGTGTATTTTGACAGGCTCTCCACTCTTCACTGGTTGTACTGACTTAAATCTCTCCCAGTAGCTGTGGGTGCACACTGAGAAGTGAGGGTCGGCCTTTTCTCCCAGAAAACAAGTGATGGGAAAAGAGGAAATAACCTTAAATTGTGCTAAGGGAGGTTTAGATTGGCTTTTAGGGAAAATGTCTTCACTAAAAGGCTTGTCAAGCATTGAAACAGGTTTCCCAGAGAAGTGGTGGAGTCACCATTCCTGGAGGAATTTAAAAGATGGGTAAATGTGGCACCTGGGGACATGATTTAGTGGTAGCCTTGGCAGTGTCTGGTTGGACTCAATGATCTTAAAGGTCTTTTCCAACTCAAAAAATTCTATGATTTAGCTGCCTTAATTTGCAGCTGGTTCCCACTCTTCTGCCAGCCCAGAAGGCTGTGCATCATCAGTCAGGTCTTCCAGCCCCACCCAAGCCTCAAAGGACGTCTGAGATGGTGTTTGGCACCCACATTTCAACAAATGCACCCCACACTCTGCGTCCTGTCTTCACCAGGATCGTATGTACAGTTCATAGTATAAAAAATACAACCTCTTTCTCAGTGGAAAAAACTGCAGTCTGCATTTTTAAGGGCAGCTCTTCTCCCCCGTGCAGAGTTTGCCACTCAGCTGTTTTGCCTTGGCTCACTCGGGGCTTGGTATTCCTCTCGCATGAGTCACGCGCTGGAGCGGAGCTGCTTTTCCTCCTTGATATTTGCTCTTGGTTCCCTTTGGTGCCATCATGTGCTACACGAGCTCATCAGCAGGAAGGAGGAGTCCTCCAATGCCCAGTGGACTGTGAAATGGGCTGAAATCGGGTTTTTTAGGGTCTCTGGTTCATAACTGTCAGAGCCAACCTGACCTACACTGTTTTCTAAGCATGAGGGTGGATGTACCCTAAAATATCTGTCATTAGGATGAAAGAAAGATGGGAAGGGGATGAATTTAGCTCTCCACAGGCTGCCTCGGGCTGATAGCTGTCTCTGCCATCTCCTTGGCAAATGCTTTGTGAGTGGAGCTGGTCTGGAGAAGACGAGCTCCTTTGAGAGCACATATTTACACATCCAGATGCTCCGTGTTCGCTGTGTTGTTGTCCTGGACTGTAAAGACTTCAAACGAGGTGAAATCTCTTTTCTCCTGCTATACTAATCCTGTGGTCTCCTACCATGCTCTGCTGCGGGCAGGAGATGTGGCAGGAGGCTCTGCTCCATTGTGGAGCATCCCCGGCTAATGAGGGTTGGTTGTTAGCGTGTTTTCCGAGGATTTGTCGCTGTGTTTTTCTGCTGCGTCCCTCTGGTGAACTTCTGTGGTGAAAAACATCTCTACTGCTTGTTCCTCTCCAGTCCGTGTTAATATTCCTCCTGTTGCAAGCAACCCCAGCAATTCTTTGCCTCCCTGTGACTTGGCTTCTCCTGTGGAGTGTTCCTTACTTTAAAAACATTTTTTTAAAAAATTTAAAAAATTTTAAATTTTTTTTTTTCTAAAAATGTTTTTTATTTGAGGAGGGGAATAGTTGAAATAAAAATAATCACGGTGCTCACCTTCCCTCCTGGCTTAGGGAGGTTGTGTTGTGGTTTAAAAACACAGGCAGAAACTCCTGTGAACAGCAGATTGGTGGGATATTAAGAACCACTTGAAATAATTAAGGGATCAGCCATGTTCTCTGTCAGTGAGGGGTTGTGGCAAAAGTGAATGAGTTGGAAAATTTACTGTGGTTGGTTTTCCTCAAATATGTACAATGGCAGGTTCACTGGAAGTTTTTTAGCAAATTCACTTTAATCTGGCCGAAAAATTGGCTCACAGCCACTGCTGACTCTGGGCTGTGATTCATGAAAATTTCTTCACCAAGAGGGTGGTCGGGCACTGAAAGACTGCTCAGGGAGATGGTGTAATCACCAACCATGGAAGTGTTCAAAAGGCTTGGGGAAGTGGCCCTTGGGGGTTTGGTAGCTGAGAACATGCTGGTGTTGGGTTAATGGTTGGACTCAATGATCTTAGAAGTCTTTTCCAACCTTAAGGATTCCATGATTCTGTGATCTGTTGAGTTAGATTTACACTGGACTTAACTGACTTCCATCTTCTCCCATGGTCTTGGTAGGAAACCTGAAATGAAGACACCAAGTTGTTTTGTGTTTCTTGACGAATCACAACCAGAGGTAGAAGTAGATTCTTTATTTCCCAGTGTGCTCTGTGTCCTCACCAGACCATGCTGCTTCTCATTTATCCTTCTGCAGGATTTATTTATAGTGTGGCTGGTGGTGAACTCTGGTGTAGGTGAGAGCATATTCTGATTGTGTGTGTTGAATAACAATATTTCTGCTTTGGGAAGTGGAAACGAGTTATGTTTGGTGATGGGGGAGCAGTACCCTGGGATTTAGGAATCCATTACTTTATTAATTCACCCATTTTGCCCTGCATCTTCCTCCCCTAACCAATTGCAGCTCTGTCTATCAAGGTGTTCCTGTGGACTCAGAATTTGTTGCCATCCTCAGATGCATTTTTCATTATTCTGTTGAAATCCAATATAAATTTATAAATGCCATTTCTAATTTTGTTAAGCTGACCTAGGGTGGTGCAGTTGGTCTCTGTCCATTCGTGCGTGTACATCTTTTATAATTAATAAGTTTACTCTAACGTCAGAGTAGCAAACTAGACACCAGTTCCCTCTTTCCTGTGTTCCTCCTCCCTGTTTTTTATTACAGCAAATAGACATTAATATTCATCTTTTGTAACCAGTGAAAAGGCGGATGAAACCTAGATTTTGAACTGACTGGAAATTTAATTTTGCTGTTCACTGAAATATGTAATACTTCTGTGTTTGTCTAGCATATGGATAGATTAAGACTGTTCTACATGCAAGGTTCACAAAAAGTAGACAGCATGGCACAAAACAGCAAATAGAAGAAGGCAATACAGGTAAAAAATAGAAAGAAAACCCTTGAGGTAGAAGCAACAGAGTTTTGGAGCATTTGTATTCAGGCAATTCAGGTTTGAAGCTGTCTAGATCATCTTCTGCAGGAGCCAGAAGAAATGTTTAACTGTTGTATTAATGTCAGTTTAAAAAATAGGAAGGGTGACATCACATCTTGATCAAAATGAGCTCAGAGTGACCCGGCACTAAGTCATGTAAGCACTGCCATGATATAGCCTGGAACAGCAGAAAACATTACACACACCTCAGTGCTCAAAAGATCTTTGGTCTCCCAAAGACTCGGGAGTCTCCTTTTCTCTTGATCTGAATTCCTCAGTATCAGAGAAGCCTGATTGCTTCTCCAGGAGTAAAGATATCTGGGTCCTGAGGGCTGGCCTTGCTTGCGCCATCACTGGATCATTTATCACCCTCAGCTGCTGCCTTGGGGAACCAACCTGTCTTGGGGTGTGCAGCCTTGTGCTTTGAGGGCGGAAGGCATCCATCTTTCCATGGTGTCTGTGATCCTTTTGATGGAAGACTTTTTTCTAGCAGGCAGTTTTGCTCTCAAGAAGTTTACACAGCTTAAATAGGGGGAGCGGGGGGGGAGGGTCTGTGAATCAGAGATTTCCAAGGTAAACAAAACATATCCAGCCCTTCTTCTTGGCATTTGCCTAAGGCCAGCCTGTCTCTAGTGCCTCGTAGCAGGATTTGAAGCCTCTCTTCTGTTCTCTTGTGAGAAGACGTGCAGTCAGGTAGATGTGGAAGAAGAGTCTGTTTATTGAAGTGGCAACTGGGACTGACATGAAAGGAGAACAGCAAGCTTCCAGATTGCTTTCCTTGCCTCTGTTCTTCGTGTCTGATGTGCAGACATTGGTGTAACGTGAAATGTGTACAGATGACTTGTATCCATCCCTTCCTATCTCTGATGCTTGTGGTTTCCTTCTCCTTTATGTTTCATGTCAGTCCATCAGATCTGAGCCCTCCAACATCAACAGGAGGTCCTGAGTGGAGGCATCCAGAGCTTCATGGGGTTGCAGTTGCCTTTTGATGGACAGGAAAGGTTCTTTTCTATCTGATGGCCGCTGCTATAGCTGCAAATCTTGGGGATGACTGAGTGATGAAAGAAGGGGATAGACAGGAACTGTTCCTGTCGGCTTTGCGTGGTGTTGCTGAGCTGGATGAAAAATGAGATTGAGCAAAGGATGCAATCAGATGTGCTGAGAACAGCCAGAGCTCTTGGTGTCATCGCAATTAGGGGCCCAGTGAACCAGCTGTCTCTTCTTGTGGCTTGGTGTATATCTCCACAAAATGTCGTGGATGTCTTATCTCGCTCTGACTTCGATCTGACTTGCAGCCTGTCCTGATCCTATCTGTTCCAGGGACAAAATGCTCTGCTGCTGGAGACATCTACAGTGGCAGCTATTCACAGGAAAGAGAAACCAAATCCATTAGGAAGCAATCAGGTGCTTTCCTCAAATAAGGACTTTGATGAGGAAGAATGCAAAAAGAGAATTTTTGTCATTGTTTCTTAGCAAATCTTGAGAAGAGCAGGAACAGCTCATTTCTGAGATAATCTCTGCTGGTTTTACTTTGCACCTACTCCACGATGCCTCCGGGCCGTGGGCGTTCGCTTTGCTCTGTCGTGCACTTCAGTGGAGGAGGAGAGACAAGAGCATGGTTCAGGGGGTTGAGTCAGGCTGTTTACAGTCATTGGTGATGTCACGCCAGTCAAGTACCACAGAAGTGTCTCTAGAAGCTTCTGGAAGTCTGTTTAATTTGTACAAGATTATGGATATAATGCCCTGGGGGGTTTTATTGTTGTTTTTGTTGTCATATTTTGTGTCTTGTCAACCTAGGCTAGACAGTGAGGTCCTCAGGCTGTGGGGACAGGGATGACTTCACTCTCCAAGGACCTTCCATCAGCTTTAGAACTCATCTGGGAAGCAAAGTGTGAGGAAATAACTGTACTGCTGCACCCCCAGTCCTGCTGCAGGCTGGGCATTGCTCCCGGCACCCCTCCTGCCAGGCATTTCTGCTGCTCCTGAGCACTGCTCTCCTCTCCTTGCCTGCCCAAAGCCACCCAGGGACATGACGTTAATATTACAAACTACACAAAAGATCCAGAAGGGAATAAATTACCTCAAAGGCCCAGGGTGAAAAAGAAGAAAGTTGTCCCCTCTGGCTACTCTGATTGACCTCTGACAGTTGTGTTATGAGGCACTCGGGGATTTGCAATGACACCAACTCGATGCTAAAACCATTGAGTAAAAACCCAACAAAACAAAACAAGGTGATTCAACAACAGAGCTTCTTCATGAATTCGGTCTCTGGGAGAAAGAGAAAAGAGACAATTTTGCAGGCAAATTCCAGGTTTATTGAGTTTTGGTTTTAATAATTGAGAGAAAACCTAAGAAAAGAAGCTGAAAAGCAGTGTGTCTGGGACATGAGTGACAGAGTCATCCCTATGCAGAAGGCTTTGCAAATATGCCCTTTGATCTCATGACTTGGAAAAACTTTCATATTAACCAAGTTAGTCCTGGTTGAAGATATCTCTGGTCATTGCAGGGGGGGTTGTTCTAGATGACCTTTAAAAGGTCCCTTCCAACCCAATTTGTTCTACGAGTCTCTGGTACTCTGCCAGCAGGAGAGCTCTGCATCTGTCTGTCGATTTTACAGGCAGGGAAGGGGAGGCAGCTGTATGGAAAGCAAGGAAATGCTGAGTATTTTTCCTTGTGGTTCCTCTGTAAACAAATCTCCCAGTGAGAAATGAAAGGAGGTCAATCTGTTTAGTTCATCTGAGGGGAGGTTAAAAATCAAAAGAGAGATCAAACAGCAAAGTTTAAGAGTTGAGAAGACAAAGCTGGGGCTGATCCTTCATTAACTGGAGCCTCAGGGAGGCTCTTATGGAAAGAGGTGACCTGGGCTGACCAGAGGCTGTAGGGGTTGATGCGTAAAGATGATTTATGTGAGATGATCTGCAAGCTCTTTATGAAGGTCAGGCTGGTTGGTCAAAGGATTTTGTCTGGGTGAAAATTCTCAGAAAAACATAACTCAGGTGGGTCATCCAGAAGTGGAGGTGTCATCATCATTTATGAGTTCTGAAGTCCCCGGTGAAGGCACTTCTCCATCAGCAAGGTGGTGGTAGAGCTGGGAATAGAGCATCTGGAAAGGATAGAGAGGTGGGGCTGTGTGAACCCAATGAAGTTCAACAAGGCCAAGTGCAAGTGTCAGGGCAATCCCAAACACAAGCACAGGCTTGTGAGAGAATGTGAGGGCAGAGAATGGATTGAGAGAAGCCTTGAGGAGTAGGATTTGGGGGTGTTGGTGCATGTGAAGCTCAACGTGACCCAGCAATTGTGCTCTGGCAGCCCAGAAAGCCAACCCTGTCCTGGGCTGCATCCAGAGCAAGGTGGGCAACAGGTGAGGGAGGGGATTCTGCCCTTCTGCTCTGCTCTGGTGAAGTCCCACCTGGAGCTCTGGGGCCCCCAACATAAGAAGGTTGTGGAGCTGCCTGAGTGAGTCCAGAGGAGGCCACAAAGATGATCAGAGAGATGGAGCACCTCTGCTCTGGAGACAGGCTGGGAGAGCTGAGGTTGTTCAGCCTGGAGAAGAGAAGGCTCCAGGGAGACCTTAGAGCCCCTTCCAGTGTCTAAAGGGACTCCAAGAGAGCTGGAGAGGGACTTTGGACAAGGACATGAAGTGACAGGGCAAGGAGTAATGGCTTCAAACTGAAAGAGAGATGGTTTAGATTTTATATTAGGAGGAAATTCTATATTCAGAGGGTGGTGAGGCCCTGGCACAGATTTTTCAGAGAAGCTGTGGCTGCCCCAGTCCTGGAAGTGTCCCTGGCCAGGCTGGATTGGGCTTGGAGCCACTCCTCTGAGTTTAGTGGTACCAGCAAACTTGCTGAGGATACACTGCCCCGTCATCCAGGTCATCAATGAAGATGTTAAACAGGGCTGGACCCAGTATTGGCTGGTTTTATCACCTCCAGGTGAAAGAAGACCTTTCTCCATGTTGCCTGTTCCCAGAGGTGCTCCATCCTTCCTCATAGGCTCTCCCAGTGTCTCAGTTCATCTTTCCAGCTTTGGTTTAGAGCTATTCCCTTGTCTTGCCCAACAGGAGTGAAAAGAACGTTTTCCTCCCTGTCTTTTTGCAGCAGCTTTGCAGAATTGAAGGATTAAGTCTTCCCGTCAATCTTCCCTTCTATAGGAAAAGCAACCCCATTTACTCAATCTTTCCTATCAGGTTATGTTTTCTTGACCTGTTGTCATTCTCCGAGTTCCCTCCAGACGCTCTTCAGACTCTGACAAAATCTTTGCTGGAGTTCGTTGCTACAGCTGAGGACTCCGCAGTGTGGGGTCAAGCAAAAGGTTTGCTTCCCTTGTCGAGAAGATTGTAATCCTATTTAGACACCCCGTGATGATGCCTGCCACTGTTACAGGAAATGTCACTGCAGATCCGTGTTCAGCTTGAAGTCTGTGGCATCCATCCATCCTTCTCTGCAGCACTGGCCAGCAGCTCCCCATCCTCTGTTGGTGCTCTTGTTTGCTCTTTCTAAATTCAGGCCCCTGCAGTTGACCTGGATCATGCAGCGCCTTATTTTCTTTGTTGAACATCACTTCTGGTTTGTTAAGATTGTTCTGGAGGCTGGAGCTGTCATCTAACTCCCTTGCTGGGTGCTGTGTGTGCCTTTGATGAGGATAATCCCTGTTCCATCACCCAGATTACTGCTCAAAATACGCATGGAGAGAGCAGAGCTTGGTGGACACCACACAGATTGTTCTTTGGTTATGGCAGCAGTCCACTGGGAGTATTTAGTGGCTTTAAACTGACAGAGAGTAGGTTTAGATTAGATATCAGAGAGAAATTCTTCACTGTGAGGGTGGTGAGGCCCTGGCACAGGTCTCCCAGAGAAGCTGTGGCTGCCCCATTCCTGGAATTGTTCAAGACCAGGTTGGATGAGGTTTGAAACAATCTGGGATAGTGGAAGGTGTCTCTGCCTATGGCAAGGGGTTGGAACCAGAGGATTTTTAGGGCCCTTCCAACAGAAACCATTCTATGATTCTGTGACTTTTCTAATTAAAAAAAAAAAAAAGTTCCCTGCACCTCCAGTCCATTTCTTTGGCCATGCAAACATGAGAGCATAACAAGTTAATATCAGCTGTTTCTCTATGAACTTCACTGCTTTCTAGCCTCTATAAAGAGTTGAATCTTGGTTTGATATGACTTCTTGCCAGCTGTGTAGTGACTGTCATTCTAGTTTTCACCATTACATACTTTCAGTGGCTTTGTTCCACTGTTTTTACAGGAAATGGGAAAAAAAACCTGGTGGGTTTCCAATTTCCTTAGTCTTTTCTCCACCTGTTTAGTAAATCGGCACAGCAAGTGTCCTCAAGTCTGTCAAGAGGGCCATGAATGGTTCCGATGCTGCCTCAGGCATCACAGGAGGAAAATTGCAGAATCCCAGCGGTAGGAAAGAACCTCTGGAGGTCATCTTGTCCAACCCCCTCCTGAGGGCAGGGTCACCTAGAGCAGGTTTCTCAGGCACATGATCTGTCAGGGCTTGAACATCCCCAAGGATGGGGACTCCACAGCCTCTCTGTGCTGATGTTTGGTGACTCTCACCATAGAAAAACCCCCCAGAAAAACCAAACCACAAAATAAGAAAAAAAGCCACTCTGACCCCAAAACAAACAGGTGGGTTTTTTCTTTTTGAAGTGGAGTTTCCTGTATTTCAATCCATCTTGCCTCTTGTCCTGTCACTAAACACCACCAGGAAGAGTCTGGCTCCATTGTGTTTGCTTCTTTCCATCAGATATTTATACACCTTAATACCACCACATCCTTCTCTTCAGGGTGAACAGCCCCAACTCCCTCAGCCTCTCGTGTGGGAGGTGTTCCCATCCCTTAACCATCTTTATGGTCCCTCACTGGATTCTCTCCAATATGTCCATGTTTCTCCTCCTTCCCATTTTTTTCCAGTGTTTTCTGGAAAGAAATGTTGCAGCTCATGTCTTTCTCAGCCAAACTCAACTTTAAATACATATCACTTGTCTGAAGTGCTGTTGTGATTTAATTCCAGCTGGTAAATAATCTCCACACAGCCACTGCCTCACCATCCCCAGCAGGTTGGTGGAAATGAAGTGGATGAGTGAAAGTGAGAAAGCTCGTGGGTTAAGATAAGAACAGTTTAATGATTGAGATGTAATAGTGAAATAGTAATAATAATAATAATAATAATAATAATAATAATAATAATAATAAGAAGAAGAAGAAGAAGAAGAAGAAGAAGAAGAAGAAGCCTGTTTCTTCCATGCTGAAATCTCACCTTTCATTCCCACCAATAATGCTTCCCACCCAAGTATCTCTAAATGGAGACTGATGGGTGTAGAACTCTTAAATAATTTTGCCTGCTTGGTTTTACCTGCCAATATCTTTCCCAGTCCTAGAAATATGGACCAACTCTTTCCTTGAGATCCTACATCCTACTGTTCTAGTCATGGCATGGTTGGCTCCTACAGGATATACAAAGCAAGTAGTTGTTGAATTAATTAAAATACCAATTCATGGCCCTGGCAGGATAGTTGTCCTTTTAGTCTAGCTTGGATGTGGTTATTATTTTATTTGTATTTTAGGTGATAAGGATAAAGCTGTGATAAAATCTTTTTTCTTCTTTCTTTTTCCTTTTTTTTTTTCCCCTCTGTGTCTAGGACGTTAGGAAATGCTTGTTCCAATTTGTACAAACTGCCTTCGCAGTAAATTGGACAATTCTCCCTGAGGAGCAGTAGACAAAAGAGTTGGGAAGTGCCATGGGGATGGGGAGGGAAATGCTTTTATTGCCAATCAAATTAAAGGCATTTATATCTGCTCCTAAATTTTCCTGTAAATATACTATTGTGGGGTAAGAATGTGGCTCCAGAGCTGTGTGAATAAGGGATATTTCAATAGCTTGGTAGGATGGGGTGGGAGGTGGCTGCTGCTAAAAAGGTTGGTTAAGCTACAACAAAATATTTCGTTTTCAATTACTTCTATTTTTCCTCCTTTACAAGGAGAAAAAGCTTTAAAATGGAAACACGTCCTGAAAATGATAAATCAACATGAAACACTTGGAGTGCTCTAAAAGCCCTCCTTCTCTCCCCCTTTGACACCACTCTGTTGGAGAAAAAATAGACACATTCACTGTTTGCCAAAACAACACTTGCCCAGTTGTAATCAAGTCATTTTACAACAGGGTGTAGAATTTTACTCTGTGTTTGTTGTCTGTGGCCTTGGGGAAGTCGTGGCAGGAAATGTTTCCACTTGCTTATCTCTGAAGAGAGAGGGTGGGTAAGGAACAATCTCTGTACAGAGGCTGTTTCCAAGCTGTTTGGTTGTCCCACATCCCTGCTTGTAGCGGTCTTAAACTGTGGGAGATAAAAAAAAGAAGAAAATTCCTTATCTCTGCCTAGAGACTTTCTTGTAACCATCTTCCATGCACCCATATTTTCTGAGGTAAGAGTTTTGCTGGATCTCGGGTTGCATTTTGTGATGAAGGCTGTCTTGGTAGTTCTGGGCTCTCCTGAGACCTGGGAGAGCTGAGGTTTGTTCCCAGGTCCACCACAGACTCCTCAACTCAATCTTCAGCTGCTTCTTGTGATGTTTTGTGGTTGTGATCAAGGATTTCCATCAAGACACCACAGAATCACAGAATGGTTTGGGTTGGAAGGAACCTTAAAGATCCTTGCATTCCACCCCCCGGCCATGGGCAGGGACACCTTCCACTAGATCAGGTTGCTCCAAGCCCCATCCAACCTGGCTTTGAACACTTCCAGGGATGGAAGAGCCACAGCTTTCTCTGGGCAGCCTGTGCTACAGACTCACCACCCTCTGAATGTAGAATTTCTTCCAAATATCCAATCTAAACCTGCCCTCTTTCAGTTCAAAGCCGTTACCCTTTGTCCGATCATTCCATGCACTGCTAAAAATTCCCTCTCCACCTCTCTTGCAGACCCTCATGAGCTACTGGAAGTTGTTCTAAGGTCTCCTGAGAGAGAGTACAGTTGTAGAGTGTATTTCCATGGAGCTCGTGGTTTTACAGTTTTACACAGCTGACACAATGGATTGTTCTGCTGTTGAGCGTCTCGCAAACCCTTGGTTTACAAGTTTGCCCCTTGGTTCCTCTTGTTTGCTCCATTTTCTGTCTCCTTGAAGTACGCTCCGATACACACCCTCACCCTCTCTCTGGCTGCTCAGGCTCCCACAGCTTGGCTTCCATAAGTTTGGGCTGAAGGCTGTTTCCCTAAAATGAAGGATTTCTGGCCTGGGAGCCCCTGCAGCCTCTTAGATGCCAGGTACGTGTGTACGTGGTACATTGAGGCTGGCTGGGGAAGCTGCACTCTGGATTTTCTCCACTTTTAATGGATTTAGCTCCTAACCATTGCTCTCTCAAGGCGGTTGCACTTTCATCCTCTTTCATGTGTCTGGCCCAATTAAGGGAGGATGGTGAGTGATTTCTTTTGGTTCTGGAGTTCTGCTGTCTGGTGAATCTCAGTGCTGATCTTTTTGCTTGGTTTTGAAACTCTGAAAGAAAAAAAAAGGAGAATGAAGTAGAACAGGTGCCTGAGGCCATCAGGCTGTTCCCAGTACAGCTCAGAACTGGGATTTTCTGGCGCTTTGTTTTCCATGGAGGACAAACCAAAGGAATAGCTGCAAGTGTCAGTGTCAGTGCATCCCAAAAGAGACTTTAGCCCTTTCCTGAGATATCTATCAATGAGGACATGATTTGACACGTGGTCATCTGCCACAGAAAGTGGAGGCCATTCCCAGCCTTTTGCACGTTAGAGGGAAAATAGTTGGTCCAGAACATGAGAAATTTGAATATCCAAGCCCAGAATGAAGCATCACAGCTCGTGTCATCCAGCCTAACACCCCAACATCTTTCTCAGTACAAGAAAAACATGGATCTGTTGGAGCAGGACCAGAGGAGGCCACTAAAATGATCAGAGAGATGAACCAGCTCTGCTGTGAAGAAAGGCTGTACAGTTGGGGTTGTTCAGCCTGGAGAAGAGAAGGCTCTGGGGAGTCCTTAATGAAAGTGGCCTTTCAGTACTTAATCTAAGAAATATGAAGACAGACTTTTTAGCAGCACCTGTAGTGATAGGACAATTGTTTCAAACTAAAAAAGATTAGATACAGAATAGTAATAATGAAGAATTTTTTTTTTTATGGTAGAGTGAGTAAAACACTGGACCAGGATGCCCCATCACTGGAAACATTTCAGGCCAGGGAGGTTGGACTAGATGACCTTTAAGGGTCCCTGCCAACCCAAACCATTTTAATTCTGCCATCACACCAAAGGTGTTGCAATTCTTGTTGGATTGTAACCTTTTTTTGTGTTAGAAACACCTGCTTGGGGTGTTTTTTTCATAGCCTTAGTGTAAGAAAGCAGCAGCTGGGTTTGGTCCTGCATCATTTCCCAGCTCATACAGCACCTTTATCTCTCCTCTTCCTTTGCTGCCATCATCTTCATGCCTTAGAGTTGAACTATTTTGATACCAAAGCCCTGGGACACTGTTGGAATGCTGGAGGATGTCTGGGTGAGGCATTTCTGTGGAAGAGGAGGTGGGAAGGAGGAAGAAGTTGTCTTCCTCTGACTGCTGCATTTATTTAATTCTGCTGCTACTACCTCAGGCCTTGCAGATTTTTTTTTTTTGATTTTTTTTTTTTTAACCAGCAAGGCAAAATAACTCTGGCTCCAATATTTCTACTGGAGGCCCAGGAGCTTGTAGCAACAAACTGTCTCTTTTGAGAGCTCATCAGGACTGCAGTGTGATGGATTGACTCCAGCCAGCTGTGTACTGGTAATGTTCCAGAAGACAGCATTACCTTTTTTTTGATCGAGTGCTTAAGACTTTGCCTTCCAGCTCAGGATCTCAAAGCACTTTGTGAGCAAGGAGGAATTAAAATTTGCCCTTTATCAGTGGAGAAAATACGGCACAGGGAGGTCAAATGACTTGCTTGCCCTCAACATCATTTGTAGGCCAGAAGACCTGGATTTTAATGCTTTTAATTTTTTCACAGGTGGGCATCTGGAAGTTTGGAGATTGCTCTGTATCTTTTATTTGCCTTTTCATTCCTCTTTTTTTTCTTAGACAACTGGGGTTTAACTGACTTTTAACAGGGCTGTGCCTGTCTTTTTCTCTGTTTTTAGGTTTGAAGTGCAATCCCGCATCCATCACTACCCAGAAAATGTCTTATGGATCCATTGATGGGAGTGGATTTGGGAGCAGGAACCCATTTGGAGGCCCTTCGAGACAAGGCTATCAACCTCTCGGTGAAGTATTGATCCCTTGCTGTAATTTATTCCACCTGACTCCCTGAGGGCTGAAGTTTGACTTGCTCAGGTTCGGTGCGGCTGCTGTATAAATATCACACCCTCACCAGGGGTCATTCCTGACACTGATTTTCAAAGGTGAAAACCAGACTTGTTCAGTTTGATTTGTGTGATTGAGGCCCAGCATCTCACCGTGCTCAGGATTTGAGGCTGCAACATGGGAGAGCAGCACGAATGAGGGTTTTGGAGGAATTTTGGGGGACCAGAAGGAGAAGTGCAGAGTATTCTCTAAATTGGCTTGTGTCTTTTCTCATCCCCCCATCACCTTTACAAGAAGTTTGTCTCACTGGTTGTTCTAGGGCTGGCTGATGGTGGGAGTGGATGAGAAGATGTACAAAATGCAGCGGGCTGTGCTTTCCCAGAGAATAACTTTGCTGTGGAAGCTGCTTAAATCTGAGAAACATGCTTGTATGTGGCAAACAGGATCAAAAACTCACTCAGGAAGTGCTGAAACCATGAACAGTGACTTGCAAATGGCCGTGGATTCTTTCTTTGCGTCATTTTTTTAAGCAGAGACTAGACCAGCTGTAAGGCTGGTCTGGCCTTATCTAGTCTGGCTTTCAGCAGGTCATTTTATCTGGAATTTATCCTTCATTTTGTTCCTGGGTCTGGCTTGCTCTTGGAACATTCCAAAGGGCTCTCTTTTCCTTTTTTCACCATGGAAGAACATCACCCCTCTCTCCACTTGCCTTTGTTTTCAATTGGCCCAGTCATTAACACAACGTGATTTGGTGTTCATGTTTTGAGGGTTGCAAATGTTCTTTGGGAAGCATTTCTTTATTTTGCAAATAGCTGTTCTCCCTGGATGGAAATATGAAAAAAAAACCAAAAACAAACCCATAGAAATTTCTCTTGGGTTTCTGTTTTCTTACAAATTTGGGTTTAATTTTGATTTTTTTTTCTTCGAACAGGAAGAAGGTATTGAAGGAAGTGCGAGTTGTCTGTTCAGTTGTGAATAGTGATTTTTAGGCTATTCTGCAAGGCAAAATTAAAGGCATAAAAGCAAGGGAGAATGGGATACTTGGGCACAATCAAAGAACTGTAAGAAAAGAGAATTGAAATGTGGACTAGACAAACGATAAATCTCAGTGCATTCTAGCTTAGATTTTTTAAAAAAAGTGAATATTTATTGTGCTGTATGAAAGACCTGCTGTTTTTAATGCAAATTCACAGAATACCTCAAGACACTTGAAATCTCTAAATATCTGAAGAGATCCCTCATTATGCCCTGCTTGCCCACGGCTTGGGAGTTGGAGCTGTGATGCTGAAGGCACCCTTCATGGATGGCAAAGTGGAGCTGGTGTGGAAAAATCGGCTTTTTTGAAACAGCCACAATGTGTGCCCAGCAGAGCCTGTTCATGCTCTGGATCATGGCTGGGAGTTGAGTGCTGGTTTCCACTCCAGGCATGCACATATCCTGTCTGGTGGCGTTGCCACAGACACATCTCCAAGGTCCTCCAGGGTGGATTTTCCCAGCCAGCCAGAATTGGTTGGTCCCTTAGCTAAGCATCCCTGTGGAAGAGATTGTAAGGGGAGGAACCTGTTTGCATTGGCCAAGGAACCCTGGAGAAGTTCCCTTTCTGTGTGTCACAATCAGAGGTGGGTCCGTTCAGCCTTGAGAAAAGAAGGTTAAGGGGAGACCTTTTCACTGGTTCCAGCATTCAAAGGGTGGCTACAAACGAGGTGAAGACTCTCTTTTCACATGGAAAAGATGTGGGGTATTGGGTGCAAGTTACTCCTGGGGAGATTCAGTTGTCAGAGACTCAGACAAGAGGAAAATTTTTTGCAATGAGAACAGTCAGCCTTTAGAATTATTTCCCCAAAGAAGTGGTGGATTCCTGAATGTTGGACAGTTTTAAAGTTCAGCTGGATGGGGTACTGGGCCATCTTGTCCAGGCTGTGCTTTTGCCAAGAAAGGTTGGATGAGATGATCCTTGGGGTTCCCTTCCAACCTGGCCTTCTGTGATTCTGTTCTATGCTCATCTGAGCCTGCGTCCCTTCGCCACAGAAGACTGACACATTGGATGCCTTTTGTCATACTATCCCCAAATATTGCCATTAATTAAGTGTCAGGAGAGGATAATGCAGCACTAATTATCTGCCTCCTGCTTCTGGACGATGGATGACTGCTTTGCTAAGAAAAATTGCCTTTTGTATTAGATCACGGTATGGCTGGAACAAAGGAGCTTGGCCTTCCTGCAGCATTCGTGTCTGCTCTCAGCAGGGGCAGACCTTGATGGGAATGTTCTGTGTGTGCTTTATACCTCTCCCTCTCTTTATAGATAATAAATAAATGAATAAATAAATAAAGCCAGGTATCCCTGCAGGTAAGTGTCCAACAGTGGTCCAGTGGTAATATTCAATATCCAACAGATATTGCATCTAACAGAATCCCTGAGATACTGTGACAATAAAAGTGAGGGGTATGGAACTACTTCATCTGTAATATAGAGAGCAAAGAAAAGGGGGCTTAGGCTTTGTTTGGTTTCTGTTTAATGAAAGGTGATACTCCCATGGGGGTTTCCTCTGTGCTTACGCATCTGTTTGTCTTGGATCCGTTTCTTCCATACTCGATCCGAATGTGCTGCCAGGATGGGAAAGTTTAATTACTTGAAGGTGATCCCCTTGGCTCTGGGCTGATGTGGTGATGGATGGACTCAGAGTCCATCCTCAGGCCATGTGGAGGTTAACCTTGCTGACCGGCCTAATTAGAGAGATCCACAGACTTCATCTGTAGCAGTTTGGGGAGGAATGCCAAGGAGGTGTTTTTGGCAATTTAGTTTGCTCTGGACACCTTGGTGTCAGAAAACTGTAGTTCATACTCTGGTTTTGATGGTGAATATCCAGGATTTATTGGGGAAAACAAAAACAAGTTTGGTTTTTTTAATTATTATTATTATTTTTTAATATTGGCAAGGTTTTGGGAGGAGAGAGAGAGAGAAGCTCAGCAGAACTCAGATATTCTGTAGCCTTAACCAAGGAGCACCCTAAGGTGTGTCACAAGCAGGATCACCAGGATTACCTGGAGTAGAGCACTGTGGTGGTTTGGTTGTCCCAGACCCACTGAAGGACAGCCAGGAGTGGCAAGTGGAGGCATAAGCCATGTCCCTGCTTTGCAGCTGGGAGTTACAGCCTCCTCCACCAACATCTGCTTTTCATATCCTCCTTCTGATCCCCAAAATCAATGTAAACCCTTGTGTTCCCCTGTTTCCTTGGAGGAGCTTCTCTGGGCTTCAGCTGGGCGTTGGTGTTGCATGGACAAATTAGAAAGCAGGTAGTAGAAAGTTATCATTTTGTTTTGGTTTTTTTCTTTTTGTTTTTAAGTTTAAACCTGAGAAATGGAAAAGATTGACTTCAAAAATATTATTTTTTAAGTAATGTGACATGTCTAAGATAAACAGAGACCAAACATTGTGCAGCAGTAGAAATTGAACCCTGGATTCTTACTGTATGCGACCTGCACTCTCTACCATGTTCAACCTATCTTCCCAAAACCATCTTTTTGTGGCGAAAATGAACAAAACCTGCTTTACACAAGGAGGTGTATAGGTCAGGGAATTTAAATAGCTTGGATTAAAATGCCACAAGACAGGAAATTTTTAACACTGCTTTTATTAACCTTACTGTAACCTGGATGTTAAATGCCAGCTCTGAAAAGGTGAGGTTAATTTCATATTCCAGCAGTGCATTGCTTCCATGTGAGCTCAAGGGACTGCTAGGTCAGCGCTTAATTTGGCTGTGACTTCATTCAGACCATTTTCCCTTCAGTTTCTCCTGAAGATTTTGTGTGGGACACTGGCCAGGGTTGTACTCAGGATATATCACACATGAGTCTTTCTCCTGGTTGGATAAGGTTGGTTATCTTGTCACTGAACAAAATGAGATTGGTCCCTGCAAGCTGTCCTTGGCACTGTTCTCTGGGTATAAATCACCTAATTAGCATTTCAATACTTAAAAATTGTTAAATGATTCTTTCTAACATTTTTTTTTTTCCTGGAATCATGTCTATAATTTTCTTTGCCCTCCCCTCTCTACCACTCACCTGCCTCTGTGCTGCACCAGCCAGCTCTTGGGTGGAAAGTCATGTGCCAGTGCTGGCGGTGCTGTCACTGACCTGTCATGGAATTGCTTAGGTGGGAAAAGACCTCTGAGATCCTCAAGTCCAACCATTAACCCAGCACTGCCAGGTCCACCACTAAACCATGTTCCCAAGTGCCACATCTACACCTCTTTTAAATCCCTGTGGGGATGGTGACTCAGCCACTTCCCTGGGCAGCCCATTCCAGGGCTTGACAAACCTCTCAGTGAAGATTTTTTCCCAAATATCCAGTCTAAATACCCTCCTTACAGATGAACCACCCTTCTGTCCTCTCCAATCTTATTTTCCTCGTTTTCTAGAAGTTTTGGAAAGTGTTTTGTCCTTAAAAAGCCATCATGTGGTTCATGGTTGCCTCGAAGTTTGGCAGAGTCGCAGAGCTCGTGTGCTCCATGGGAGGGAGATGTTCAGATCATCGTGACCCTTTGGTGGGATGGGGATGGCAGAAGCTCTGTTTCGAACACAAAACTCACTCAAAAGCTCGAGTACAAACCAGCACCATGGCCTGACCACCACGTGGCCTCACTGTAGCCCCAGGTCTGGTGTCAAATGTGGGAAGGAATCCACTGCCAGCTCCACATCTTGATACTGCAAAAGTGCTGAAGCACAGGACAAACTCCTGAGTACACAAGGAGTCCCCCTGAGGTTAATTAACACTGAGCAGGTGGTTAATCCTTTTGCTATAATTGGGGCCTGAGCACTGCTTTAATTTTGCATCAGCCTCTTAAATTAATTCCAGTACTCGGAATGCTTTGCTGAAGGGAACTTAAAACCTGTGGTCGTTGCAGTGTAAGGCATTGCCCAGAGGGTCTGGTGGGAGGTGAAGGTCTGGTTGTGGCTACTGCTCCTCACTGGGGCAGTGAGGAACACAATCATGCACTTAAATGTCCTCAGGAAAGAGTGCTAGAAAGAGTTAAGGGCAATGAAAGAAAGCGAGAACAAAATCGTTTAATCTTTTGAGGAGATTTGAAGCTACTCTGCAATATTAGGGGTGGTTTTTTCAAAGGCTGAAGTGTCAAACTGAAGGGCTGGACCAGATCACAGTCAGTAATTTAACCAAAGTGTGCTTTTGGGATGGAGTCCTGTCAGATGTGGAATTAGAGAATCGTAAAGGTTGAAAAAGACCTCCAAGATCATCAAGTCCAACCTTCAAAAAAGGAAGGACTGAAGATGTGACCTTTTCTAACACCTTTTCTCTGCCATGCATAGGTGGGTTCACAAATCTTGCTCCAAGGTTACCTCCTGGCCTTGTCTCTAATTTAGAGAGCTCTAAACAATAACGTGGCTTGTCAAATGTTGTGTAAAACATTTCTGAGAGTCCTGATGATTCACTCTGGCTTCTAAGTCTTGGGTCCCATCATATTTTCTTGAATTTATGGTCCCACAGAAGTTGAGGAGTTGGGTGTCGTATTTAAGAAGTCTTTAGTAAAGTACAGGTTAAAGTCTCAATGCAAACAATACTAAAAAAAAATCATAATAAGATGATCTCTCTCACTAGACAACCCCAAAATCATTTTCGTGGCATCTACAGAATTATTTCATATTGTTTCTTTGCTATTGTATGAAACTTCCAAAAGTTATAAATTTATTTTCTTAATCCATTTTCACTAGATTTAGAGGATCTTCTCTCCCTTACATCCAGTTCTTAAGAGATCTTAGCAATGATTTAATGAATTAATAAGCCTAAACTTAAGAAAACATATTAAAGAATAATGAACAACATGTTTTATAGCAAAAGGAATTGCCAGGAGAATTAACTTTCATACACAAATTGACTTTGAAGCTGTTTGTTTTGAAAACCTCTGCCCTATCCCTTCTGGCACTTTTAACATTATAATAAACGTTTTGCTATAATTTCAATATTTCAGGAAATGTAAGTGGTTATGCATTTATTTATATAACTGGCAAAACCAGAACACACCATTGGAATAAATAACTATTTTAACAAAATACGTGAGGATGCGCTGACAACTTCTTAGCAGGAAAAAAAAAGCAACAAAACCAACAAATGAATCCAAAAACCTCTTGGGTAAAGAGAAACTTTTTTTTTTTTTTTACTAGTTTTATTTGCTAGTCTTGGTTACTCAAAGCGATTTTAATGTAAAACCAACGTGTAAAAACCACGCTGGTGGTCCCAATCTTTGACAGAAAATCAGAAATCAAAGACACTCACCTTTCCTTAGGCATTTCAGCTGGAAATGCATTTAAACATCCTCTCAGAACAGCTTGCTTCATTTTCCACTCAATTACAGTGGAATTAGAAGTAGTTTAAGAAGATCCTCTGCCTGCAGCCTGCTCGTCGTGTGGGTAGAGGTGCCTTGGTAGGGAAAGCAGAGCAGAGTGAATGTTCCTTGTGGGAACTGTCCAGTGGAAAATGTCCCTGACCATTGTAGGGGTTTGGAACCAGATGCTTTTAAGGTCCTCTCCCACCCAGGCCATTCAGTGATTCTATAATTCCATGAATTGTGGTTCCTTTAATTTCCCTATGTGTGCCCAGACCTGGGGCGGCCCTTCTGGGATGTCTTTCCATGTGGGTATATTTTCCTAAAGGAAGAGAGACTGCCCTGTGCTTTATTTTCAGCTCCTGAAATGAATTTAGCTCAACCTTTTTTTTCCTTCTGGCTGCTCATTCAAAAGCTTTTCTTTGTCTGGGCTGCAGAGGAAACAAAAGTTTTATTAACAAAATAAAACTCGGCTGCCACCTCATTCAAACTTTGTACCAGTTCTTGTTTAAGCTGTTCAGACCTGGACAAGACATCAGTGATTTTAAACTGAAAGAGGGAAGGTTTAGATGAGATCTGAGGAAGAAATTCTTCCCTGTGAGGGTGATGAGGCCCTGGAATAGGTTGTCCAGAGAAGCTGTGGATGCCCCACAAATGTTTAAGGCCAGCTTGGATGGGGCTTGGAGCAACCTGGGATAGTGGAAGGTGTCCCTGCCCATGGCAGGGGTTGGAAGGAGATGATCTTTAAGGTCCCTTCCAACCCAAACCATTCTGTGTGTCTGATTCTCTGATCAATGCTCCCAAGATTCTTTAATTCTGTAGATTGAATCCAATTGTGTTTTTTGCAGCTTTCTCAGTTTCTCGAGAGCACTTCTCCAGTTAGGAGAGCAGAGCCCTTCTCCAAAAAGCCATAAGGGAGTCCTTGGCTGTGTTATGAAGTTCCTGCAAGTGCTGCGAGGCTTCCTCAACATTTTCTACACCACTGGGCTTCCACCCTGTGCTTTGCATCCTTGTTCTTTCCATCGTGGCAATATCCAGTGCTTGGATAGGATCTGAAGCCTGTTTTTCTTGATCTCTGCCTGCAAAAAAGTCTACTTGAAACAAGACAGAGCTGAAATTGAGCAGTAGGATAGCTGCATGACCTTGTATGAACATCTGTCCATGTTTGCTGAATGGGGATCCATGGGAAAGTGGATGAGGTTGGAGCAACCCTTCTGCAGCTGTTTGCTTTTCCATCAGAGCTGTCTCTACGGACACATCCCAGTGCTCCCCAGCATCCTGCTGTGCCAGGCAGATGTGCTGCCACGATGGTTTCATTCTGAAACCGGGGGTAGAGCAGATCAGAGCTTATTCCATGTTTGCTGGAATATTTCCAGCCTCTGGAGTGGTGGCTGCATCCCATTTTGGTTCATCGAGCTGTCTCCCTAGGAAGGAAGCAGAACCAGGCTCCAGACAGGCTAAATACTCCAGCCAGCATTTTTCCTGAGGTTCTGCAACTCCTTTCCTGCAACATGAAGGGGAGAACCCCCAAACTTCACTGGAAAAGGTGGTGTCCAGGAACAGGCTGTTGTTTCTAACACAGCTTTGTCCACTCCATGTTGTATTCACTTCTTGGAAAGGTGCTGGCACTTTTTATTGCCCTTATGACTGCTAAAAGGTCTTTTTTTCTATTTTTTTTCTTTCGGATTTTGTTATTAATGTGCTCATCAGGAAACCAAATGAGGTTGAAATTCAATTCAGCTTGGTCTGTCCTAGTTTGGATTGCAAAGATATCCATGTACAGTGATGCTCTGTTTCCTCTACTATTGCTGTGGTAACCCCAGTAAATTTGGGAATGGACATTCCTGGGCATTGGAAGAAGAGCTAGAATAGTTTCTGGCAGGAATTTGCTTTGTCCCAAGCATTCCCCAGGTGTGAATCAGACATTGGCACAGCTCAGATTCTTAGCACAGGTGAGACTGTGCTACCTCACCCTGATCCTTGGCTGCAAACCAAACCTGATATTAACTAAATTGCTTCAGAATTTTTTTTTTTTTTTTTCTGTTGCAGGGTTTCCACTTGGGGTTTTGGCTGTGAAAGGGAACAAATCTAAAAAGTCTAAAACCTGGGATAAAGTTTAGGAAGGGAAAACGTCTCTGTTGCCTATGCTGTTGTGATATGGGCAGTGGATGCTGCAGGACATGCTGAGTGAGATGGAACTCTGCATATTTGAGATGTTAAGATATCAATAGTAATAAAATATTAATATTTAAAGTAGTAGGTAAACTAGCAAAATTTCTGTGCATTAATGCAGCTTGTAGCCTACCAAGTCTTTGATCTTTTGGAGAGCACATCCATGTCTTGGTCACCTCTGTCACTGCTCCATAGTGTGGCCAGGTGCAAATCTCTTAACTTCCCTGTTTTCTTGTTCCCTTCCCTCCTGTACTTAATATTATCCAATTAATTAAAGTCTCAAGGATGTAGAATTTCTTAATTGATTAGAAATTAAAGAATTTAGCATCCTTTGTGTATGATGCGTCTTCCTTTTTCTCTTCGAAAATGCAAGTGGAGTTTTATGGCATTACCTTCTGCCAGGAAAATGGGGATGGAGATTTATAGAGATACTGAAAAAAACACAGTTGTGGATTTCTGTTCTGCAGCCTTGCTCTAAGGATGTATTTATTTGCAGAACATACACAAATCTCACTTCTGTACATAATGGAGGGGTAGACATGGCTGACCCAAATACGTATGACACAAACAGAATTTGAGTGGAGAGAAAAAAAAAAAAAAAAAAAGGAATAAAGCATTTATCCATGCTGTCAGTCCAGAAATATTATTTCTGAATATCTCTTCTTCCAGGTGACGTTTGCTTGGAGACTGACACTGGCAGCTAGAAGTGGGCAGGGATTAAAGATCAACAGCGGGGAAGGACGCGACAGATGTAAGCAGGTAGATTGGGGATTAGGGTGAATTAGTGTGGATGGAAAGCATTTAGGAGCAAGGAGGGATTTTAAATTGGATGTTAGGATGTGTGCATTGCAGATCTTCCCTGAATTTCTCTGTTACACTTGGATATTAATGGCTGGGATTTACGAGCACGTTCCGTGGCTGTTGATGTGGCTGAAGGCAGTGGCAGTGCTGCAGGTGGTTGTGGTGGGGTGGAAGAAGCAGTTTGAAGAGGTTCTGAGGTGTACAAGTGGTTCTAAAACCAATTTCCCATTATTTCCTGATCCCAAGCTGGAAACACGTTTTGGGGATATCTCTGTGTTTCTCAACTTTTTTCTGGCTGCTGAGGGTCGCAATGGGATGATGTTACTGTTGGGTTTTTTTCTACATGAGCACGTCTTAAGTATATTAAAAATTCTTTAATTCCTTCTAAAGCCAATATTTTTAGTGGAAATCAAGCTTGAAGTGGTAGTCAGGTGATTCATGGGAGATAAAGTACCAGGATTAAAATATTCCCAATGGGCTTTTTTACAGTTTTTGTCCTATTTTCAGAAACTCTTTAAGGTCAGACCTCACAGATCTCCAGGTACTTGATGCAGCTGGGGATATGGGAGAGGATGGTCCAAGGCCCCTTTCTGCTGTGGACGGTTTTTAAGGATCTCTTGAAATTTCAATGTTGTTTTGTTTTGTTTTGTTTTTTTATAGCCAGTGAAACCTGATTGCTCCTAAATGCCTTGGTGCCCAGCAATGTGCTAAAGTGGAATATTTCCCATGAATATTTCTGTGTGTTGGGCTATTCCTTGCTTTGAAAGCTTCACCCAGAGATTTGGGAATGGATTTTCAGGGAGACAAAGAATGCCCAATACATATGAATGCACAGAGCATTATTTGGTTAGGTGGGGAATTTTACTTTGTTTTTTTTCTCTAAATGCTTTGCTCAGGTCCTTAGTGGAGAGCAGAAGAATGAAGAGCTGACCAGAGCCATGCTGCATAAAATAAAATATTCTCTATTCCTTCTCCTCTCCTAATAGAGATACAGAAATGGAAATAGGGATGCAGCTGGCAAAGTAGAGGGACAAAGTTATGTAAAGAAGATTTTTTGAAGTCATAAATCCATCTGAAGATTTTTTGAAGTCATAAATCCGTCTTTTGGGGCTGGGAATAGCACATGCCTTGAACTTGGCATGTGAAACAGGTCTGTTGGGTATGAAGCTGTGTGGGAAGACCACTGGGAACCACCCCATTCTCCCTTAAAAAAGAGGTTTTGAAGGGAAAAAAACCAGTCTTGGGAGTTTGAAAATTTCAGACCTCCTATACTTTTCCACGTATGTGGAGACAACCAAAGTGATGGGCTGAGCAAAATAAGATTTCTGTACCACTTTCTCCCACTCATTCCTCCAAGTTCTTTTTTATTATTATTTTCACTTCTGCGAGATGGTGTAAAGCAGAGATTGAGAAAGAGGTTTTGCTGTAAAATACAGTTTTCAAAGAACTTGGGTTTATGACAAAATGCAGCAAAAAACCCCCTTTATTGCAATCCTGTAGTAGTCAGTATTTTAGATTTATTTCAGGTACTGCAGAGTTAAGCAGGTGGGGAAAGAGGAGTTTTCTGCTGCTCTTCCTGAAGTGCTTTAGCAGCCAGACTGTAGCCAGATATCTGAGACTTTGAACAGTACACAGATAATTCCAAGCCAGGATGTAACAACAATAAAATCGCTAAAAATATACAGGATGTGCATACCTGGGGGGAATGGATGTGCAGTGTGTGTGTGGTTTTCTGAAATGTAATTTGGAAGTTTCAATCATATTGTCATTTTGTACCTCTCCTTTTATATTCTTACTGCTAAACCAGAGTGATGTCGATTCATACTTTTACATTTTGGATCTGTTCACACAATTTCAGTATTTTTAGTGATTTTTAAATTTTTTTTTCTTGTCAATGGGGTTTTCAAATTTATTGCTCATCAGTGAAGAAGAAACCAGCCCATATTGACATCCTGACAAGGAGAAAAAGTGTGTGTTGATGTGCAGTAGGAAAACAGCCACTGTGGCAAAAAAGAGCTTCCTCTTGGGAGATTGAAATTCCTGGAGATCAAAGAGGTTGGGCCACTTAGTATTTGGGGAATTCCTGGCACCTTCTGCTCCCACAAGATGAGGGATGCTAACTGAGTTGTTAGAGTCTTATGTCAATGATTCTTTTTCCCTCAGATTTGACTTGGTAAGAATCCAGTGTTACTTCGTTTATTTTTCTTTCCTTTTCTTTCCTCTTTTCTTTTCTTTTCTTTTCTTTTCTTTTCTTTTCTTTTCTTTTCTTTTCTTTTCTTTTCTTTTCTTTTCTTGATGTCTAGTTGGTGGGGGGAGGGCTGCTTGTCTTGCTGCTGCTCTCCAACTCTTTTGTTTCTCTTTTCTGTCTGAACATCCCATCCTCTTTGGTCCATTCCCCTTTATTTATTTATTTATTTATTTATTTAATTCTGTGTTTTACTTCTTCCAGGCATGTCTGAGACATCCTCAAAACTGAGAGAGAGGGGGTGAGGACAAGGCCAGCATTTCAGCATCACTCTAGACAGTGGCAGTGCCTGTCTGTGGTAGAAAGCCTTAGAAAAGCTCCTGGTAGCATCTCTCCTCCTTGGCGTTTGCATCGGGGGGCCGTGAGTCAGGCAGGAGGGATTCCCTGCCCGTGGCCAGGGGCTCTCGCTGCTGGAACACGCTGTGAGTTCCTCTTCTTGGCTGGAAACAAAACCCAGCCTTGCTTTCGGGGAGAAATGCTGGGTATTCCGCTTGATTTGCTGTCCCTCTCTTTCCTATTTCTAAAAATCCCCCCCCCCTCCATATCCACTGGTTTAGACACAGCAGGGATTCAGCTTTATTCCCCCTGCCGTTTTTTTTTTCTATCTCTTTTCCCCAGTTGTTTTCATCCTCTATCTCTCAGTCCCTTCTTCCTTTTCCCTGCTGCTGTGCTTGACCAGGTTTCCCAAAGCAAAGGCAATGACATTGTTTATTACTTTGTTTTTCGTGCTGTATAAAGACTTTCCCTAGTTTGGCACGAGCATATTTCTGTCCACATCCCGGTCAGCGCAGACTGAGGAATGTACCCTGAAATCCCCTGGAGCTCCAGCTCTGACCTGCATCTGCATGGGAAGGGTAGGCACTGTCCTGAAGCACTTTACTGGGCATTCTGTTTTCAATGCTTGACAATCATTTTGGTGAAGAAATTTTTTCCTAAAATCAAATCCAACCTTCCCTTGGGGCAACTTGAGGCTGTTTCCTCTTGTCCTGTCCCTTGTTCCCTGGGAGCAGAGCCTGACCCCCACCTGGCTGCCCCTCCTGTCAGGGAGTTGTGAAGATTGAGAAGGTCCCCCCTGAGCCTCCTTTCCTCCAGACTAAACATCCCCCCCTCATCGAGATCATCAATAAAGTTATTAAATAGGTCTGTCCCCAATACTGAGCCACTTGTGACCGGCCACCCCCTGGATTTAACTCCGTTCACCACCAGCCAGTTTGTTACACAGAAAACCTGTCCAATCCTTGAACAGCCAGTTTCTCCAGGAGAATGCTGTGGGAAGCAGTGTCAAAGGCTTTACTAAAGTATCCTCATGTGTGGCTTGCTTCCTTGACATGGAAGAGGGAAGGGGGAGAATTATCACCACTTCCTTGGCAGGTTTCCTTTCCTGCCCAGCCTGCAGACAGGACAGCAATCAGGAGACCAACTCAAGAGTCAGGAGAGTTTGTCTGCTGTTACATTTCTTCTGCTGTTCTTTTCTAAGTCATATTTATTTGCCCGGGATGATTTTTGGGAGGTGATTTGCCTTTAAACAGTGACTGTGTCAGATCTATGTCAAGCAGGAAAGGAGGGGAAACCTCTACAGTGAGTCAGAAAACAAAGGTGACTTAGTGGCTGCTGGTCCTAAAGGGTTATAATGCAGAGGTCCTGAGAAATCCTTAAAGGAGCGCAGATGTCAGATTCCAGCAGGAGAAGTAGCTCAGTTCCTGGGAGGAGGCTCTAACAGGCCTTTTAATGACCCCCAGTGGCCGAGATCAGTTTTATCTGCAGCTTGGCAGAAACACATGCCCACGGATGAAAGGCTTTGCAGCAAAAGTCGTGCACAGAACTTGGCCAGGCGCCGGGAAATAACGCAGTGATTAACCCAAGCCTGGGACCCAACTGGGGTTTCCTTGTGGCACTGCTGGTTCCTGGGCTGCAGCGTGTGAATGCTTCCCCTTAGGCTCGAGCTTGGCTTCCTCTAGCTGTGCCTGCATTTAGAAGATCAAAAAATAGATCAGAATATTGGCTTTGCCTTCTGGGAGGAGCGTCACCAGGACTGAAGATGCAATCTTTTAAAAATAAACAAATTCGTATTGGAATGCTCTAATGCAGGAGCTGTTCTGCACCTTTTTTATTTTTTTTTTCCTTTTTGTTCTCCTTTTTTTTAAAATATACTTGATAACTGGCTTTCAAACTTCAGTGCTTTAGAGGAAGTCTGAAGACAGTTCTCCATTTGGATATTCTGGTGGGCTAAATGCTTTGCTTTTTTTTAGAGAGGATGTTTCTAGTTCCAGGTAAAAATGAAAAGGTAGAATGCCTATTGATACCTGTATTGATATCAAACTTGTGACGCTCTGCTCACAGACAACTTGTAAAACTTGATGCTTCAGGGATCAAGAAATACATTCGAGCTGGAGCAAGGAGGCTTTAGATACAGATCAAGTGCTTAAATGTGTTTGTAAACATCTTGTTTTTCCTTCATGGCTTGCACACATGGGAGTCATTAAAACACAAGGCTCTATAATCAAATACTCTGATATTAAGCCATTTGGAGAGCTTATTTTTATGCTTTGGGGTACAGCTGTTAGGGAGTTGTTTTGGTTGGTTGGTCCAAAGTTGGTCACAGAAGATTCCAGGTACCCATCAGCGAGTGAAAGTTGCTGTGGGAAGGCATCACCATGGCCAAAAATTCATATGGGAACACAGAGGGACCAACTATTTCTGTCACCCCAAAGAATATACACAAATCTAATGGTTGTGGTAAAGTGTAAGGAGATTAAACCCTTCTCCTTCAAGGTATTAAAAAAGCCTCCTAAAAAATGAAGGCTTTGAGAGACCATTCCCTTGTAGGTAACCTCTCCATTGTGTAACTTCTCCATAGGTCCTGGAGGCAGGTGTAGAAACATGAATTTCTGTCCTGATCCATTGGCTCAGCACTTGTATAATACCTGTGCTTGCCTTGGGAAAAATTTTATTTGGAGAAAAGTCTTCTAAATCTTCTGCTGGAAGATGTTTTGGAAGGGAAGGAGGATAAAGAAGATAAAGAATCAGTGGATGTCTGTAAAACAGCACTGTATAAATTTAGGGAGATTAGGGACAAGGCAAAAAAAAGTCATCGTCTCTTACAGAAGTGGTTACAGTATCTGGGTGAGACTTTATGAATGAATGAACAGCTTCATAGAATCTATAGAAAGGTTTGGGCTGAAAAGGACCTTAAAGATCATCCTGTTCCCACTCCCTGCAGGGACACCTTCCTCTATCCCAGGCTGCTCCAAGCCCCATCCAACCCAGCCTTGAACACTTCCAGGGATGGGGCAGCCACAGCTTCTCTGGGAAACCTGGCCAAGATGAGATTCATTGCTGTCCTCATATGGAGGTTTTGGAAGGATTTCACATCACTGCTGTCTGTGGGAGAGGAACAAGAGGGTAAGGAGAGAGATGGAGAGAATGGGTGTGGTAATCCCAGAGGGAAAATCAGTCGTAAATTCTTTACTCAGAGGGTGGTGAGACCCTGGCATAGGTTGCCCAGAGAAACCATGGAATTCCCACCCCTGGAAGTGTCCAAGGCCAGGCTGAATGGGGCTTGGAGCAACCTGGGATAGTGGAAGGTGTCCCTGCCCATGGCAGGGGGTTGGAAGGAGATGATCTTTCAGGTCCTTTCCAGCCCGAAGCATTCTGTGGTTCCATGATAAGACTCAGGAAGTGGGACTTCCATGCTCAGGGCAGAAGAAATGGAGAACAGCAGCTTGCCCTGTCTGCATATTTTGATTTCTTCGCAGTAATTAGGGACAGGCCAAGGTAAAGTTGCAGCCCCACTTTGGTAAATGTAACTTTCCTGGTCAAACTATGCAAACATTGCCCAGTGTTTGTGTGAGATCAGAGGAGAAATATTTTGTGCACCGTGAGCTTCCCACTCCCGAGACTGGAGCAAGAATATATCACTGACTTTGCTAATAGAAGAGCAAGACCATCGTGGAACAGAGCAGGGTGCTCATTTAGACATGATCTCCTGACATTCCTGGTGATTGCATTTTATTCAGGATCAAACACCGACCATCTTTTGAAGCTTTCATAGTAATTTTTCAAGGTCAACTTCTTGTGTTCCAGAAAGGACCCAGCTGAATGGTAAATTCTGCTTGATTGAAATCTGCAAAGCAGAACCCGTGTCCTTGCATCTGCAGTGACATAATTTTTCTCTGGGATTTTGGAGCAGGCACACACAAATGGATTGTAATATAGCAGGCATGTTTGATGTCCTGTCTTAAATCCCAAACTATTAACTTAATTAATGTTGTAGGCTCTTAACACCTCTCTCTACTTGCGAGCTACCTTGCGTGAGACTGGAAAATGATGCTGCTTCACCTTTCCTGGCCTTGTTGAGGCAGAAATTTGTGCTTTTTGCTCTGTATTAATTATTTCCCTCTCAAGGTCCTGATCAGTCTTTGATGGAGAGCTCCACGTGGGCTTTTAGCTCTGGGGTTAAGCAGCTCTCTTGCCTCATGCCAGGGGCAGCCACAGTTTGCAAGTGTGAGCAGAGGTACATTTGTAGATACACAAACCAAGTTCCACTTTCTTAGTGTTACAAGGGTATTTCGAGGGGTAAATTAGGGTTTTTTCTGCCACTGGAAAGGTGGATAATGTAATTATGCGCTCTTTTTATCTCCAGTAGTGCTGTCCTCTGACACAACCAGCCTAGTAATGTGCAAGTGTTTGTTCTTTTAGGGATATTCTGGAGCAGAAAAAGATGCAAAATTATTCTATTTGATTTGCTGTTTGTGTGGACAAAGGGGAGGATGAGATGGTTTAGCTGCCATCTGACGTGGGCAGTAAATTCTGTTCAAGCAGTGCCGTGATGTGTCACTGAAAATAAACTATTTTGAACGGGTCATTCCTTAATCAGATGCTTTTAGATATCTCCAAAATGTTCAGTTTAGATCTGAAGCTTTTCTGAAAATTTATGGGGCCAAGAAGTCCCCCTGTTTTTCAATAAGAAGGTCTCCATCTTTCCTCCATAGGAAGAGGAGATGGTGGGAATGGTATAAACTTGTTTTTTCCTAGTGTTCAGGACAAGACTGAAGACTTGGATACCCCAAGCTCTTACCTCAGACCTGACACTGATTCCTTCACCATTTCTGGGCAGAATTGGAAGCAGCACTTCTTTCTGTAATGATGTTGGTAATTTTTGTTACACATTGCTCTTTCCTTTGTCATTTTGAAGCATTTTGAGGATCTTGCTGTGGTTACAGAAATTGCAAAGAAATAGCTTTGTGTTGCCAAGCTGTCAGACTGGGCAACAAGGAAGGAGGAAAAATCCTACCATCTTCTTCTTAGGGATCAAAATGCTGGTAAAGGATGGAGGAAGAGCTTGAGTGTCCAGTCTCCTTCCAGACATTTTGCCTCTTCTTAATTCCCTAACTCCCGAGTGCATTTCATCATCGTAAAGGTCTCGTTGCAGATTTTGCTTTGAGTGCTAAAAGCTTTGCTCCCCTCTGCCTTCCTCCATGATTTAAAAGCCCCAGATGCTGATACATCTCCGAGACAGAATCTATTGCACTTTTCCTGCCAAGCAGAGCTCTGGCACTTGCTTTATTTCCCTCCTCCTAACACTCAATTTGCTCTTTGCCGGTGCTCAGCTGGCCCCATTGCTGAGCACCAGCAGGGCTCCCTCCATGCACTGCTTCCTATTGGTTGTCTCCTTCTTAATTTAATTATCCATTTCTAATGGATATTTAATGTCTGAGCTGAATTTACAGCACCAAGGACTTCGTGCACCTTCTGTTTCTCCAGAAATGTTTTGGAGAGGACATGACTGACCATCCACCACTTGTGCTGCAGAGAAGAGCTGTTCCCCAGGGTGGGAAATTCCTTTGTTGGTGTTTTGTTTTATTTTTTTCTGGAATGTGGATGCTGGGGAAGTGTGTGTAGTGAGCTTCCTACCAGTTTGTAGCAATTGCAAATTTTCCTTCATTATTTGTAAATTATGGGATGCTTTGTTGGATGTGTTGAGAATGTCTTTGTCCACTTGGATCTATTCAGGTGTAAGAAGGTTGCCCAGAGAGGATTTCCAGGTTGACCAGAGAGGTTGTGGACTCTCCGTCCCTGAAGGTGTTCAAGGCCAGGCTGGATGGGGCTTGGAGCAACCTGGTCTAGTGAATGACATACCTGTCCATGGCAGGGTTTGGAATGAGAGGATCTTTAAGGTTCCTTCCAGTCCAAACCATTCTGTGATTCCGTGATTGTTGTATGTGATGATGCAGGGATAAACTGGCCTGGGATTTGTAATGGGAAACAGAGAAACTTTCAAATTTCTGAAAAAGAGACAAAGACAGCAAGACTTCTAACATATTGACATGTACCAACTGCAGTGCATCATCTCTTCCCTGTCTCGTCTCTTGTCCTACATGAAGTGAAAGGAATGGCAAAGATGTAATTTCTCAGGCATGAAACCTTGTGTGCCTCTATATTTTATAGGGGTAAACCAAACAAAAACACAAATAAAAAGTGAAAGCTATTTGCTTTCTGGGAAATTTCTTGCTTTTGCTTCACAGCTTCAGCTGGGAAATTCGGGTGTAGTTTTGGAAGTAGAAAAATTCTTTCCTCAGAGGGGTATCTGCCAGAAGGTGGGAAACTAGTAAATGAAAACTGTTAATATTTATGTGAACACCAGTTCCCAAAGCCAATGGAGAGGGATCAGTATTCTTTCCCTGGAAAACAGGGATTTTATCTGTCTCTGTCCTCCCTTTTCAGCTCTGGTTCTGGTGCGTTTATTCATTGCTTTATATTCTCAGCAAAGACTTACACTTCCAAGTTGTGTTTTCCCACCACAGAGGGACAGGCAGTGAAAACAGAATAGGACAGGTGGTGCTGTCTTTTGGGAAGGCAAGGACAGGAAAGATCTTGCTGATGCTTAAGGTGTGCTGTTGTGATACTGGGATTTGTTAAAGCAAAGCCTGGGAATGTGATGTGTGTGATCTGTTCCACCAGGTATTTCCTGGGCCATAGAGTGGATTTAGCTGAGTTCCTCTGGAGGGAATTGCTGTTTCTCTCTCCCAGTATAACTGATACTCATGTACTGAAAATAAGTCTTCCTTCTTTTCAAGGACAGCTGCAGTAAAGGGAGCTTTGGGATGAATTTACCCTCTAATGCTGCTCCACAGCAAGAGGGGGTGGAAGGGCATTTTTTTTAACTTTTCAAATGCTATTTATGTGGGCTGTAAATATGCTCAGCAGCATTTGTTAACTCTTAAGAAAACCAGGGGTGTTAGGCACTCAATCAAAGCGAGGCACTGTGCTGCAAATGCTTCTCTCCCTCTGGAGAGAAGGGAACAGGGGAATAAGCGGCTTTATGAGAAGCAATATCAAGTCACTTTGCACACTTTGCTGGAGGGCTGCTGTAAGAGATTGCAGAGCCTACAGCTCTCACTCTTTTTTCATGTCTTTAGCCACTGGAGAGGATAATTCACTGCATTCTCCTAAAGGGCACGAGGCTCTGTGAGCCACCAGCTCAGCTGCCCATTTAGGATGGCTGGATTTAGTTTAATGCTGCTCCTAAGCTAACACTGGCAGGGATATTTAGCTCAGACACCCTGTCCTGGTGTGGTTGCCACCCTTCAATCTGTATCTGGCAGGCTTTTGTCTCTTGGGTGGATGGGGCTTTGGGCTATCTGGTCTCGTGGAAGGTGTCCCTGTCTGTGACAGGAGGAGTTGGAATGAGATGGTCTTGAAGGTCCTTTCCAAACCATTCTGTGATTCTGTGATTTTTCGTGTATTGCAAGGAAAGAAAAGGGGGAGGTAAGAAAAGTGAGCAGACAGCTTCCTCAGAGTCTGCACCAGTGCTGATAACTCAGTCCTTGCCCGTGAAGCCTCCAGGGGATTCCTTGGAGCTGGGCAGTGTTCTTCCCCATGCTTCAGCAATGCAGAGAAATGGTTAGGCACTAATCACAGGAATCTGCAAAAATAATACAAGAGGTCAAGAGAACAGACACATTTTTTGGACTTAATTTATTTTCAGCACTGGGGGAGGAAAATTTGCTGCTACTTGCAATTTGCCCGCAGCTGGGAAATGCAAATAAATATACGTAGTTGTAGAATCATAGAGTGGTTTCAGTTGGAAGGGACCTTAAAAATCATCTCGTTCCAACCCTCTGCTATGAGCAGGGACACCTTCCACTATCCCAGATTTCTCAGAGCTCCATCCAACCTGGCCTTGGACACTTCCAGGGATGGGGCAGCCACAGCTTCTCTGGGCAACCTATGCCAGGGCCTCACCACCCTCACAGGGAAGAATTCCTTCCTAATATCTGACCTAAACCTCTGCTCTTTTAGTTTAAAACATTCATTCCTTGCCCTGTCACTATCTGCACGTGTAAAAAGTTCCTCTCCCTCTTTTCTATAACCCTCCTTTAATACTGAACGCACATATTTGGGTCTATCAGATGTACATATCATGTTTACCAAGCTTTGTTCTTTGCAGAGAAGGACTGGTAGCACTTAAATGTGCTCAGAGTAGAGAAGATCTCTCATTTCTTCCAAACTGTAGTTTCCAGGAGAGGGCTGTATATGTCTCCTGCCCAAGGACACCAGTGTGGTGTGAGCATAATTTCCATTTTGAGAAAACAGGATTCATGGACTGGGTGAAAAAGATGGGCCTGGCTGCCTGAAAGGAATAAATACCACGGTGCTGAATGCCTGCCTTTCATCCCATCCATTTGTTTTGGGGGTCCAGCCCTGCTTCACATCTGAGTGAGCTGGTTATTCTTGGAGGGGCTGTTAACAGACACATGTCTGTGGGATCAGGCCCACCCCAAACAAGCAGATTTAATTACACACCTGGCAAGTTCATGTACTGGGCTGGAACAAAGAAGCATCCAGAGTGGGCTCCTCTGGGGAGGAAGGGTTTAATCGTGCGTGTTGTGCGTGTGATGGACCGTCAGGGAGCAGTTCATCCCCAGCACCGGTGCAAAAATGGTGATTAATAAAATTATAGCCGTTTATCCTACTAATACTAGGGTTTAACCAGACTGGTTGTGCCTTTCCCTGATTCAGGAGATGGTGCAATTATTTTCATATATGCAAAACTCGGATAATGTGATAGCTCGAGTGCTTACTCTCTGGTGCAGTTATAATTATATGAAATGTCAAGTCAGTTTAAGAAATACTTGGGGAAACCCCTATCTCTGTCAACCGGGAATATGCCAAGTGTTTCAGAAGACAACTTATACCTTACTATTAAAAAAAAAAAACAAAAAAAAAAAACAGGCCAGAAAGCAACACTGTGTGCTGTGTAATGTATCTTGAATATTATAGTGAATCTTGAATATTATAGTAAAGTTGAAGCAATAGAGGTGACTTTCCTTTAAGATTTGGGAGGGTGAATAAAACAGCTTTGTGTTGTTCGTGGTGTGACTCACAGATGCCTTTTTTTTCTGCTGAGTCTCAAATATGGTGAATAAAGGTAGAATCAGGACTTTGGTTGGGGGGGAGGAGGTGTAGTTAACTTTTCTCACAACGTGGATCCTCTGCATCAAGGAAATGGACTTCTGATTTAGAAGAAAGGCCTGGGTGAACATAAGGAATAGATGTGCTCTTTGCTGAGATCAAAGAGTGTGGGGTTTTATCCCCTTGAATGCTTTGGAGTGCAGAGAAGCCACATCAGTGTAACAAGTTGCTGTGGTTTGTGAACCTGATACAAATGTGAGGTAAAACCCACACACCTAAATCTTTCACATGGGTGTAAGCAAGGCAGATTTATCTTGGTCGGTTGTTGACTGAGAGCACATTGGTTTCGTGGGCTCAGTGGTGTAATTTGGTTGTGAATGGCAGTCATCGAAATACCGACACCAACCGCTCTCGCTTCTCACCAAGAATTCAGTTTAAAAGTGCACAGGCTACTCTGCAAACATGCCTGCTGAATCTGATTTTCCAAGAGTGATTATTAAATTTCAGATGTGTGTTTGTGGTGGGATTATTAAATTTCAGATGTGTTTCATGCTTGGATATAGCCTCGTGCAAGACGTGGATGGCGCCTGGATCACATCTTTCTGCAAGAGCCAGGAGATTCCGTCAGCCTTCAGAAGTTTACTTTTGATGCAAACTACTTTTGAGATGCAAAATATTTGGAAATCTCTTTTGAACATAAGGCCGGATTTAGCAACATCCTTGTGGCATTATTGGATCAACACTCACTTTGCTCACCAGTGTCACAAGAGTGTTTGAAGAAATAATTGGTTGCTATTTTGGAGTGCAGCTTAAGTAGAAAAATATTAATACGAAGTGAGGAACTTTGTCAGTGTTTAAGAAATACTTCTCTAGACTTGGGAAGATAAGTGTCGTGTTAAGAAGAACAGACAATAGCTTCTTTTACTAATTATGGACAAAGACTGCCTGAATTTTAAGAAAGCTATCTAGAAAAAGGAAAAACTTTTACATAGGCATTAAGAGTATTTTTGGTACTCTTTGAATAACAGTTTTGCCTTCTTGGTAGTTTTCTGCAAGATCAGTAGTGTCTGGATGGAGACTAAATATGAGGAATAGCTGCAATTTGATTAATGGTGGAATTCTACATATGTCCTGATGTGACATCCAGCCAAGGTTAGACGGGGCCCTGAGAAACCTGATCCAGTGAATGACATCCCTGACCATCATGGCAGGAGTTTGGAACCTGATGGTCTCTAAGGTCCCTTCCAACCCAAACCATTCCATGATTCTACTCTTCTGTGAGGCAAAGGTGGTTACAAGGCTCGTCAGCGTGCAGGGGTGCTCTCTCCATGGTACTGTAGACACTAAGACCAGCTCTGGATGGATCTTAGAGCTCTTTTCCAACCTTAATGATTCTTTGATATTCTAGTCCAGTCAAACCTCTGGAAAAGATGTCGCAAATTCTACTGGGAAGGGAAGAGGTGTGTTTTTCATAATAAGCCAATGGTACCGTTGCTGCTCCTCAGAAGTCTCAGATTTATTTTGGGGAGCTGAGAAGCTCAAGTTTCTTTTTCTGAGACCTTTGCTAGACATCCAAAGTCAATCTTCCAGTTCCTAAAGGGGGTCTACAAGAAAGCTGAAGAGGGAGTTTTTACAGGGACATGTAGTGATAGGACAAGAGGGAGTGGCTTGAAACTGAGAGAGGCCAGGTTTAGATCAGATGTTAGGAAGAAATTCTTTCCTGTGAGGATGGTGAGACCCTGGCACAGGTTTCCCAGAGAAGCTGTGGCTGCCCCATCCCTGGAAGTGTCCAAGGCCAGGCTGGATGGGGCTTGGAGCAACCTGGGATAGTGGAAGGTGTCCCTGCTCATAGCAGGGGGTTGGAATTAGGTGGTCTTTAATGTCCCTTCCAACCAAATCCATTCAGTGATTGATTCTATTTAACAGATTCTGAAAATGTTGCAATAGAAAGGATCAACAGTCTCTTCTGGTTTAAAATATCAGGTTCTTCATCATAACAGAGAAATTTAAGGTGAGTTGTTTAAGACTCTGTAATAAGAATGAATTTGTCTTCCTGGACTTGTGCAGGAGTTTGAGTGGGAGCTCCAGTTCTATAAATCAGGGTTAATTTGACCCATTTATGAGAAAGTAAGTTATTTGTAGGAGCACAATACACATCTTTCTTGTTCCTGCCGGCAGAAGGTGTTCCCAGCAGAGAAGGTGCCTTTTGCAGGTCTGGTCTCAAGTGGTGCAGGCATCGACGTGATCGTCATTGAGAACTGCTGGGGGTCATTTCTGTAGCTGGGTCTGTGTGTCTCTGTGGGATGTTGCTGTTCTCCCTCCTTACAGTTTTTAAATAATGAACAAACAACTCTTTTTGGTTGTTATCTCCTTTAATATATGTCAGGTGTTGTGAATCAGTTCCCAAAACTGACATTGCAGAGCATTTCTGTGTGTATATAATTCTATAGTGTGGATACATGATTTTTTCTTTTGTTTGTTATACGTTTTCTGGTTTTGTGAATTTGTTTAGGTGCAATTCCTTGGAACGCTGTACTAAGGCTCCTGTTTCTAGTCCTGCAGACCCTGGCAGGACTTCTGACTGATCATTTGACTGGGCTGAGTCATCCCCCCAGCCTGTGCCTATGACCAGCATCGTGGAATTCAGCCTATTTGTACAGGCAGCTTCAGGGAGATAAAAACTGCTCTACAGCAGGAAAAACCCCTCAAAAAACCAATAACAACAAAAGAGGTTTTTTAAGTCAGTAGTGATGGGCAAACATATCAAAAAATGTATTTTTCAACTCTGAAGTAATGTGAAATCCTGTTAAAAAATCGAAGTATGTTTTTATGCTTAGGTTATATATCCATAATTATTTCATAGGTAATCACCTGAGTTCAATCAATGAAGCACAAAAGGAACTCTACAACTTCTATTAGCTACTTTCCCTCAGAGCTCTTTTAGTCCTTTTCCCATCAGGTCAGCTTTCATGGTAGCTGAGCACCTGGTTAATACCTTTAGATATTTCAAGCCACGTCTGGGGACCTGTGTATGTCAAACATCTCTGCTCCCACAGCCATGGGCACTTCCAACTTTGCTTTTGTTCTGGCACGTGGAGAATTCATGGTGAGCACTTCCATGGGCTTGGAGTGCATTTTGGACAGGCCTGCAAACCCTTGGAGGAGCCTGGAAATTTGCTGTGCTCGTCACTGCCATGCTCCATAATTAATTGAATGACTCCCAAATGATGTCATTTTGGGCTCAGATTGACCTCAGAGAAATTTGGCCCTGTTTTCATACGTGGAGTCCGGCTCAGATCTGGAGGTGGCTGTCTCCCAGGTGGGCACTGTAACCTGTGTTATCCTAAAGGACCAATAAAAACCAGTTTATATTAATATTTTTGGCAGTGACTTGCATCACCCATCTGCCCAGGGTATAAACCAGTGTGTGCTCCTGCCACTGTTTGCTTTAGTGCCTGTGAGTCAGAGCCTTTAATTCTCTCTGCTACAGCTCCCTCTGTAAATTAGGGATAATTATTGCCTTCCTCACAATTCTGAGGTATATTGGAAAGTGAGGTTTGGAAATATATTTTGTTTTTCAGACACGAATGTTTTAAGATTAGGACTTCCACCTACTTTTTCTCGTCATTCCTGCAATTATAAGTGTTGCATTTTCTGATAAGCCACCCTGGCAGTCTCCGTGGGTTTTGTTGTTTGGGGAAGGGTATTTTCTTTAACGGGAGGAATTTCTAGAAAGGTTTTGGGCAGAATCTGATGTGGAAAGGCTGCTCTCTCGTTCCTGGGATGGTGGTAGCATCATATAATAGTTTGGGTTGGAAGGGACCTTCGAGATCACCTCATTCCACCCCCCAGCCATGGGCAGGGACACCTCCCACTATCCCAGGTTGCTCCAAGCCCCATCCAACCTGGCCTTGGACACTTTCAGAGATGGGACAGCCACAGCTCCTCTGGGCAACCTGTGCCAGGGCCTCAGCACCCTCACAGTAAATTCAAATTCTTCCTAACATCTAATCTAAGTCTCTGCTCTTTTTGTTTAAAAGTTTCTGGATTTTAATTTATGGCTAGAAACATAGACACACTGATAAGGATGAGGCTGTGATTCTGTATTCCTTGGTGATTTTAAGCATTTAATTAATCAATTTAATCACTTTTAAATTCTTCAATATTGATAGAGAAAAATAAACCTTTCCTTGTTGTTACTGCCTTCATTCTCTTGTGGCAGCAGAATCTTCACCTTGTCTACTTTTCTTTTAGATATATATGTATTTAATATTAATATTTGTTCTTTGGATCAGGCGTTAACAGCAGCAGAGCTCACCTTCATGTGTCAGGTCCCTCTGAGGGACCTCGTCAGGAAGAAGAATCCCTGCCTGTGTCTGAGGAATTCAGCAGGGATGGGCTGGTTCCAGCACACCCCTTTCAGCAGGCAGCAGCAGCAGCTTCAGTCCTGCAGAGCTGTCTGTCCTCGAGGTGGAAATTTAATGTTCCACAGCACTTTCCGTTGCATTAAGCACAGCCCATAAAGGTACTGGAGTGGGGACTGGCTCTGGTGGGTTGATGCTGGCTGGGGGCCAGGCCCCACCAAATCTCTTTCTAACTCCCCTCTCCAGCTGGAAAGTGGAGGAAAAAATTATATATTAAATGCTCTTGGTTTGATATAAGGGCAAGGAGAGAATTACTGTCATGGGCAAAACAGTCTCGAGTTAGGGAAAATGAATTTAACATTGCCAGTCGAAAATTGGGTCAGGGTCATGAGAAATAAAAACAAGTCTTAAAACACCTTCCCCCCATCCCTCCCTTCTTCCTGGGCTCAACTTCACTCAATATTTTTATTATCTCCTCCCCTCCAGTGGTGCAGGGGCACAGGGAATGGGGCTCATGGTCAGTTCATCACAGGTTGTCTCTGCTGCTCCTTCCTCCACAGGGATTGGACTCCTCACACTCTTGCCCTGCTCCAGCATGAGGTCCCTCCCATGCAAGACAGTCCTCCATGAATGTTCCCAACATGAGTCCTTCCCATGGGCTGTGGTTTTCATGAGCTGCTCCAAGGTGGATCCTTCCCACGGGGTCAGTCCTTCAGGAACAGGCTGCTGCAGCGAGGATCCCTCATGGGGTCACAATTCCTGCCAGCAAACCTGCTCCAGCCTGGGCTTCTCATGGAGTCCAGCCCCTTCAGGCCTCCCCTTGCACCAGTCTGGGATTCTCCATAGGCCTCAGGTGGATCTCTGCTCCCCCATGGATTTCCATGGGCTGCAGGGGGACAGCTGCCTCACCATGGTGAGGATCAACATCAGAGAGATGCTCAGCAGAGAGAAGTAAATCTGGGCCCTGCTCATCTGCATTTGGTGAGCCCAGAGAGTGTCATTGTGGTGTGACAATATGATTTATCAGGAAGAGGCCTCTAGAGAAAGCCAGAACAGAAGACCAGCTCCAAATAATGCCATGGTGCAGAGTTTGATTTTTCCCTTTGCTTTCAGCTTTTCTCTGCCACCCACTCAGTGTCCTTCGAGCTCTAAGTGCCAGGAGCTGAGTAATGCTCTGGTGTTTATCCTTCATTGTGTCACAATGAAAAGTGGCTTTGGTTCAATGAATGTGGAAGTTCAGTTCTTATCAGAGACTGGAATGGTCTCAGCGTTCCTCAAAGTCTTCTCATTTGCACCATCTCATGTTCAGATATTGGTTTTAATAGACAATATTTCACTATATAAGAAGGATGTAAATCTGTTATGAGGATTCCAAATGAGGGCTGCAAAGATGAGGAACGGTCTGGAAGCAAAGCCATATGAGGGGTGGCTGAGGTCACTTGGTCTGTTTAGCCTGAAGAGGAGACTGAGAGGAGACCTCATTGTCGTCTTCAGCCATACCTCGTGAGGGGAAGAGGAGGGGCAGGCACTGATCTCTTCTCTGTGGTGACCGTGACAGGACCCAAGGGAATGGCCTGAAGCTGTGTCAGGGGAGGTTTGGGTTGGATATCAGGAAAAGGTTCTTCACCCAGAGGATGGTTGGGCACTGGAACAACTCCCCAGGGCAGTGGTCACAGCACCAGCCTGACAGAGCTCAAGGACAGCGCTCAGGCACGTGGTGGGATTGCTGGGGCTGTCCTGTGCAGGGCCAGGAGTTGGACTTGATGATCCTGTAGGTTCCTTCCAACTCAGGGCGTTCTACGAGTCCAAGATTCTCTTCTGGGCAGGCTCCAGCATGGTAGAGGCCTCCCCTCCATTTGTGTATTTTTTGCCATTTTTACACCGGCACTGCTGTTTTGCCATACAATGACAGGGGTGGGATGGGATAAAGTGGCTCAGACAGCTCAGAAAAGGAAGATTAGTTTTGCAGAATGCTTATTATTTGATTATTTAGCCAGGCAAGAACTGTCATTTGGAGAGAGAGAGACGAGAGAGATGTTATCAACAAAACTGATTGTTTTTTTACTTTTATCCTCTCCACTGTCAGAATAAAATGAATGCCTTTCCTTGAAGAAATATGTATTTTTCTTGATTTCTAGAGGATAAACTTAAAGTTTAATTAGATTCAGTGATGCAGTATTACTTCTCATCTTCTGATCGCTTTAATTAAATTATTGCAAGGATTGGAAAGTATTAATCTAGTGGATGGAAAAGTGAGCAAGCGCTTGGGAAGTTTTGTGCAGTGATTCTTACCTTGAAGCAAATTCTCGGTAACCATACATGGCTCCATAATTCTGTTTTCCTTCCTAATAATCTGCTAATATTCTGTTTCCCTGGGTTATTCAGAAGATGGTATAATACCTAGAAGTGCGTGAAACATGTAAGACATTATGGAAATTATGTTCTACATTCATCAGAATGACACGTACATTAAAAACTCAACAATTTCATTAACAGCACACTTTGAATTTTCATGAGAAGTTTGGAGGTTTTAGCAAAGATTTAATAACAGGTGCTTTTAATGTGCTTGCTCTGTAGGACATCTCAGGAAAATATTTACTTTGAAACAGTAATATGCTAAATAATGTGTTTTAATAAACAGATAATATTATTTATTATCTATAAATAACAAATATATGTGTCTGGGTATGTACATAGCCACATCACATCTAACTAACTACTGTAAGGTGAAGAATTATCACTAATATTCTAGTGGTAACAAATGTACAGAGGAATTTAGATATTTAATTTAATTGCTCTGATATTCATAAAATAAAGTGTTAGGTTGGTTTTGGGGGGATCTTTGATATTTTTTCGTGGTTTTTTTTGGTGGTGGGATTTTTTTTGTCAGTTTGTTTGTTTTTCCTTTTAAGCAATGAGGAATTAACAGGTCCTTACTTCATACTGGTGACATTTCAGTCTACAGGGCTGAATACTCTTATGATGCCTCCTGCTGTTGAATGTGCCTTCTGTATGTTAAATCCACTGAAACGAATGGCAATTATCTCCAGGGATTTCCAGGTTTATCAGAATATAGAGCCTGAGAGCCTGTGCAATGCCTGGCTGTGTGCTCGCCCAAACCAATTTGCCATGGTTTCCTCTTCTGCTTTTCATAGATTCTTGTGTATATTGGGTAGGGCGGATGCCTGGCACACCATGGAAGTGATGGTATACAATGCAGAATTCTATTTTATAGATGCCATGTAAGGCAAAATAATGCATTTTGGTTGCAGTAAAAGTAAAAGTAATAATAATAATAATAATAGTAATAATGCTGCATTATTGGTGGCATTTCTGTCTTGATATGTTTTTTTCTGAGCTCAAATTCCCATGGTTTCACTTGCTTTCCCTCTTCTCTTATGAGCAACTCTGTTGTGGTAGAGGCAGATTTTGTCCCTCCCAAAGGAAACTTTACCTCACCAAAACAAACCAAGGGCTTCACTTGTCTCAGTGAAAGGGAGCTGCACCTGTAAGTGAATTACTTTAGTTCTATTGATGTCGGATGCCAGGAAACATTTATTAGTATTGATTTGGACTAAACACATCTGCAAGGGCTGTTCCCTCCCAGCTAGCAGTGGCAGGTTTCATGGATGTCCTTCCCTCACTGATGCGAAGCCAGGTGGGGATGACAGGCTGTGAGGCAGCACTGGGAAGTTTTCATCTCCCTGCTGCAGCTGTAATTAGCTCATTCTCCTGAGCCAGTTGCCTGCCAGTGAATTTCCTACACGGACTTGCCTCCTGAGCTGTGTTCATGTGGACATGATGGACAGACTGGCTTGGCACAGCAACACCTTCCCAGCAAGGTGGCTGGGTTCTGCTGAGCAGCCTAATTGAGGTGTAGGAATAGGGGGATGCATTGTCCATGAACGAAACTGCCTAATTTAGGAAGAGCATGGATGGGATCATTGCTTAATACTCATTTTGGCACACAAAGGACCATTTCCCTCCCTGCGTGGCAGTTGGGCAGTGGCCTTTCCTCTGTCCCCACCCCGAGGGCTCCCTGGCAGGGCTGGGAGCTGCCTCTCAGACAGATTGATCGGTCTGTCCCGTCCTCACATCAGGCTCGAGTCAAAGTTGCTTTATTGACTTAACCGTAATGCAAGTGTTGCCAAATCTAATACGTGGGAATTAAATGGCAATTATCCATTTATTTGAGCTGGCTTTTTCCTCCCTCTGTGTTTCAGCTCTCTCTCAGCTCACAGGGAGCTCTCCTAATTGAATGCTGCTCAGTGCAGTGCTGCCAGCTCTGGCTGGGTGGAGGGATGGGGGCAGCTCTTGACATCCTGAGAGAGGGGAAAGACTGTCCAGACCAACCTGAAGGGACATTCACCTGGAGGGCTTCCAGATCCACCTCTGGTGTGAACATCCTTACTCAGAAAGATTTCCTTTGTGCTGCTCTCCACAGCTCAGGTGTGTCCTCCATCCCCTGTCTGAGGTGAGCTGGTGTCTGCAAGAAAATTGCCCTCCATAAGCTGGGTGAAGAGGTGGGGCAGTCAGATGAGAGTTTAGCAAAGGACAGGGAATATTTGCAGGTTTTTTAGGGCACCCTTATGGGTTTTCTCTAAGAAGACCAGTATTTATGCATGTATTTGTGTGCTGGAGCCTGGGCTGTACCATGTCTCTGTATTTAGGTTGTCCAACATTGGCACAGCTAAGATCTGACCTGGGTTCAGATCCCAGCAGGGGTTACAGAGGTCTTCTATGTCACTGTGTATCTTAGAGCTCACCAGCTGCCAGGAGTTGTTTTCTACCCCTACCAAAATGCACCCAGTGAATGTCAACTGTGTCTCCTCCATGCAGGCAGAAAATGCTTTTTTTGGAATTACAGAATCCTAGAATGGCCTGGGTTGGAAGGGATTTTAAATATCATCCAGTTCCAACCCATGCCATGGACAGGGACACCTTCCACAAGACCAGGTTGCTCCAAGCCCCATCCAACCTGTCCTTGAACTCTTCCAGGGATGGGGCAGCCATGACTTCTCTGGTCAACCTATTCATACCCAATGACCAATATCATAGAACCATAGATTTGTTAAGATTGGAAAAGACCTTTAAGATCATCAAGTCCAATCATAAACCCAGCCCTGCCAAATCCACCACAAAACCATGCCCCAAAATATCTTAGTGTAGTTTCAATAGGGAAACAGGGTAAGAACAAAATGGTCTTCAAAAACTCTGTAAATTGCAACCTTCTGAGTAAAAATCTACATTTTGATGAAAGAGGAAAAGAATGATCATGAATTATTAACAAGATGAATCTTGCTAATGGCCTTTGAGCTTTGTTCTTAAAACAAGTCAACAACTGCTTGAGAAATGGAAGCCTCCAACTTTTTAATGGCCGCACAAGAATTTTAACTTTCCTTGTCTGTGAAGCTTGTTTTTTTAATTTTTTATTTTTACAATATTTCAAGACAATGGTATGGAAGTCCCCAGACATAGTTCCAGCCCATTTAGACACAGAGTGCTTTTAGTGACGCATTTCTGCTGGAAGATGCTCCTTTTAAAAGTGTTGTTTTCCACCTACTCAGACAGTCTATAGGTGCAAAACTTTACTGGAAGTTTTGAAATTCTGTTATTCAGCCATGATCTTGGGTGAAAATATGTCTAGCCTTGGCATTAACAGTTAAGTAGCATTATATATTTTTTTCTGGCGTGTCTTTCAGCTCTCGCAATCATGGATTTTAAAGCTGGAAGGGATCATGAGATTATTTTGTCAGTCTTTTTGAATTACCTGTGTGCTAAGAACTTCCTGCAGTATTATTCGATGTATATTCAGCTCCTTACATCACCCTTGCAACTGGGACCCAAAGTTGCCATTTCCCCTCAGTCTTGCAGGCAGGATCACAGAGATTTTCCAGCCTCCATAGAAATAGGGGACAGGATTCCAGTGGAGAAGGGAGAGAGCTTCAGATGTTGCAGGGTCAGGACCAGGACTCGGGACCATTCCCCTGCTCTTGCCCTCAGCCTGCACAGATCGAGGCCCACAGTCTACTAAGGTCTTGTTCTCCTCCTGCTTGCAAAAATAACCCCAAATCTCCTGTGTGGTGGCCCAGAGACCGGAGTGGTTCTGCTTCATGGTGCCATGGGTGCCTGTCGTGGGTCTGCAAGGAGGGAAGGGGCCACAAAAGGAGCCATCGTGACTCAGATGAGACTCCAGTCAGGGTTGTATGGAGGCATTTTAGCTGCACCAAACCAGCAAACAGCCTTGGGTTGGCTGTGGGTGGGAGTGTTTTCATGGGATCATAGAACCATGGAATCCATAAGGTCAGAAAAGACCTCAAAGATTATCGAGTCTAACCTATGACTGAATACCACCATGGCCACGTTGACTCATTTTTTGAACTCTTTCAGGGATGATGACTCCACCACCACCCTGGGCAGCCTGTTCCAATGCTTAACCACTCTTTCAGTGAAGAAATGTTTTGTAATATCTGATCTGAACCTCCTTTGGTGATGCTAGAGGCTTTTTGCCATTGTTCTATCATGAGTTGCCTGGCAGGAGAGTCCAACCCCCACCTCACCACCACATCTCCCGTCAGGCAGTTGTAGAGAGCAATGAGGTCTCCCTGAGCCCCATTTTCCCCAGACTAAACAACCCCAGTATCCAGTAGCAGTTGGTGGATGCAACTCCCCAGCAAGCTCATCTTGCCTCATTCAAATATTTGGGAACAGAAGTGGTGTGGCATTTGGTAGACCAAAATGCTCTTGCTCTGGAGCAACATCGAACATCGTAGTCCAAAGCACCACATGCTCTGCTGTTATAAATCTCAGCCTGTATAAATTTACCCCAGGCTTTTTCCCGTAGGTCTCGTGCCTCTGCACTGCAAACAGATCCACAGTCACAGTGCTCAGCACGTTGGCTGATATTTTGGTTATTTTGTGTGTATCTTGTCTTTGAATGAGCACAGGTGACTGAGGGGTGTGTGCAAGTTTGAACCTGTGTGTGCCTGTGTGGGGTTTTGTTTCTTTTTTTATGACTTGGGACTGCTAGACACTGAGAAAAAAACCCAATTAGCTTTCTAGTTAATGTCTAGTGGCATCAGTACAGAGAATTTCCTCCTGAATATTCAAGCTTTTCCCCCCAGACATGCAGGCAGCACCTTTCTGAGAAAGACACGTTTTAGAGATGTTATTCTCCTTACAAATTGCTTCTCTCTCAGTGTGCTCTAATTATAGAAGCCTCGACGGCATTTGTGCACGCACGGAGGTGGCAGCAGGAATTTCTGATAAAATCAACTCACTCAAAGGAGCTGCTGCTAACTGCTCGGGCTGCTGGGTACAATGAACTGGAGGAGAAGTGCTGATTGACCTCCTCAGATCTCTGGGGGAGGTTAAACCATCTCAAGTGAGGAATTAGCAAGTGCAGGGAGTGGGATATGAGAATGAGTGAGGCTGCCAAACTCCCGTTTCCACCTGTTTTGGGGGAAATCACCCAGTCATGAACTTTCCAACCAGGCTGTGAACTTGTTGGACCTGGATGGGTGTTAGGGGGTGATCTCCACCTTCTAGACAAGCCTTCAGGAACTTCAAGATGTATTTTCTTTGTATCCAGCGGGAGATATTTTCTGTTTTCAGGAGGAATTTGCTACCGTGACTTTTGCATATCCAGTGTATTTTTCTCTGTGCTCTCCTGGACTTCATTCATCCAATGCTGACCAGCAGTGGAGAAGCTGGCCTGCAAAGCATTTCCTTCCCCAGTAGATCCATGTGTCCCACCTAGTCTACATGATCTGTCTTGTGGTTACCCAGTGGGGCTGGTGCAGGGGTAGCACCTGGGAGCTGCAAGATGATGGAAAACCTGTGGGAGGCAACTTCTGACCACTTAAGGATGAATGGTTACCCCTGAGAAGCACCATTTTACCTTTGAGCAGCAGTGTAGCCCATTTCCTGCAGATTGCTTTGCTGTCCAGTGCCAGTCCCCTCTGCACAGAGAGTTGGAAGGAAGAAAGGCAGGATATGACCACAAAAGAATCATAGGATCATCAAGGCTGGCAAAGACCTCTGAGATCATCAAATCCAACCTTTGACTAGAAAATCATAGCACTCCTTCTCCTTGGATCTTCATCACTGTTTATTTTAAGGAAGAAGAGGAATGGTCTGTTGAGGAGCTGTAGAATGATGGAAGGTTGGGAGGAACCTCTGGAGTTCATAAAGTCCCAGATCTCTGCTGAAGCAGGGCTGGATGGATGGATGGGCTGAAGTTTGCTGCAGATGAACACAGGAACTGGGGGTGCACCATCCTGGCAACAGAGATGGAGGCAGTTTTGGGCACCCCTTGGTTTCAACCTTCTCTTCCTAAGAAGCAACAAGGAGGGAATTTTTCCCAGGGAAGAATGTGACACATCTCAGTCTCCCTGAGCTGCTTTGTGAGCTCTGCATGGCAGCAGCTGCTGCTGACTTCAAGAGTGGTGGGTGGGAAAAGCGAGTGACGGGGTGAGGGAATAAAGAAAAGGAAAAGGAGGCAAAAAGAGGTAAAAGGAATCATAGAGTAGGTTGGGTTGGGAGAGACTTTAAAGATCATCTCACTCCAATCCCCTGCCTTGGACAGGGATTCCTTCCACTAGACCAGGTTGCTCAGAGTGGACAGGGATTCCTTCCACTAGACCAGGTTGCTCAGAACCCCATCCAGCTGTCTGTGAACACTTCCAGGGATGGGACACTCACAACTTCCAGGGATGGGGTATCCCCAGACTCACATCCAAGACAGGTCCCCATTAGGTGACCACTATTGGCTTGTGGGTGAATGAGTCCCCTGCCCCGGCAAGAGGCTGTCCCCATCTCTTATCCCCACCATTTAATAGTGGTGGATGCAAAACCAGCATGAGAGAACATGGTGGAGCAGGGATTTGGCAGCAGTCCTGTTCCTTCTGCTAGAACATGGTATTTTCTTATTGCAATCCCAACATCATCAACAATCCAGAGAGCCATTGCTGGCAACACTCCGCTTACGCATTCGGATTTACTTAATAGAGGTGTGCACAGAATGGAATGGTTGTAGATGTGCTGGAAATCAGGTGTTAACCCTTTTATAGGCGTTTGATAGGGAATAGGTGTGGGGAAGGGTTTTCTTTGACCTCAGCTACAGCAACATACTCAGAGAAGTTGTGGCTGCCCCATCCCTGGAAGTGTCCAAGGCCAGGTTGGATGAGACTTGGAGCAACCTGGGATAGTGGAAGGTGTCCCTGCCTGTGGCAGTGGGTTGGAACTGGATGAGCTTTAAGGTCCCTTTCAACCCAAATCATTCTGTGATTCCATGGTTCTATCACATGTCATGGAATAAGTGTCAGAAAATGCCTGTAGCACTTTGCAAGAATGTTTGAAGAGAGGCTACAGGGGGAAAAGGGACATGAAATAGTTCAAAATGGAATTTCTTGGATTTATTGATAGAATGACTGCCTCGGCCCTTAGATGATTATTCACTTTGGGGTTCCTTGACATTTTCCAAAGGGACTAAAGGATTAATTCCTCTGGAGGTTGCACATCTACCAGAGCTTTGCACTTGGAGACAAAACCTTCCAGATGTGTTTTGGTTTCACCTCTTTGCTATGTCTTGTACATGCATCGATGCATTTCTCTCTGCATGAGCAGTGGTGCTGCTACTCAGGAGGGTGATGTAAATGATTTTCATTTACTTTTTAAGTTTTTCCTCTTTATGGCTGCCAGTTATGTTTAGAACTTATCTGCAAATAAAAAAAAAAAGAAAAGAGAGTTGAACTGACTGAAGTATTTGGGAAAAACCCTCTTTTTTCCCTAATTTTCTTGCTATTTGTGTTTTTTTAATGTGGGCAAATTTTGAGAACACACAGTATTTCAGTTCAAAATGTCAAAACATTTCTCTTTGAAAGCTTGTAATGGGCTGCTTCAACTATGGAAAAGGGAGGAAGAAAATACAACTTTCATCTGAAACCAGCTTACTGGGTTTGGCATTTGTATCTGTTGATCTAAACCAGAATGCTTCGGCTAATAAACCAGTTGTCTAAAAAATTTAATTCAGCCTTTTCTTCATCAGTTTCCTGTCACTTCCACTTTCTTATACTCATCAGTATCACAGTACCGTGGAATTTTTTTTTTTTTAGGCAAATACTTCAAGCCATGTCTCAGTTTTATTTTGAAAGAAAGGGAGAAAGTCTGCATTCAAGTACATAATAGAGTCTTTTCAATTAAGATGAAGAGCAAAATCTGGTCTGCAGATATTTAATGACTCATGCTGAGAATGAGAAGCAGAGCAAATTTCTGCTGAATTAAACAGCAAAAAGCCACCTTTTGTCTTGCAGCTGAAGGCACAGTTGACCCTGAGGATGGATCAGTCCTCCTAAATGTGAGGGCTGATCCCCAGTGCAGTGTAAATGCTGCTGGTTTACCCATGAGGAAGAGAAATTCTTGCTGGTACAAAGGTCCAGAGGGTAATATAATAATGGCTAATAAATGCTAACACCCATTCAATAATTTTTTTTCTTGTTTCTTTTTTTTTTTTGTGCAAGTGTGGGAGTAAAGTTCGTCGCCCAAATCACATCACACATGGAGAAACTACATTTCTTCTTAGCTTTGCATAAACTTCTAATGAATTTCTCTTTTATTTTAATTTTATTTTTTAGCTCTGTCTTTTTAGGTCTGAGTTGCTGTGCTGGGTTAGAGGTTTCCTTGTACAGTAACAGGCCTGTGAGTTTACTTTTAATAAGGATGTGTAAAGGACAAGGGAGGATGGCTTTAGATTAGATATGAGTGAGAAATTCTTCATTGTGAGGGTTCTGAGGCACTGGAACAGGTTGCCCAGATAAACTGTGGCTGCTAGAAGTGTTCAAGGCCAGGTTGGACAGGACTTGGAGCAACCTGGTCTAGTGGAAGGTGTCCCTGCCCATGGCAGGGAGTTGAAAGGAGATGATATTTATCATCCCCTCCAACCCAAATCATTCCACAACTCAATGTTTATGCCTGAAACCACATGTGGAACAGCAAAGTAATTTTTTTCTACGTAATATATGGCAGTAAGATTATGTTCTTCTCTGCTTCTGCCTTGGTAGATGGGCAGGGTCTGTTCATGAGTGAATGTGCCTCTGTGTACAAAAAATAAAAGACTAATTCTGTAATGTTTCCCCACACTGACCATTTCACTGTGATGAACAATAAAAGGGCTCACCTGTAACATGCTCAGGGTCTGAGAAATCAAAATTTAGTCCACGTGAATCCCAGGGAGAAGCAGCTGAGCCTGTGCCTTCTGTACCAGTCCTTCCTTTCCAGGGAATAACTACAGCAGTAGTTGTGTAACAAGGAACATTTTATGGCCATTGCTACAACCTCTGCTGACCAGCTGCAGATTCCATAAGCTGTGGGTGACCAGATCTGCATAAAATGTCCCGCAGAAACAAACCCAGGAGACTTCCAGAAGCTCTGGCAGATGGCACTTTATCTTCCTGAATGACGTATGGGGTCTGGTACATATGAATTATAAAACCCTGTATAGATTTTATGATTTCTTCCAAAAGAGCTGATTCTTGGAGCCAGATGGTTTCTATTATGGTTAATCTTAAGCAAACAAAAGTAATTTTCCTTCCTCCATTCAGTAAATGCTGAGAAGGTATATAAAGTATTATGCATAAATTAGCAGTATAGTTTTCTTATTTAAACTTGTAGATAAAGATTACCAATAAATGGCAAAGGGCATTTTAAGTTTTTTAATTTCTTTTTATAATGTCTAATAAATTACCTTGCTTCTTATCTTTTTTTTTTTTCCTGGAGAATTGAAGCTCTCCAGAAGAGGAGGGTGCAACAGTTGGAACTTCTACTCTGAGTTGGGAGATCTACTCCAGCATTTATAATACTTCCCATGCACAAAACTCTTTTTTCCCATAGATGGATGCCAGCTGTTGCATTTGCTCCATTGCTATTTTCCATTGCATCCACTTTGTCTCTGTTTCAGTCATTTCTGCTGTCCTGTCATCCCAGATCTCACTTCATCTCTCCGGGGCTTTTAGTTTGTGAAAATTCTTCATGCAGGTCTCAATGGTGCTGCAAGGTCTCTCCGAGATTTTTGTTTTCACTTACTGTGGGAGCAATTTGTCTTCTGTGCCCTTGAAACGGCCTGAAATTTTAGTTATGAAGGAAGTTATGAAGATGAAGGATATGGAAAGAAAAGGCATTTTCTTCACTCAGACCTCTCCAGCCTTGTGCTGCAACAAATGTTGACTTCGGGATGAGCTTGAGGGTCCAGCATCACAAGAAGCATAAAAATACCCATTTACCTAGAACGGTTTGGGTTGGAAAGGACCTTAAAGATCATCCTGTTCCAACCCCCTGCCATGGGCAGGGACACCTTCTACTATCCCAGGTTGCCCCAAGCCCCATCCAGCCTGGCCCTGGACACTTCCACCACCAGCCACAGTGTCCCATCCCAATGGATGTGTTTGTTCAACTGGAAAGCTGTGGCAAGGTAATATTTTTATGGTTCCTTTCTTTTGTTCATAGGGCTGATTTTTCTGGTACTGCTCCCTTGCATCACATGGACTTAATCAGAACAAAAAAAATCATCTCCATTTTGTCATTAATAGCCTGAATCTTTAAAAAGATATTTTCTAAGGCAATTAGTGCTGAGTTCATTAATAAGACCAGAAGAGAGGCTGATTAAGTGCTAGTTTAAAAATAAAAACAGTATTTTGTGATTTATATGACCAATAAATTTTTAAATAACGGCATTTCAGAAATATTTGGATTCTTCATCTTTTTTGCTGGCTGTTTTCATGTTACACTCCCAACAGCTCGGGCAGTAAGTGTAAGATTAATCATTTCCACTTTGCTTTTCCAGTCAATTTCTTTACATTTTCACATCCTGTTGGTGCCGTTGTTTGTGTTTGCATTAGCACAGGACTGCAGACTATCCCAGGAATATGGCAGTACAAACAAAGCTTCCTTTTCTCTCAGGTTTTATTTATACCCTCATACAGCATCAATATTAAAAAATGAAACAAACTGTCACATTGCCTTAAATTGCCTTTTTTTTTTTTAATGGCTTGGGTATTCTGTTAAAAATACAGGCAGACACTGCCTTAATGCTTGCTTCTGCCATGGCTTTGGAGCATGAAGGAGGGAACATGATTAGACTTTCCACCTTGGAAAGCAAGAAGCAATAGGATTTGATAGGGAAATTTCACAAATTAATTGGTGTTTTCCAGTACATTGATTTATTTCAATCAAAAATGAATTGTCCTTTTAACTCGATCCCAATCCACTACCAGCAAAAATAATTATAAGAATTATAAGAAAAAAAAACCCAACAAAGTTATTTAATTCATTTAAAAGGGACTTAACTGTGTCATGGTAAAACATCAGAATTATGCAAAACCTTTTAAAGTTTTTCTCCCTGTTGCTTAAAAATGGAGAAAAACCCATAATTGTAAAACTGCCCAACCAAAACCAAAATTTCCACACTGCCGGAATTACCAGCTTCTTAATCCACTGCCCAGCTCTGCTCTGCATTTATTCTTCATAAAATTTTGCTTAAAATCTGAAGTCTATTTTGCATTTAACCATCACAGAAAATCAACGTTCCCCCTAATTCTCCCATCTGGAGAAGAGCAGTGCAGCCCGTGTGGATTCCCGTGGTGAAAGTGGGAGTTCTCTGAATTACTTTGTTCATTTTGTAGAGGTTTGAGCAGGTGAAACAGGGCTGAGGATCCCATCATCTCCTTTCCCATGGGCTGCAAACCTCGCCTGACCTTCACATCACTTTTAGCCATCGTGTTGCCCCCATGAAGTGATGGGCTTTTTATTTTAGTAACAGCCTTGTGAGTCTTTGGCATTTCCTTCTACTAAATCAAAAAGAGCTGCTGTTTTTCTTGTAGAAATTAGAAGGCAGTGTGTTTGGGGTTTCTTTTTTCCATGCTGGTTGTTTTTTGTTTTTAGCTTTTTCACTGCTGTCTAAACAGGAGCATAGGATGAGAACAGGTTTTTCTGGCAGCATGAATGCAGATACAGAGAATATCAGGTTTTGAACTGAAGGCTGATGTTACTTTCTGACATCTTTAACAAGCTTGAGAAGAAAAGAGTCAGAAGCACAAACTGTCACTCGCTGCTGGGAAAAAATATGATATATTTGTAGTGGTCTTTCAAAAGCACGAAACTTGTTAATAATAAATTAAAATAAACTGTTAGGGTAGTAATGTAACAAAGTTTGTTGGTTGGTTGAGGCTTTCTTCTTGAGTTTTGTTAGGTGTTTTCCTCTCCATCATGAGTTGGAAGCAGCATCTCCTCTTCATCTCACCACTTTCCTTTTACTATGGAGTGTAGCTCATCTTTGGGGGGACACCTGATGCCAAAAACTTTCTCTCGTGCTGTTTCTGATCCTGTCTGAGATTTCCCTGTTCTTTTTCAAGACTGTACATGCTGACTTTCCAGGATTTTTGTCATGGATTTGCCATTCCGTTGCAAAATCCACCTTGAGAACTGGAGCTAATTTGGGCAGGGCTGTCAATTGCTCATGTCTGGGTGCATGGAACAAGTGATGCTCACCAAGGAGGAGCCTCTCCACTTGGCCAAGAGTCATGGTGGGGCAAAGTGTTTGTCTCAGGGCTGGCTCTAGAACCAGCTTCTTCTCTTGGTGGACAGTTTGGATATTTCTTTTTATTTCCTTAATACCGCATGGGTGGGTTTGGGAGGCTGTTTTTGACTACTACTGCTGTGAGAAAGATGGAGATGTACCTTCAGGAAGATGGATCCAAAGTGGTTTGGCAAAGCTAAACAAGGAGTTGTCAACACATTTCTCTGGCCATGGCAGAGGGTTGGAACTGGATGATCTCTAAGGTCCCTTCCAACCCAAACCGTTCTATGATTTCTGTGGTTTTAACACAATTGCAGATCTCCTTGGCCAGACTCCTACATGAGCTGAGACTCTGGCACTGTCTGTGCTGTCCTGGACACACCAGGTGAGGTGCTGTTCACGAGAGAGTCTTTTCCTTTCTTCTTCAGCAGTTTGTTATTGACATATATGCTAAAGAAGGAAACCAAAGTGAAGAAAAAGATCTTAACCAGAAATAATGCAAAGCAAATCTGATTGTCTCTTGATTGCACCTTAAAAAGATAATTAACCATAGAACCAGATAGTGGTTTGGGTTGGATGGGACCTTCAAAATCATCTTGTTCCAACCCACTTCCCATGAGCAGGGACACCTTCCACTAGACCAGGTTGCTCAGGGTCCCATCCAACTTTTCCTTGAACACTTCTGTGGCTGATGCATCCACAGCTTCTCCTGGCAACCTGTGCTGGTGCCTCATCAATCTCTGATGTTTCCTAATGTTTCCTAATGTTTTCTTTTCTCTTTGAACCCCTTCTTGGGTACACACAGATTTGCATTTTTGTGGCTGAGGACTTGGTGCTGTGTTTGGAATTGCATGGGGCAGTTTCTCTCATGGGGACAGTGGGAATATGGCAAAGCACTCCTGGGTTTAATGCTCCTTCCAAGTGGCTTAGGACAAAAGTCATCTCTTGGCTGATTTAAATGGAAGTGCAGAAATTGTGTGCAGCTAGGTTATGGAGGAGAGAGTTTCTAAATTTTGTACCTTCTTTAATTTCTGAAGTTGACTTTCACTGCAAATTAATACTTGCACTTCACCTTCTTGTATTCCATAAAGGACAATTCTCCATGGCTGGACTGTCCCTTGAAATGCCTCCTGCGCCACCAAGCTGCAAAGTTTTGGTCCCACTTCCCTGGACCTCACCTACATGGGAAACTTTTGCCTGAATAGCCTTGTTCCTTGGCTTCCTAAACTTCCCATGGGATAGGCACTGTATTTATTATTTCTCTCAGAAATATGTATTGTATCTATAGTCAAAGCTTCTTTTTTATTTTATTTGCCGTGTTTTTCCAAGAAAGAACTGTGCTGAGCTCCGGTTAAAACTTACGAGCTCTACCAGGAGCATTTGTGCTGGGGACATCGTGCACTGCAGTTGCTTCTCTGGGAGTGTTAATTAAGCATAAATTAAGAGGCTTGGAAAAGGTTTATGAATGGAAACCATTTCAGAGAGCCCAAGACAAAAATGAGACCCTAGGTGAGGTCCTTACCAACCTGAAATGATTCTCCCTGCCTGCTTTACCTCCTTGGTCATATCCACTCATTGAATTTAGGCCCTGAACTTAACTTGGTTTAGAGATTTTGAAATCTCTGTCTCCTCTGGTCAACTTACTAGAGCTGTGGTGGGACTTTCAAAGAAAAAAAAAAATCTATTCTGTGAGTCCAGATGTGTTGTTTTTAGTCTCATTGTCTCTATAATTCTTCTGGAGTGTATCTGGTGGGGAAATAAGGTGGGAACACTGTCCTTGTGTAGGGCAAGGCTGAAGTGGAAGGGCAGGCACTGATCTCTTCTCTCTGGTGACCAGTGACAGGACCTGAGGGAGTGGCCTGAAGTTGTGTCAGGGGAGGTTTAGGTTGGATATCAGGGAAAGGTTCTTCACCCAGAGGGTGGTTGGGCACTGGAACAGGCTCCCCAAGGAAGTGGTCACAGCACCAAGCCTGTCTGAGGTGAAGAAGCTTTTGGACAATGCTCTCAGGCAACAACTGACAGAACAACTGACAGGACACAGTCTCAAGCTGCGCCAAGGGAAATTCAGGCTGGATATTAGGAAAAAGTTTTTTACTGAAAGAGTGACAAAATTCTGGAATCGTCTGCCTGGGGAGGTGGCGGAGTCATCATCCCTGGATGTGTTTAAAAAAGATGGGATGTGGCACTCGGTGCCATGGTTTAGTTGAGGTGGTGACAGGGCATGGGTTGGATTCAGTGATCTTGAAGGTCTCTTCCAGCCTGGTGATTCTGTGATTCTGTGATGATGGGATTGTCGGGATTGTCCTGTGTTGGGCCAGGAGCTGGACTTCAGTGATCTTATGGGTCTCTTCCAACTCAATAAATTTTATGATTCTTGTTTTTCTCTTGGGGCAGTTACTTTACTACCTTAGACCTCTCGCTTTTAGATGGGTGGGATGAAACATGTTCTTCTAGCTAAGAATTTTACCTTCAGGTAAAGCTTCATTTCTAAAACCAGAAAAAAATGTATTTTGTACATTCAGGAGAAGTTGGACAAATCAGGAAGATGATTAAAAAAGGGGAAAATACCAGAACAAGAGTTTATAAGTGTTAATGCAAACAGAGACCTTGAGTTAACCCGTAGGGAATTGAGTTCTTGAATACACTGACCCTGCTGTGTAAGAAGAGGTTTGAGGGAGGATTGATGTAAACACCAGCTTCATCCCAATTTTTCCACCTGTAATTCCATAGGTGCCCTCTCTTTGTGCTGTGGCCATGCTGTGGAGACCCAGGCCTTTTGTAAAAAGTCACCTCACAAATCTGTTGCAAAGAGGCTCAGAGCTTTTCCATGTGAAACAGCCTCACGTTTTCCAACACTGATGAAAATCATCTTGCCTGATGAGTGTGATTTTTGCTTACATTTTCCTTTATCACTTATTTCACTCAAATTTCATCAGCAGGAAATAAAAACCTCCCAAGCTTGCACGCCAGGAGCAACTTCACATTACACGTGATGCTGCTTCTTTCATTCTCTTCCATTTCCTTTTCTATTTTAAGCCCTCTGTTTTGAGGAAAGGAACTTTGTTCAAACACGCCCTGGGCCAATCCTTTCTGTCCTGGTGTTTGTTGAAGCTTTTTTTGACCAGGAGAGCAGAGGTGATGAGGAGAATCAAGGTTCCTGTGGTTTATATGAAATGGGAAGGCAGTAGAAGACCAAAACAATGTTCTGGCAGTGGAAGACACCAAGGGCTGTGTGGAACATGGGATCAGACACCAGAGAATCCACAGGGAGGAACGTTTTGGGAGGCTGTTGAGTGCTGGGGACTAAAGGACTTGTCTGGGGTGGGTGTAGGTGTCTGTGCATCCACCAAGTCTTGCTTGTCTGTTTTCTTCAGCATTTTTTAATTCCCATCATAATCTTCTTCTTTGTCTTTACTCTTTTTCCTCCTCTGCTTCCTTCATTTTCTTCCACCTGTTCATTTTTATGCCAACTGTTGTGGAAAAACAATAATAAAGACATGAATTCACCATTTTTCTCCAGAGCAAATCACTTTTCCTCTCTGGCCAGCAGCCAGAAATCAATCTCTTCCTCTCTCTTGAGTTCATTTCCCAGTGCCAGAGGCACATGGCTCTCGTTGTGGATCTCAGTCTTCAATAAGGAATAATTATCTTGGATAATGCTATGAAAAGAGGGGAATTGAAGCTCTGCAATGGTTCCTGGAGAAGGAACAAGTGCTGGATGGGTGAGACTCATCCACTCAGCTGGGCTGTGAAAGGGTTGAGCCACAGGGCTGAGTGTGGTGTGGCTTAATCCATGTTGGTAAACTGAACATTTGGGGTGGATGGTTTGAAATGAGAGTGAGCAGGTTGCTTCCTGCCTGATTTTTACTCCTTGCAGGTGTTTCATGGTGTAAAAGAGGAGTTTGGAGACCAAGTAACTTTCTGTGGGAGTTTCTTTGGCACAAACGATGCTGTAACTTCAGTTAAAGCTTTCAAAGGAGAGATGCTGCAGGGAATCTGTGACTTTCTTTAACAGACCACAGATATAATTCTTGGTGGTGCCTTAGGGATAAATCCATGACAATTTGGGGTGCTGAGTTGCTTTGCTACAGCCACCTTAAGTATTGTAAGCAGAAAGATCAAATTCTTGTTCTGTTTTTCCTCTTTTCCCCCTTTTTTTACCAGAGTTACTTTAATTACTGCTTCTTCTTCTCTGCAGCTTTTAGGTTATTTTGGGTTTGCTGCAAAATTGAGTTCAGGGAGGCAATTGACTTCACCTGGCTGCAGAAAAGCCATTAGGAGCTCCAAATTAGTGTGAAATAATTAATAGGAAAGGAAGATTAACGTAGCGAACACGGGCACTTTTCATTAACATTAAGCAAAAAGACGTTCCTGTGGGTTCCTTTACCATGTGTGTTGTCCTGGACCTCCAGCAGTTCCCTTTGGACATTAATTATATCCAGATCACTCAAGACGAGACCTTATAAGCCTGGTCAGGCACCGTATTTGGCTTGTCTTGAAGAGGAACTGAAAGAAATTCCTGCTGGGATTTCTCCTTCCTTACCAAAGCCGCTGCTGGTGGTGCTTGGAGCTGTCACCTGTCCCAGCACCTGAGAGCCCCAGGGATGCCCAGGTGCAGCAGAAATATTTTCTGCCTCCTGAGCAGGACTAGGGGAAGCAGCCCATGGGTCCCTGGGTTCTATTTTGCCCCGAGCACAGACACCACATCCCTGCACTGGCCAGTCCTCATCCAGAGTTGTCTCCTGTAGGCAGAATTGTGATGAATTAAAGATTATAACTGCTCTGAATCATGGAAAGTGATGCACTCTGAGTGTTCTCTGCTACACTGGTTGCAAAAATCATGTGTAAGGCTTGCATGGATTTTTAAGCTTCTCAACCACTCCTTAAAGTTCCCTGAAATGAGATTGCAGCCAGGTTGGGGTCTGTCACTTCTCCCAAGTAGGAAGTGAGAGAAAAAAGAGGAAATGGCCTCCAGATCCACCAGGTGAGGTTTGAAATGGATATTAGGAGCAATTTCTTCACTGAAAGGGTCGTCAGGCATGGGAACAGGGTGTCAGGGGAAATGACTGAGTCACCAACCCTGGAGGTATTTGGAAGACGTGGAGATGTGGCACTTTAGGCACATGGTTTAGTGGTAGATTTGGCAGTGCTGGGTTAATGGTTGGATTCAAAGATCTTTTCCAACCTAAATGATTCCATGATTCAGTTTTCTTTTCCTTTTTTTTTTTTCCTTTCCTGTTAATTTTTTTCCCTTCCTTTTTTTTTTTTTCCCTTCCTTTTTTGCATTGATCCAGAGTATGACAGGTAACACAGAGGTCTAAGACGCCAGTCCTGCATAGCAGATGGGTGTGAGGTGATGTTGCATGGCTGGATTTAACCTTGCTGCTGTCCCACAGATTTTTTGCCCAGAGGAAGTAATTTCTGGGGTAAAACTCCACACCCAAATCACAAAGTTCCTCAAGATCCCGTTCACAGCATTGACACACATTGCTGTGGCAGAGCAGGTATCAAAAAGCTCTTTTTTCCATCTGTTGCACCTACCTGGGCACCTGTGGGGCTTTTCAGGCAAAGGAAAGAAGAATTAAATGGGCAAATATTGGAAATGCCAATGTTGGCTGCTGGTGCTGCTTTAGGAATTGGTTGGTGGGGGTTTGAGTGACCTGGTCCGGTGGAAGGTGTCCCTGCCCATGCTGGCAGGAACAGATGATATTTAAGGTCCCTTCAAACCCCAAACATTCTATGATTTCTATGAGTAAAAATAAATATAACAGCAATAAATATAGCAGGGCATCACTATATGTTAGACAGGGAGAAGGTAGAACTGATAGCAGAGGAAGTTGAGTTGTCCTGGGATCCAAGGAGATTTTCCTGGAAAAATAAATGGGGAAAATAAATGGAAACAGTAAAAATGTTTTTTGGAAATGTCCAGTCAAGGAAGTAAAGGAGAAACCATTTTTCGTGTGGGATTTTGTAAGACATCTGCAAAACCTTCACAGCCTTGAGGACCCACAGTGTAAATAAAAGTCATTTTTTGCCAGCTGTGGCCCTGAACTCTGTTAGTGTCGGGGCATGTATTTAATGTACAACATCATTTAATGCATATCAGAAACCTCCTACTCCTTCTTGGGGAATCCTGATATTTAAGTATTCAGTCGATGTAATCAAAGATGTTTAATTTTTTATCAGACTTCACATCCACTTTACCTCTCAGTCTTGGTTTGTCTTCCTTGGCTTGGTAGTACAGATGCAGTTTTGCTTTGCTTTCTGCTGCTGTTTTTAAATTGTTCTGCTTGTCTGCTCGAACTGCTGCATCCTCCATGAATAGTTACAACATCTCGGCTTGATGTGTTGAAGCTTGAAATTGGAGTAGTTAAAACAGCCTCCTTGTTACTGTTTTCTTTCCTTTTGCAAAATAAAAATAAAGCCAGAACTGGCAGCATGCTGGGACACAAAAGTCCAGGGCAGGAAACTGCAAGCCAGCTACAGTGCAGTTTTCTTGGAAAAAAACATTCTCCAAGAATTGCATTTTCAAAGTAATTGTTTGGAAATTTTGGACAAAGGTTTAATTTGCCTTGTTGGGATTTTTTTAGATTTAGTTTGCATTTTTTTTTTGGTGTGAGGGTGATTGTGGGTGCTGTTAGATAGGTGTGGACTGAGAGGCCTTTGAGGGGAGTTCATAGTCTCACAGTCCTCTTCCATTTAAATGAATAAATAATCTTCCTTTCAATGAATATAATGGAGGCTTAAAAAATAAATTTTTTCCATGTATTCAGGGCATGGTCCTCACACCTTGTCCTGTTGTATTTTGCCTCTTTCCCATTAGGGAATTCGGCACAGAGTGAGAAAACTGGTCTCCTACCAATAAATACAAATAGATCTCACCCTCCAAAATTAGCACCTGAATTTTTGGGTAGTTTTTAACTTCATGGAACAACTCTGGACTCTCAGTGTTGCTCGGTGTTTCCTTCTCAGGTGTGCACAGTCCGTGCACTGAAATTGGTGCTTCTCCTGCCTTTTGCAACATTTGGGATATTTCATTTTTGCTCTTGGTGTGACTTTGGCGTTTTAAATGACTCCTCAGAGGTACCTGCTGGATGCTGTGCAGGAGTGTCCCCCTGTGGGAACGCCCTGAAGTCTGCAGTCTGGATTGTTTGGGGATTTCATGCAATGCTGTTCCCAGCTGGGTCATTTCAACTGAGGTCCTGAGGGAGTTCCCAACCCCTGGTTCATCTAAGGCTTTGTTCAGTACCTAAGTGTAGGATTACTGGGCCAGGCTAAAAATCTGTTGAGGTAAATTCTGTGTTTCTAAGTAAAGAATAGAAATAAAGAAGTTAAACAAACCCTCCCCCCTCCTCTAAAAAAAAAAACAAACCCACCCATCCAAAATGAGTTCTACCCCAAAAGGTGCAGATCAGTTTTCTCTGGAACGTGTTAGCACTCAAAAATCCAAGAAAAACCTCCTAAAATGGGGGTCATCACAGTCTGTAAAGATCTAGAAATCTTATCCTGTGCTGCTCTTTTGCCAGTGATTTAATGAGACCTGGATCTTGTGAGTAACAAGTGAAATTCCTGGGGGACAGGGGACCCCACACTAATTTCTGTTGTTCTGCAGCCTCATCTGTAAAGCAAGAGAGGAGTGGCTGGGACAGTTGATTTAGGAGGAATTGCAGGAAGGGAAGAGTGGGAAAATCTATGTCAATGAGGCCCTGTGCATTTGGATTAAACACCATTTAATACCCTGGATTTGTGTCATCCTGACAGGCTGATCCATAACTTTATTTACAGCTGGCACAGGGCTGAACTGTCTCAGTGAGTGTGAGAAGCAGTGGAAAATCTTCTCTCTGGGTGTGCAGCTGCTCCTCCAGCACTGGGAGACACATCCTCAGCCCTAACCTGAGCAGTGCATCCAGCAGGCTTCTCATTTTGCCCAATTTTCCCCATTTTTGCCTTGCTCCGTCGCTGACTTTCTGCTCTGCCAAGTGCAGATTTGGTGTGTGGTGTTTTAAGATATTAGGGAAATCTGGTTAAGGGATGCAGTGCAGGTCAGAGTTCCAGTCTGCTGACTGGAAGAAATGCATCTCAGCTCCTGTTTGAATCTGTGATGCTTCACCTCAGAGGAGCACCTGGGGGATAGCAAGGGCTGTTGGACTGTGCTGGGTGGAGGAGCCCTGGGGTGCTTCAGGACACAACCAAAGTTTCAGGTGAAGCAGCTTCTGGGACCCCTACAAAAGCTGACACAGGTGAGAGACAGAATAGGGCTAAAAACCATGGGAAAATCTGCTGGAGAGCTGCTGCCATAAAAGTGGTGCCAAAGACATAGTTACAAATGAGTGTGGCTCTGGTCACTGTGATCAATCAAAACTGAGATGCTTGTTTAAATCTTATTTATGTGATGTATCCTTTCTCTGTAATACAGACTTAATACAGCCATAATTAATAGTGTTAAGCTGAAGGAAGGTAGATTTAGATTGGATATTAGGAAGAAATTCTTCCCTGTGAGGGTGGGGAGGCCCTGGTACAGATTGCCCAGAGAAGCTGTGGCTGCCCCATCCCTGGAAATGACCAAGGCCAGGTTGGATGGGGCTTGGAGCAACCTGGGATAGTGGAAGGTGTCCCTGCCCATGGCAGGGGGTTGGAACTGGCTGATCTTTAATGTCCCTTCCAACCCAAACCATTCTGTGATTCTGTGATTCTCTAGTAGAGCTCAGTCCAACATCACATCACTCCTTTTCTGGGGATGATGAAGTGTGGAGAATTTGGGAACAGTTTCAGGGGTTTTAAAGTTGGGAAATGAAGTTAAGAAAGAGAAAACAAAACAAACAAAAAAGCAAAAACCCACCCAAACCAGACAAACAAGCAAACAAAATACAACAACAACAAAAAAAAAGGCAAAAAACACCACAAACAATTTCCCCTACACCTCCCACCCTGAAACCCCAAAACATTCAAACCCTCACCTCAGAGTTCTCCTTGCAGGGCAGATCTGAGTACCCTGGCTAAAGTGGGACCTTGGGAATGAATTTGTGACCATTTTTTGGGTATCAGCAGTAAAAATTCCTGGCACTGGCTCATTGCCCCTTGGATTTGAACTATCAGAAAGGAATAAGAAGAGGAGCCTCATGGGGATTAGGAGAGGAATATGTGGAGGTCCCATCTGAGCTCCCACCTCCCTCCTGCCCCAAAAGCTTTGACCCCACGGAGCAGGTGCCCCCTGCTCACTTCTTCCTCCCCTTTTCCTTAGGCAGGACCTGCTCACGGGCCCTCCTGCTCTGGAAAGTGATGGTTGACCATCACTTGGCATTGTGGTTTCTCATTCAGTCGTGGTTCTGATACTCACACTTCATAAATGAGGTGGAATTATTTCTGCTCTGATTGCCGATGATCCCTACAAATGCCACGTCAATCCATGTGGGCTGTACCCACCGTGTTGCAGCAGCATCTTCCCTGTCCTGGTGGTGCTGGGTTTGTCTGTCCAGTGCAAGTTCCCTGACCAGGCACGGTGTAAAGCTGCATCAGACCACCCTACCTGGGCTAAATTTCTGCAGCAAGGAGGAGCCTACATTCCCCCTTTCAAAGCACCATCCCCCTTTCAGAGTGATTGGTGGTGTCCAGTATTAACACAGTTTTTTTCTGTTTTTCTCTTCACAGCCACCCAGATTGATCCCAGCGAACTGCAGGAACTTTTCCAGGAGACTTCGGCCAATGTCTTCCGAATTAACTCCAATGGTGCGTAAAATGAAAGGTTTCCTGGTGCGTTCTGTGCTGTCCTGCTGATGATTCCCGTGCATGGACACGGCCCCTGGCAGCTCCTGCTGTCAGGGAGCAAATATTAATGCAGCTTTTCTGCTGCTGCTGCATCTCACGAGCAGCAGCACATGTCCAATACACAGCTCCTTATAAAATGTAAAAATATTCCACCATATGTTCCATCCAACAGGCACAGATATATTCCAATCCTTGCTGAGACCACATCCTTTTTCTATTTTTAATTGTGTCATCTGTTACAATAGAGAGTTAGAGCTCAGAAAGGTGGAACGAGCCAGGCTCATTTTCAAATACGTTGCAGCACTGCTGTGTTCAGAACCTGTCACATGAGCTTGCAAAACATCTGTCTCCCTTAGAAAATCACCAGCACCAAAACCCTGCTGTTCTTCACTCCATAGGCTGGGCAGGGGTGCTATTCCTGCTCATGTCTCCCCAGCCCCTAGAGATGCAGTCTTCTTTCCTTTGAAACAATCTCTGGCTCATCAGTTTTGTTGGGTTAGACTGGAGGAATTTATCTTGCAGACAGATATAAACTAACATTGCCAAGTGGAAGGTAATGCCATGGTACCTCAGTTCTAAAATACACTGGTGTCAGACACGGATCTAAAATTATTAGTGCTGATTTTATGATAGACCTCAAAATTGCTTCAGAGTCACCTGGACAGTTTCTGTTCTTTCTGTGTCTTGGGTGACAGAGAGACCTGGCCTAGGTGTGGGGAAAGGATTTAAGTGCCTCCTTATTTGTGTAATTATTCCCCAGTGTGTCCTGGGGTAGAGCCCTGGTCATTGTAGCAAGGGATCCTCGTTAGAGCAAGGATGGGAATTAAAAACTTCTCAAACAGAGTTGTCTCTACTTTTGGTCAGCTGTGTGTGCTCCATCTGCCAGGAAAATTCAAGCACCAGTTTTTCCATGACTGCAAGGGACTGGTGACCTTTGTATTGGTGACACACATCCCACGTAAGAAAGGGATTATGGCCACTGTGGGAGCTTGAACCTCCCAGCTGTGGTCACAGGTCCTTGGCTTGCAGGTGGGTGAACAACCACACCATAACACACAGAAATACCTGCATGAGCACCAATTTTGGTTGCTCCAGCACCAGTAGTTTTAATTTGACAAAGGCAGTGATGAGTGGTAGTAGCACTCTGGCTTCCAAACTGAGGGCTCAGACTAAAGTTGTGCAACCTGCTCATGAGTCTGTGTGTGCCCAAACTGCCCAAAGTGGCCAGGTTAGGGCTGACTTGATGTGTTCCTGTGCTTTAATCACAACTCCTGCGGTGGAGTTTCTGCTAAGAAAACCTAAAGGTGAATGGCACATCTCTTTTGAAATGCCACAACCCAATTTCTGTTTTCATTCTTTGTTAGAATTGCATTAACCCCTTCAATTCGTGTTTGACAGCCTCTGCTGTTATTATTTCTCCTCTTGAGATGGTGATGATGTGTTTTCTCTTAAGAGTTGCCTGAATTGAGTGCTCTGTGAAGCAGGTAATGACAATGCCCATACTTAAAACTCTTTTGCAAAAAAATAGAGAGGGTGCAGAGAAAAGCCAAAACTGTTTGACGTCTGAAAATCAGACTTTAAAATTCATGCCATCCAAATTTCTGTTTGAGACACTGAAGAGGACTCGATCATGGTGTGTAAGTACCTCTCTAGGAAGAAAGACATCAAATAGATAGCAAGAGGCTCATTAATCTGTCTTTATCACACAGAAGGAGATCAGGAGATAGGAGTTAAAGCTACACAAATTCAGTGCTTCTGTATGAGGATAACCAGCCATTAGAACTGCTTATGGAGGGGGCTCGATGGGTTTGGCTTTGCCACGAACCTTTAAATCAAGATCCAAATGTCTTTTCATAAGATACATTTTAGTCCAGCTGCAGTCTACAGACTTGATGTGGGAGTGATGGGACAAAATTTTATGGGAGGAAATCAGATTGGATAATCAGAATTGCTCTCTCTGCCTTTTAAAATCTATGAATCTATGAATCTATAATGCCTTTTAAAGTGCTTTCAGGTTGAAGAAATACCCATAAGATACTCCACTGTTGTTGTTCTGTTGACTACCCGTATTATTTTTTGTCTGAGAAAACCAGTTTCATTCAGTTTATTTTTTGTAGTCTTTCCCCAAAAAAAGTGGGTAAAGCTTTTCAGGAGAAAGCTGCTGAGTGTACTGCTAAGATCTGGCAGAGCTAATCCACTTTAGGTAAAGAACTTTTTAGGGTCAGAAAATAGGAAAGAATGCCCACGATTCTTTCTGTACCATAAAGTCTCTTCAGGAAACTCAGGAAGCTCTGACTTGGAGCACGGAGAATAAGTCAGTGCTGTTGTTTGTGCAGCACCATGAAAGTGGCTGAGCAAGGAACGAGCCGCTACATTCCAGATGCTCACCAGATGATGGGGTTACTCCTCTTGTGCTGGGCATGGTGTGTTGAACATCCTACAAATTCCTAAATCCCGTCACAGCTTCTCTTTCCCTCCTTTTCCTGGCTTTCTGCTGCCTCTCTGGGGGTTTTCAGGTTGCCCGTTGTGTTTGGAGATCAAACCGTGCACCTGAAATGTTATTCTCCCTCTTGGGGTGCTAAAGATCATAGAATCATGGAGCCATAGAATCATTAAGCGTGGAAAAGACCTCCGAGATCTCCGAGTCCAAGCTTTGACTGAGTGCCACCAAGGCCACTAAACCCTGTGAAGTGCCTTGTTGATTTATTTTTGAACACTCCCAGGAATTGTGACTTCACCTCTTCCCTGGCCAGGCTGTTCCAAGCTGTCAGGAGTTGCCCATGTTATGTTTTTGTTGTTTAGGTTCTAAAAATCCCAGGTTGTGGCCAATCTCAGCAAAACTTTTTATGTCTTTGGGGAATGACTATTTTTAATGAAACAAGAAGTCAACTTTGTACCAGGATTTTAAAGCACCATTGAATTTTATTGAGTAACACTGCAGAAGTAATAAACACTGTGTGCTTTGTCCCTCTTTGCTGTCCTTATTCTTTTTACACAATTCTGAGCCTTTGGGGTGATTTTAATTCTTCTTGGGCACTTCAGGACTTGCTTCCTGACCAAGGGGGAGTTTATAGCTCTGAGTTGATTGTGACTGTTCTCACCTATAAATGCTTCCTGCTCCCTTTTTCTGCCATGAAAATGGAAATCTTCTTTATTTGTTGAATAAAAATCTTAGCCAGGACAGCTGGCTCTGTTTATGTGCTACTGGATCACTCTCCTGCCAGGTCTTGAGCTTAAAGACTTCTTTTAATGCCATATCTTATAGAGGCGTGAAGGTGTAGAGGGAGATTTTTCCTAATCTTTGCATCTGCTTTCTCTCTCTTAATCTTTTGGGGCTGTCCCTGTTGAAAATGGGGAAGGATCATAGAATCATAGAGTCATAGAATGGTTTGGGTTGGAAGGGACCTTAAAGGTCATCTTGTTCCAACCCCCTGCCATGGGCAGGGACACCTTTCAGGGTGTCACATATTGCTGCCTTCACTTTTGCAACTTCTATGTTTTTTTTTAATTTAGTTGATTTTCCTATCTTGGCACAAAAAGAAGCTCAAATACTGCCTCAATTTGTCTCATTTATGTCTTTTTGTTTTCTACATATTTTTATCAAGGTTTTGCATTTTTTTCATGTACAGCTTTTAGCTGCCTCTTAGTAAGTGTCTTATAAATAAGTACAATAAGTAACACTCCTAAATGGAGCTGCTCTGGTGCATCGTGTCTGATCAGTGGAGAATATACTGGAGGAATCAGCCCTGTGCTGGCCAGATGGAGAACCTGAATTCACTAATGGGTCTCTTGCCCCTCTAATTCCTGCTCCTCACTCATTAATGACTGCCCATAACAGGTTGGTGCCATGTGCAGTCCCATTACCTTGATCTTAACAGCTGAGCAAAGGATTTTTCTGCATCCCTCAGGTGTGATAGAGTCTCCATGGCCATCTTGGGATGGTTTCTTATCTCCCACTGACTTAAGGATTGCAATGGCATAGACAACTGGGGCCAAGCTCACAGTTCAGTAAATCAGTGCAGCTCCAGCATCACTGATGCCTTGTGAATGTGTCTCATCCTGGAGGACTCAGGTGTGCCTTTTAATAACAAAAAGAACAAGACTTTTAAAACAAGATTCCTGTTTTAAGAATGGCTTCACACATCCCTCCAGCAGAGCTTGATGTTTTTGCTCCTCTGGTCAAATTACTGCTCACATGACCAGAACTGGTACATGGAGAGGGATATTCCACGTCCAGCACAAGAACTGCACAGATTGTGATAAATTCTTTCTGGGTCAAAGCAAGTTAGATTTAGCCCAGAGTAGCTCAGATTTAATTATAGAATCATAGAATGGTTTGGGTTGGAAAGGACCTTGACAATCACTTGGTTCCAACCCCCTGCCATGCGCAGGGACACCTTCCACTATCCCAGGTTGCTCCAAGCCCCTTCCAACCTGGCCTTGGACACTTCCAGGGATGGGGCATCCACAGCTTCTCTGGGCAACCTGTGCCAGGGGCTCACTACACTCACAGGGAAGAATTTCTTCCTAATATCCAGTCTGAACCTGTCCTCCATCAGTGTAAATCCTCTCACCCTTGTCCTATCACTTCATGCCCTTGTCCAAAGTTCCTCTCCAGTTCTCTTGGGGCCCCTTTACGCACTGGAAGGGGCTCTAAGTTCTTTCTGGAGCCTTCTCTTCTCCAGGCTGAACAATCCTGGCTGTCCCCACCTGGGTCCAGAGCTGAGGGGCTCCAGCTCTGTGATCATCTCCGTGACCAGCTCTGGATTTGCTCCAACAGGTCAACATCCTTCTTGTGTTGGGGGTCTCAGAGCTGGATGTGGTCCAGCTGGGGTCTCATGGGAGGAGGGTAGAGGGGGAGAGTCACCTCCATTGAGCTTCTGGCCACTCCTTTTTTGATGCAGCCCAGGATACTTTTGGCTTTCTTGAGGTTCAGGATACTCATGCTGGAGTCTTAGCCCTGCTATTTTCCAGATAAAAGCTATATCAAATGGTAACCTTTGGCTCCTCCAGAGTGCGTATCTTGTCATTTTGGGATAACTGGCATTTATTTAGTTGCCTAAATACTATGTTTGAACTGGAATATTAGGTAAAATTATTGGATAAGAACTTAATCCCAGGTCACTTTCTCATCTGACTGACAAACGCTTTCTTCACCTCTTGCATTCATGTCTCAGGTTATTTTCACCTTTTTGTAGATTTTCTGAAATACTGAACAAATCTGACAGCTCCTGGATTTGCCTCAGTATACAATGGCATGAGTGTGAAGTCTTAAATTGTTTTGTACAGCAGGAAAACTGCTTCCCAGTCCAATCTTCTCCAAAGCAGGTGGCAGCAAAACTCACTTTGAATTGGCGTTATTTTTGCAGGTCAGGTCAGGAAGGTTCATGGATGCTGTAGCTGCTGGTTTTGTTCTGGAGTTGCACATGTGACATTAACTTGTTCTTACAAATTCAATGTCCTCACAAGTCTTTTCTTCACCTTGGCTTGCTGTCCGTTCTCCAAGGACCACACTCTTTTTTGTTCCAAAGGGTTGATGGGCCCAAAAGTATTTTTAGTTGATGCAGGATTTTGTATTTGAACTGGACAGTATGTGGATTCAGAGGGAAATTGATTTGTTAGGATTGTGGAGAGGGAAAGAGGGAATTATATATCCATGAGATCTCTGCAGGGTAAGTGCTGTCCTTCTGCAGAAGCAAATGGTTATTAGTGAAAACTTCCAATTTATTCTTTAAAACATTGTGCTTCCAGCAAAGAAGAATAATTATTAGCTCAGTTATAGGCAATTCCTTGAGGCTTTGTCTTACTGAATCTCCAAACTCTGCAGTAAAATCTGTTACTGAGAACTAGCATTGGTGGAAATATGTGGTGGTACTCAAGGTTTTTTTGAATATTCATGTGGTTCAGGCACATTAGTTACTTTTTATGCTGTTTAGTGACTTTTGGTATCAAGCCAGCAGAGCCCAAAAAAGAAGAGAGGATTTCATCTGTCAGTGGAAATATAATTAAGTGACTTGTTCAAAATTACAGGCCAAGTCCAAGTCTGCAGAGTCATTAAAACAGAGGATTTCTTAAATTTCTGTAGGAATAATTGAGCCATGTTTCTAATCTATTCTTCTTTCTGTTGTTAAATATTGAAGCGTGACTGATAACAGGTTATGGGTTTTACAACTGGAAACGTCCTGAGAGAGATCCCACATGTAAATATCAAGAATGTAATTTATTTAACATGTTCCATTGTGGGAAATCTTGAAGTGCTTTTCTTGCTCACTGTGCTAAGTCCAAAAGTAGTGACCTGTTGTTAATTTGAAAGTGAATTTGAGACAGTGAAATTCAAAGGTGGAAAAAGACAACAGTACTGCTAGACTTCTGCTTTTATATGCAAATACTTTTTTTTTTTTTTAAATCTGAAGTCATTGCAAATTCCAAAGCAAATGCTGTTTCCACCTTCCAGCTGCTTTTAAGGTATTCTCTTCTCCTGATGGAAAAGCCCAAGAAGTTGTAGAGCACAAACACAGGAGACAATCACAGCTCCATTTTATCTGAGCCAAAAGAGAGACAACATTTTGAGTGTCAAAGTCTTGAACAAGAAGATGGAAGATATCAGAGTAGACATCAGTGTTCTGCCTCTTAATTATTATTCGGAGCAATAAATAGTTATTATGCAATTTCTTGCCTCTTCATCAGGGGCTCGTTTCCAGCTGCAGATGCTCCATGCGCAGTTCAGTGTCACCTCAAGGCTGGAGGAGTCAAAGATCTGTGCAAGGTCCATGGAAATGAGGTTTTCCTGACAAGGGGTCAGGTTCCATCATGTCATGGCCTGTTATACGTGGATTCACCATTTATGCTTCCAAAGGACCCAATTTAGCACTCTGTGGCCATGGCTATTGGTAGATGTTGTCCCCTTTCTCTTGTAGGTTATTTGTTCAAATACTTCATTGTATTTTTTGAAAAAATTAAATAAAATCAAAAGACAACTGAACTAAGATCCAGTTGTTTTTTTTTTTTTTCTCTGAAAAGGTGTTCTGCTTCTTTATCTTTTCTTTCTCTGCTGTTGACAGTGACCTCTCTGGAAAGAAGTCTTCGATCCCTGGGGACCTCGAATGATACTCAAGAGCTGCAGGATGGACTGTGAGTTTATTTTAAATTGTTGCAGATCTTTCGTTGTCCCAGCCTTTTCATTTTTTCCCTCATCTATCCTCACCCTTTCTTCCATCCTTTTATTATAGCTGGACACCTTTTTGTCAGGATTACTTCGCTTTTTTCCATTTCTGTCAGTGATTAATGGCGGTAGGATGTGTATTGATCGTATAAAGCTTTGCCTGTGCTGGTTTCAGGTGGCAGAGAATGGAGTGGAGATAACACAAAAAAGATGGCCCACAGTGAAAGAGGGCCTTCTGTGGTTCTGTAGGTGTTGTTATTTTTCTGCTGTTTGTTGTTTTCTTGTTGTTGGGGGTGGTGGTTATTTATTTTTAAAGTGAAGCCGGAGCAGGAAACTGTGCTGCTTTTGGCTGGCGTGGAGATAATTTTCTTCACAGTAGCCAGTGTGGGGCTATGTTTCGGATTTGTAATGAAAGCAGTGTTGATAATCCATGGATTTTTTAGTTACTGCTGAGCAGTTCTTACAGAGTCAAGGCCGTTCCTGCTTCTCACCCCGCCCCACCAGCGAGTAAGGAGTGAATGAGGAGCTGCGGGAGGTTAGTTGCTGGCTGGAGTTAAACGAAAACAGATGTTTGTGTAGCTTTTTCTTTTTCCTTTTCTTTTTCCTCTCAGTTCCACTTGGCCAAGATCCATGAACCCAAGAGAAAAGAGAAAAGGGACTTGTGACAGGGGCATGTAGTGACAGGACAAGGGGGAATGGCTTCAAACTGGAAGACTGTAGGTTTGGATTGGATACTAGGAAGAAATTCTTCCCTGTGAGGGTGGGGAGGCCCTGTCACAGGGTGCCCAGAGAAGCTGTGGCTGCCCCATCCCAGGAAGTGTTCCAGGCCAGGTTGGATGGGGCTTGGAGCAACCTGGGATAGTGGAAGGGGTCCCTGCACATGACAGGGATGTTGGAACCAGGTGATGTTTAAGGACCCTTCCAACCCAAACCATTCCACAATTCCATGAAAAAAAAAAGGAAGGAAGAGGGTATTTTATAGAAGGAAAAGTGTGTTGTGGTGTTGGAAGATGCATCACAGCATCTTGTGGCACAACTCTGACAAAATGAAACCTGTGTTGCAGTTGCAGTGGATACAGTTCATTAAACTCCGTCTTCCAGAGCTGTGTGCACACAAACACGCACAGTTAGCTGTCACTGTACATGTGCTAATTACAGAATTCAAATGGCTTTTCCAAATGCAGCACAATTTATTAAAGGTGCCTCCCTTCATGCAGCTTGCATGCAAAAACCAAGTGTTTAGGATATGGCTCTGATTTCGTGTGTGTGACTGCATTTCCTGCTGAGATTTGGCTGTGAAGAAAGAGGAGAATTTGGGTTTTATTTCTTTATTTTCCTGATGGACTTGATTGTCCTTCTCCATGCAATATAAACTCTCAGCTCTGTTTGCAGTATCTCTCTTTTTCTCTCCAGCCCATTGCTTTCATCAGGGCGTCAGATCTGCCCTAATTCACATACACTCTGTTTTGCAAACCAGAGGATTAAAAATAGTAATAGTAATAGTCAGAAGATTTGAAAGTAAATTTAGGAGATTGGAGAGGATGTAAGAGTAAAAACTCAGCCTGTGGAGATCAATATAATCAGGAAAGTTGTTTACATGTACAAAATTATTTGCAGCATAAAGCACCTTAATAACTGCTGGAGATCCTTAACCCAGGAAAGACTGCATCATGCAGATATTGTGTTTGCTCTCCTAAATTATTCTTTTTTTTAAATTAAAGAATCAATTCCTTGACTCTTCAGAGCACTCCAGAAACATGGCTAGATAATTTTCCCCTTTCCTGAGCAGTTACATAAATAGATGCATAAGGCACTAATTGCACTAATTATTTTTTGATCTCGGAATTATCATTAATTGTCCAGATAGTTAATGCAGCTTTTTTCAGTTTTAACTATGCTTCCCTACCTCTGTCATCAGCCCCAGAATTCCTCCAGCTGTCTCCTGCTTCATCCCCTCTCCCCATGCTCTAGCAGGTCTCCCATTTCTCCCATCTGACTTCTTGTATCTCCAGACAGAACCATTCCAGGGTGCTCTGCTGAGGGGGAACAGCAGCTCCCTTCCCCTCAATCCTCCCTTTCTCTCATCCTGTCCTGACACTGACGTGTCCTTCCACTGCCCCACCTTTTTCATCACCAGATGCAGGCAAACAGCCTCGAGTGCTCCACAAGAACCTCTGCTTGTCTCTCGTGAGAGCTGCACCAGCAGAAAGCAGCGTGCCATGAATCACGAGAGCTGGCAGGGCTGCATAGATCTCTGCTCAGGAGGGTCAGCTCTTCAGGTGAGACCTTTGGGGCAGTGCTTTCTGCTTCCCTGGCTGCAAATCATGGCTTAATCTTCCTCCTCTGCCACTTGACCCCTTTCCTTTGGAGGCTGATGCATGTCTCTCCTTGAACACCCTCTAGCTTGGAAGATGGGAGCAGTGAGGGAACATTTGGCAGGTTTATAGCCCTGGCTGTTAGGAAAACGATCATGTTTTTGGGTGTCTAAGTAGTAAAATTGCCACACTTTGTACTTTCTTGTTAAGTGGCTGTCACTCTGCCTAAAATGAGGCTGTCTAAAATTAGGCAGATGAGGGAAGGCAGAGTATTTGGGAATAGGGATTAATGGTGAATTGTTCCGCCACACAGGACATTCAGCTACTTTGGACTGTAAACTGCAGAAGTTTTGCTTACCCAGCTCCAGGGTCCTGCTAAAACAGAAAAAAAAAAAAAAAAAGCAAAATTACCTGATTCCTTCTCAAATTCATGCAGACTTTCTGCCTCTTAAGAACACGACTCACAAAGGCATCAGATGAAGGCAGGATTCTTGCTGTCACATTGGGCTATTCCCTATCCTGAAATGTTTTGTCTGCTTCTGAGAGCTGAGTCTTTCAGAATAAGGATTGTATCTGTGGCGAGTAAATTTGGGAGAGTTCATCCCAAATGGATTGCCAGCTCTAGTCAGTGAGACAGACTTGGCTGCTGCTGTAAGCAGGGTATGTATGAGACCCAAAGTGAATAATCCTGGTCGAAGCTCTTCCCAGAGCCAGCACAAATATTTGTGTGCTGCATGCTTGGAGCTGGGTGTCCTGGCAAGTGAAATGTAAATGCCCATACAAAGCTCTTGGCTGAATGCAACTGGCCCTGGATTAATTGGGAAAGGAGTGGGAGCAAAAGGAAAAAAGGTGCATGGAGCTGGGACGTGGAGCTAAGGCCAGGAGGCAAAGGTGAGGCTTTCTCCAGTGATGCAGGAAAAAATCGACTGATTTGTTTTTTTTTGTCTGACCTTTGGTTTAATAACCCAGGCTTCCAAGGCATTTATCTGCCTCCTTAGCCAGAGTGTGTGGGATGAGGGGGTTCTCCAACATTAGGCACCAAAGGTAATGAGCTTTTAATTTAGGCAAATCAAATTAAACACCCAGGCAGAGCACTGTCTCCAGGAGACAGTGAAAACCAGTCTCTTTTCTTTTGGCTGGTGTGGCTGCTTGGTCTCCCAACATCCTCCACAAAGTGGCTGGAAATGAAAGCACCTCTGGAACCCAGAAAATGCTCTCTGAGAATTGTGTTAGAAGAAGAAAAGAATTTTTAAAAGTCGTTCATTTTCACACAACCTGACCCTGTCTTATTGTAATCTCAAGAAAAGCAAAGTGGCCATGCAGGCTGCAAGAGGCGTTTGCTGACTAACTGGAAGCCACGAGATTGAGCTTGAAGTGGCAATGAGAGGTCCTTGATGTCCTTTCCTTGGAGGCTGGGTGGCTGCAGAAGGGATCCGAGCTTTCCAAGCCAGGCTGCCTGCACTGCTCACCTCAGAGAGGAGTTTGTCACCTTATTGAACATTTGTTCTCGTATCAAGAAGAATAAAGGCACTGAGTCACAATCACAGTTTATTACCCATTTTCAGGTGTGTCTGGGATGTAGCCCATGAGTCTTCACTCCGTGGCATTTTTGGATCCTTCGCTAGTCCCTAGCAGAAGAATTTGTCTGTTTAAGGAGGAGTTAGAAGAAGGATATTTTTGGGGCTTTTAGCACTGATGAGATTTTGGCATTGATGAGATTTACTAAAAAAAAAAGTGTTGATTTCTCCTGATTTGAGGAAAAAAAGACTTTTAGCTTTCACCTTACTTTTCCCACTGGTATTAATTTTTTTTTAAAAGTGCACATTATTGAAATATGTAGGATTTTTTCCTGCACATGAGAGAGGGCTCAGCTCTACAGCATGAGAGAACTAACCTGCTTTTCTGATTGAACTGATACAAAATCTTGACTAAGATGGTGCATAGCAGAGAATTCCTTTGGCTACAAATGAGTTTCAAAGTATTTTCCAAGTGGAAAAGCTGAGTTTGAGATCTGAGCTGCTTCAGGGTGAGACAATCCGAGAGTCCTGGAAAAGACTGAAAGTGCAGCTTTTGCATTGCTGCTCTTACCTGTTTTTTGGTCAAATATTAACTTAACAGGGCACCTCTTTTCGGTGGACAGCCACATATAGATTGCTATATTCTTTACTGGGATTGAAGGGAATTCCATCTTCCTCACCCTTCCCCAGGAAATTTGCATCAACACCAGAAGATTTTTTTGGAAACAGCAAAATAACTTCATCAGTTTATTTTGCCACCCTAAAATCAATGGAAGCCTAAGGTGATGTATTGTCATTTTGGGGTGCTTTTGGGAAGAGAAGCATCCATGGCCAAGCTGGAAGCCACTATGAACAGCAAGAGTCAATTAAACTGTGGCAACGAGCTCTTCACTGCTCTCAGGCTTGGTCTGAGGTGCTTTGCTGGATTTGTAGAAGCACTTTTGACCCATGTTGACATTCAGGATAGAATCAGTGAGTTTGTGATGGACTGGACTCATCTATGAATCTTGCTTGGCACAGGTTGCTACACCCTCTTATGGATAAGAACCTAAAGGAGGTTGCCTACGTTATCTTGGTCTCTGGAGTCTGTCAAGCTTCAGCTCATCCTGATGAGGTCACAGAATCATGGAATGGTTTGGGTTGGAAGGGGCCTTGAAGACTGTGTGGTTCCAGTGCTCCCTTTTCATGGACAGGGACACCTTCCACTAGATCAGGTTGCTTCACACCTTGTCCAACCTGGCCTTGGACACTTCCAGGGATGGGGCAGCCACAGCTTCTCTGGGCAACCTGTGCCAGGGTCTCAGCACCTTCACAGCCAGGGATTACTTCCCAATGTCCGATTTGAACTTGCCCTTCTCAGTTCAAAGTTATTCCCCCTTGTCCTGTCACTCCCTCACTTGTCCAAAGTCCCTCTCCATCTCTCCTGGAGCCCCTTTAGGCACTGGAAGGGGCTCTGAGGTCTCCCTGGCACCTTCTCTTATCCAGGTGAGCACCCCCAACTCTCCCAGCCTGGCTCCAGAGCAGAGGGGCTCCTGACCTCAGAGCATCTTTGTGTTCTCCTCTGGACTCACTCCAACAGCTCCACGTCCTTCGGATGTTGGTGACCCCAGAGCTGGACACAGCACTGCAGGTGGGGTCTCACGAGGTCATAGCAGAGGGGAAGAATCCCCTCCCTTGACCTTCTGGCTACCCTTTCTTGTGATGCAGCCCAGGATGTGATTGGTGACTCTTGGGGCTGTTGAGGCACCCCAGGATGCCTGAGACACATTGGTGGAACAGTTTTGCTGTTCTTTCACTTCTGAAATGGCAGCATTAGGTGTGGTGGCACACTGGGACATCTCAAGGGACACTCCGTGACCCCCCGAATCAAATGAGGGAACTGGCACTGGTATTTCAATTTCAGGGTGAATAATTAAGGTGACTCTGTTTCTTCCCATCTAACTCATATTACACTGAGCAACATAGTAACCCTAGATTTTTGGGGGGAGTTGTGGGGTCATTTGTACCTTAGCTGGACCAAAGTGATCTTTGGACATTCTCATGTTCCTCTGGATGCTCCAGGGAGGCTGAATAGTTCTCCTCATGGCTTGAAGCCTCACCAACCTGCTGCAGAGGTGGATGAATACATACCCCTCAGCTTTTCTGAATTGACATGAAACAATAAAGGCTTTTTTTTCTCAGTTAATTTTATCATTTATGTGTATTGTTTCCTTTTTCTTTTCTTGTTTCACCATTATGTTTGATAAGTTGGAGGTATAGCTTAAAAAATTATTTTTTTAAAGTGTCTGTTAAAAAGGTTTTAATTCCTCTGGAATGCAGATTCATTTAGAGCAGAATGATGTTTTAAAGTCATAATTTACGGAAAGAAGATTTGTTAAAGTAAATCAGACAGAAGCTTTTAAGTGTCAGCATGTTTAATTAAGGGTAGGATTTAATAATGTTTTATATGGTTTTGTTATACTGCTTGTAGAAGCTTAAAAAAAAAAAAAGATTTCCATAAATATTTTGAAATGTCGTTTTGATTTCGTTAATATGTTAAACCCTTCAAAGTAATACCTTCCCTGTTCAACTCAAAGCAGTCGGATTAACTTTATCTATCCCCCATTTATCGCTACTGGCATCAATTTCTGACAGGAAAAACCTTCTAGGTTTTGGCAGTAAAAATGGGTTGCCAGATTGCAACATTTGCATTTAACTGTATAATACACTCGCTGCCTTAATAACTGTATTTATGTGACAGATCTCACCCTTAAGAATCCCAGAGCTCCAGATACGTGACATCCCTGTGATAAATTACAAAAGCTGGTGATGAACTGCAAAATCCTCCAATGATGATAAATTCATACACTTTTGAACTGCCTTCCCTGCTTAGAGAGGTCCTTGGAGTATCCCTTCACATGCTTGAGCAGTTTCTAATGGTCACTACAAATCAATCTGTCAGCAAAGTTTTTCTTTTCAGTGTTTTTCTCCCAAATTGTCCTTGACAGAGTTCTGAGGTGGCCAGAAACCTTGGCCAAAGCAAAAGTGTCTTCCCACATCAAGATGGGTTTTGGATGTAGGCTGGGAATTTTAAACCCTATGGTGATGGAGCAATGATTATTTGTTGTGGCAAGGTATGGATCCTCCAGGGAATGACAAAGAATGGTGGCATCTGGGGGATAACCAACAATCTCCTCTTGAAGGTCTCTTACTGCTATTGTTGTTTACGTAATTTTTTAATGCTTTCATGTCTCAGCTCATGGTTTCTGTCTTCTCCTCAGTGTGGTGGTGAGTCAGAGAATCACAGCAAATCACAGCCTGAGGAAGGCTGGAAGGCACCACAGTGGGTTGTGTTGTTCTTCCTCACGTTCAAGTGGAACTTCCTGGGCATCAGTTCCTGCCCTTTCCTCTCGTCCCATTGCTGGGCCCTACTGAGCAGAGCCTGGTCCATCCTCTGACACCTCACTGCAGATACTGACAGAAACTAATGAGGTCCCCTCTCAGTTGCCTTTTCTTGAGGCTGAACAACCCCAGCTCTCTCAGCCTTTTCTTATCAGAGAGATGATCCAGTCCCTTAGTTATTTTCATGGTCCTCCACTGGACCCACTCCAGGACCTCCATGTCTTTTTTGTCCTGAGGAGCCCAGAACTGGACACAGCACTCCAGATGTGCCTCACCAGGCTGAGTAGAGGGGCAGGATCACCTCCCTCAACCTGCTGGACGTGCTCTTCCCAATGCAGCCCAGGATCCTATTGGCCTTCTTGGCCACGAGGGCCCCCTGTTTTTACTCCTCAGAGCTCTGCAGAGTCAAGGGAAGAAGAGCACACTCAATGCTGGTGAAAACTGCATTGCTTTGGAGCCCAAGCCATCCCACATATCCTTGTTCCCATCTCCCATTTGCAGATTTGCCCACTGGCTTTAGGTCCAGCTGTTTAAACACCAGGGCTGTAACATCTCCAGGGGAAATGAGGAACAGGAGAAGTTACCACAGTGTGAGCCCAGGCCCTTGCACATTTGCTCCAAGGATCTGCAGCAGTGTCCCATGGTCTTTAATACCGTTTGGAGCACACATCTGGGTAAACAATGAGATGATTTTTGTCTTCTGCCAGTGACTAGATACTGGAAAAATAAACCTTCTCCTCATCCCATTCCCTCCTTTGGTGCCCCAGGAGAAAAGTGTTCGCTCCTGTGGCATCCCACAGGAAGGAGAAGGGAACACCTGAGATGTGTAGGTGTTCATGGTCAAAAGGAATGGCCAAGGTCAAAGGGTCCACACAAGCTTACAAAGATTCATTAATAAATTGCACATTTGGCATGGAAATCAGTATAAATTAGTCCCTGATTTCCTGTCTAAGCAAAAGGCAGTGGGTTTTGGATAAGGAGGTTGGGTGAAAGGGAAGAGAAAGAAATAGATTAAACATGGGGAGAAAGGAAGAAAGGGAGAAAGAGAAGGAGAGAGAGAAATCACCATTCCTGGCTCCAGCACTGATCCAGCTGATGGGGTGTCCAGGATCCTGGGGCATTTGCATGCCCAGGCTTCATGGGGGTACCTTTTATAGATAAGTTTTCCCTGCTATTTTCTCTCTTTCTATGCAAACCAGTTGCCATGCACAGCCTGCTCTTCTAGACCTGTCTGGAAATGGGTTGAAGGCTTCAGGGATCTTGGATGGTCTGGATCCCCCCTACAGTCCATTCCCCATTCCCAACCTCATTCCTGTGCCTGCGCTCTGCTGTGTTGTGCTGATCTCCAGGAGCCAGAACCAGGATGTTTTTCCCAGAAAAGGGCTGCCCTACCCCTGCATGGTCCCTTCTCCAGCCACATCCTGGTTTTTCTACAGCAAATTATTACCAACAATCCTTGCTTGGCTCCATGACCACCCAGCTATCAGTGTTTGAGACATTCACATTACCCCCCTTATCATCCAAGTTCCTCCATCTCCCTTTTTGGAAGCCAACTACATCCCCCAGTGAGCACTCTATTTGTAGCAAGAAAATTTTATGCTACCAGAAGTGTAGCTGGATATTGCAATGTGTAAAAATACTGCCATGTTTGGTATTTTTTTTTCATAAATTTATTCTTAGATGTTTATCTGGGAAATGCTGATTTCACACTGATGTTGTTTTTATTTTTTTGTTTTATGGGTGACAGAAGGACAAAGAAATAAATAGAATAAAACATTCCTTCTCTTTTCATCTCTTGGGCCACCATGATAGTTTTGCTAATTTTTCAGAAGCCTTCCTGAGATTAATCATTAAAAAATATGCAAATTTCCCCTCTTAATATTACCAAAATAGTAGCTTTTTAATTTGACTTTTTATGTATTAGCAATGAAACGTGGGATATGATTAGGTTAAAAATTGGCATTTCAAGTCAACAGAGAAAAATTCATCCTCCCTCACCTTGAAAAACAAACCAACTTCAGATATTTTGCCTCTTTCCTCCCACAGAGTTACAGAGAGTGCAAGACGAGATCACATTCTGATAGCATAGCCTTCAGAGGGAAAATAATTTTATATTTGGGTTGAAATACCCACAGGCAGGAAGTTTATCTAATGACTTGAGATCCTGACTGGAGCGACTTCCGTCTGGCTCTCTAAGTACAAGTTTTTTAAATTTTTTTAAGGCAAAAAAAAAATAATTCTTGGAGCGGGGATAGAACAATTGCATGTTTATGGTGGGTTTTAATGCCTTTATTTCCAAATTCAGCCATGCAGTTCACGTAGATTGGCTGGAGGAACCTGTGGGATGAGGTTCATTTAGGAATTCTCATGTGGAGTGAGCAGTTGCCAGGGCTGAGCATTCATTTTTCCAGGGGCTCCTCCAGGGCTCTGGCACAGCAATCCAAACTTGCCGATGCTTGTTGGAATCCTTCTGTTGGCTTTGGGTAAGGTCTGGTTTATCCTTTGAGGCTGATGCTGCCCATAGAGCTGGGAGCCACGGTCCCACTCCAGAGAGTGACGTTTGTTGTGACCTGTGGCTTTGGCTGATCCATCCCACCTTTCTGCAGGATGTCTGTGGAAGCAATTAGCATCCTTTTGAAGGTCTGCTGTGCTTGAGGGGGCAAGAAAGAAAGACAAGAAGTAGAGCCCAATCTCAGAGCAGAGTACAAGGGTTTGCTGATCTGTTGGTTGCTGGGGAAGTCACTCTGGGGCGAATATCTGCATTTTTTCCTGCAGTGATTTAATGGATGATTCCTTCCACACTGTGCTCAGTCAGGAATAAACCCTCTGAGCAGAGACCGCTCCATCTGCCCACTGCAGGGGGCACACCAGGGGTTAAGCAGATCTTTAGGTTATTTGTGTGGACATTGGGTGCTTAAACCGAGTAAGGAGATGCTTTTTTGGCAAATAACACTTCCAAGTTCAGCACTATTGTGAGGTCAGACGGAAATCACAGAACCATAGAAAGGTTTGGGTTGGAAGAAACCTTAAAGACCATCCAGTTCCAACCCCTTGCCCTGGGCAGAGACACCTTCCACAAGAGCTGGAAACCAATAGGGGATGTTTAAACCCCTTTTCCTGCCTTGTTTGAAGTTAAACTGGATAAGGCAGACAAGGATGGTCTTTGGAAAATGTCTTGGGGGAGTAGAAGTTAATAATGCCAGGTGGAAACAGAAAAAAAAGAAGAAAAGAGAAAATATGGAGAAAAGAGGAAAGAGGAAAGAAAACAGAAAAGGCAAGGCAGGAAAGGCAAGGCAAGGCAAGGGAATTTTAATGCAACATTGAGTGGTTGTTACTAATGTCACAGCTTTTTGGAATTTAGCATGGGAATTAACAGATTTGCTCCAGAAAATAATTGTGATCAGCCATGAGTCCCCCACATCTTCTTGGATAACAAAGCTGAAGGTCAAGTGTTCAACCAACAGATGTGTTTTATTTTGAAATAATTGAAACCTTGAGGGGATTATATGTGTTTACCAGGATATTTTATGTTGCTGTCTGATTATATTCTCTTTCTTCACAAAACACAGATGCAATTTGTACATGGAGACTTTCCCTGCTCGCATCCTGTGATCTTCATGCATTCAGTCTTGCAGAATAATGAACAAGTACTGTCATGCTTCTTTCCTAGATTGCAGTGTCACAAAACGGGAATTTTCTTTCTAGATTGAAGATAATGAATGGGAAAAAAAAAAATCTTGCTTCCTCAGTGTACACCCTTAGGGATTAAGCAAGCTGAGGGAGGATTTTCAACCTCCTTTTAGAGTTATTTCTTTTAGTGGTGATACAGTAAATAATTACAGAAGGTTTGAACTGCACACTTGACTCCCTGCTCTTTGCAGCAGTAAACAGTTCCATGAAGTTTGAGTGGTTCTGAGTTTTGAGTGCCACGAGTGCTCTGCCACTTGGTCCCATGGCAACAATGATGTTATGAAAGGTGCAGACAAAGCAAACTTGTTACAACATTCTAGAGTGTTTTGTTTTAGCTGTATTTCTCCTTTTCCTTCCCTTAAGCTGCAGGAAACGTTAACCCTGTGTGCAAAAGTCTTGTCTAACACCCTTTTGGAAGATGTTATAAATTATAATATACCCCCTTTTGGGCAAAAAGTGGATAAATCTGCTGCCTTGAGAGGAGGTGATTATGGCTGGAGTCGAGTCTTGCTTCTTGGAGGCAAAACCTGGGCAGAAATACAAACACAGCAGCAGGAGATGGAGCAGCAGCTTTTGTCTCTGGTGCTGAATCCCAAGAGGTGCAAACTGAAAAATCCTGGGTGTGGCCAAAAATAGGATGTAGCTGATCTGGGCCGTCTGGTGAGCTTGTACCACCCTCGAGTGAAAATGCTGCTCCCGGATGTGTTTTTGGGCATGGCTTTGTGCAGGACTTCAGGCTTCCAGAGGAAGCTGATGGAGAGGACTGACAAAAAGGTGTAAAAGAAGAGGGGTGGCACAAGTTGCTGTTTGATCAACACAGACAATGCTGCCTGCGGGATGGGGGAGGCAAATTGGTGTCCCTGCTTCAGGTGAACTTGTCCCTGGTGGAAGGAAGGGGGTGAGAGCAGAACCAGAGCCTTGCTCGGCAGTTGCAGCCACAGATGCAGATTCCACACCGCAAATCCTGGGTTTATTTCTGAGCCCCTCACAACAAAAAAGACACTGAGGGGCTGGGGCATGTCCAGGGAGGAGCAACGGAGCTGGTGAAGGGGCTGGAGCACCAGGAGCAGCTGAGGGAGCTGGGAGGGCTGAGCCTAGAGAAAAGGAGGCTCAGGGCAGACCCCGTCTCTCTACAGCTCCCTGACAGGAGGCTGTAGACAGGTGAGGGATCTCTTCTTCCAAATAGCAAGCCATAGGATAAGAGGAAACAGCCTCAAGTTGTGCCAGGGGAAGTTTTGACTGGATATTAGGAAAAAACTGTGCATTATCAAGAATTGGGACAGGCTGCCCAGGGAAGTGGCTGAGTCCCCATCCCTGGAGAGATTTAAAAGACACACAGATGTGGCACTTGGGAACATGGTTTAGTGGTGGGCTTGGCAGTGCTGGGTTAACAGTTGGAGTTGATTATCTAAGGGGTCTTTTCCAACTAAAACGATTCTGTGATTCTACAGCCCTGACAGTGCAAACCCATCTGAACCAGGAGAAGCTGGGGTTGTACTGGCAGAGAGCAGAGTTGGCTGGAGCAGAGCAGGGGTTTGGGCACTGTTAAAATGATTGTCTGTGGATGGACTCCCAAGAACTGAAAGAGGTTTGTGAAATCAGTGCTTCGGGAGCTTCCTGCTCCTGTGCAGGATTGCAGCGATTTTCCCACGTGCAGCTCCCCGTGCACTTTTCTTTCCTTTCAGTGTAATTACCCTGTAGCAAAGCCTGGTGCCTGACATTTGGGCTGTGTTCATGGTCCTGCACGTGATTGCAGTTGTGTCATTGTACAGCCAGGTTAGAGATAAAATCATCTCAGCTGCTTCAGCTGGTGCTGATGGGTCATTTCTCTACACAGACCATTGAACCGTCTGAGGTAGCAGATTGCAAATGGGATTTAATATGGGTGGGTATTAACTGAGATGTTCGAGAAGGTGGGCAAGACAGCTGAGTTATTTGCCAAAAAGCAGGTTACAGCAGCAAGTTGACAGGAGATTTAGATTTTAACATCGATAAAGCTCCTCAGTCTCTCCTGCTTGATTTGCCGCTGGAGTAAGAAGGAAAATCCAACTATGTCACATTGTCTGGAGAGCAGAAAGGAAAGGAAGTGAGATTATTGAATTGCTGAACATGGAAAATTCCCCCAAGCCCTGCAGAATAATGTATTTTAGTGATGCCGTGCAGTTTATAAAGGTCAGTTTGCACTTCAATTACAAATCTAGGTTTAAAGGTTGTAAAGGACATAAGAAAAAAATAGTGATTTCTTTATCTTTTTTTTTTTTTTTTCTTTTGTAATTACCTCTTGGAATGCTGGTAATATTTCAGACTCATTTGTAAAAAGATTTCACAGTACTATAGCAACAGGCATTTTAAAAGCCTCGGTAGAAATGCTGAAAATCTAGGTCCTAGTCTTATTTCTTCATTTTACAGAGGGAGAAAAGAAACCTTGTGAATTTTTAAGGTTCTACTGTGAATTAATCACAAAGTTGGGGAGCAGCCTATTATGAAAGGTTTAGTCAACTACCAAACCAAGTTTAAATAAAAGAAGCCATGATCTTTTTTTTTTTTAATTTTTATTTTTTTAAATACTTCTTTTACTAGCATTCTGGTTGTTAATCATCTTTATTGAATATGATTTCACACAGACCTGGGAGTGGAGGCTCTTTGCATCCTGGTTAATTCTAGAGCTGACTGAGCTGACAAGAGAAAAGGTTTCCAGCAATGAGAAAATGACAAGGGAAAAAAAAAAAAAGGAATAACCTTTTCTCCTGCATAGAAATGATCGGAATAGGGTAAGAAATGTTAGTTTTAAGTAGGTGAGGAGATGCATTTTACCCAGGCACTCCCTTCCCGTGGATGGCAGCAGTCCCATGGCTCCATATGAATCTGCTTTTCCTGGCTATGGCTGAGTGACCACACTGCTAACAAGCCCTAAAAAGAGACAGCAGGGTCACAGGGTAAAGGTTGCTACATTACAGGGCCAGAACATGCTAATTACGGCCCTGAAAAGTGAATTTGAGTGGATCCATGTAAATTGCTACATTTCTCAGGCTGCGAGAGGCAGATTTTTTCCTCTTCCAGCAGCTGAGGAAAGCTCCCTCCCTTGACACGTGTGCTGCAGTCTATTTTATGTGTTTCTTCGTTCAACCAATTATGCCTGTGAGATGGACAATTAAAAAAGCATCTGTTTTTATGGCAAGAGCATGGCTGCCTCTGGCACTTTATGTGCCATAGCGGGTCTGTACCTAGGGGAGGAAGATGAGGGATGGAAAATGTGGTCATGGGGAGCTAAAAAAAGAAAAGTAAATCTTTGAAAGTTCTCTTCTAGAACCTGTTGGCTGGGTGTGCACCTCCCGAGCTGCCTGGCTGGTTTTAACAGCAAAATGCTGGACAGAGGGGTGGACAACAGGGTTGGTGGGAAGCTGGTCCCTATGGTTTGGGGCTGATGCTCTTGGGATAAGAGGTTGGGTCGTGGCACTGGAAATGCTTTTGGGCATCAGACCAGGCTCGTGTCGCCCAACACAGTTCCTGTGGCAGGCACACAGCCTGAGGAGGGAAAGGATCCTTCCACCCCTGGGGAAACATGGGATGGATGGATGCTTTGGATAGAGGTGGTGGACTTCAGGGTGGTTGCTTTTCCCTCTCCTGCCTTGTAGGAAATTCCACAGGGCTCTTTGCTGTGGAAGGAAAGAGAAGCCAAAAGACACAGGACAATATTTGTCGAGTATTTCCATGTGTCCAGGCCTTTGGGCTGGGGGGCTGGCACATGAGACACCTCAATGCCAGGAGCTGATCTTGGCTTTGACATCTGACTCCACACAAAATCCATGCCCAAACCCACCCACTTCCAATAATGCATCACTTCCCACCGTGATTTCTTCTGTACAGGCAGGTGTGGGCTTTCGGATCCCACCTCTTCCCAAATCTAAGCTCACTTTGCATGCTGAGCCAGGAGAATTTGGGAGATGGGTTGTGATGCTGCCACCCAGTAATCCCAGTCACACCCAGAGCTGTGGCCTGAGGGAGAAGTGCTCCTGTGCACGTCACTTCTGCTGTTCAGTGCTTGTTAGTCACAGCCAAGGAAATGTCAGCTATGTTTCATCCTAATTTTTATGAAGCCACTGGGGCTCGTTTTCTTTCTGCTCAAGCAGTGCAACCAACAAGCATTATTTTAGCATTTACCTGGTTTTTTGTTGGTTTTTTTTTTCCCAGGTATATAATTAGAGATAAATTGTGTATGTAGCTGTGTGCATATATGTGTGTATCTATGTACACTACACAGACATTCTGATATAAATATGTAAAACATCTCATTAGCCATATAAAATAATCATTTTGAGTTGTGTTTTCAAATATCTCGTTGTGTTGGTGTGTCTGTTAGACAGACACATTAATTTGGGCATGGAAAAAGTTGAAGTGAAAAAAAGATTGGTATTTTCATTTATCTAAACCCCCATTCAGTGACACAGTTTTGTGGCCAACAGAGCACTTGCAGTTCCTGATCCTACTGCAGTAGCTTTTGCTCCCACTGAAAGGTTTCCTTCTGCTCCATCTTGCAACATAGAGGTAACAGATATAAGAATACAACCTGCTCTAGTGGAAGGTTCCCTGCCCGTGGCAGGGAGGTTGGAACGAGACCAAGGTCCCTTCCAACACAAACCATTCCATGATTCTAATAAAGATATCATTTTATGTAGATAGCAACAATATATAATCAGTTATACACCTCCTCTTCCATTTCTAATATGTGAAGTTCATTAAATGTTGAATATTTCAGTGTTGGGCTCTTCTCTCATTCAAGACTGCTGACCATGTTTTTTTCTCCATTGTTTAGAAGTGAAGTGAGTATGTAGTGAGTACTCTTCTCACACTTGTCAACTGGCAAAATGATGAATAAAGAGGAAAAAAAGAGATGCTTGTGCTTGTCAGTGATGCTTATCTTCTTCTAAAAGCAAACCACATTATATTTTCTTGTGAGGATATTACTGAATCCAGCTGCTAGACCACAGAGTCATTGTACAGATCTCAGAAATCCAGAGCATCTCTTTATTGCCATTGCCCAGATTTCCTTTTCAGAGAAAGTGCATTTTCCCTAGACTGGTCCAGGCAATTTTCCCAATCTACCCATCCAAATAATACACATAAAACCACAGAAGCACCTGCTTCCCTCTCTGCATTCAGCAGGGGCTGCGACATGGAGAGGGCTGGGAAGATCTGGTTTATGCATGAGCTGCTGTGCCTGCTCAGCAAAAGGAGATTATTCCTGTGCAGATGGGTAGTGCTCCCAAAAAACACACCTTGGTGGATTGCCTCTCTCATCCCTTCCCTCCGTATTTTGCAGGACTTGAGGCAGATGACAGCTACCCAGGTTCAAAGTCATTTATTGCTGGGTAATTCCACGGAGTGTGGTTCTATTATTTACAGGTCTGCTGCTTGTGGGGGATTTTGCCTTAGGCTGTGTTCAAATGGATCTTTTCCTGAGATTTTGGAGGGGACTGGTGAAAATCAAGATGTAGTTCTTTGTTGGCTCAGCCCTAACTTCTTATTATCTTCTAAAACATTAAGAAATTATTCAGTGCTGATTAGGCTTAAAACAAACAAGCCGTGAGAATAAAGCTGTGGTGCCAAGAGCTGCTTCCTTTGTTGTATAATGCAGGATGCTCTGAATAGTTCACCAGGAACCCTCCTGGCTGGATCTTGGCCAAATCTGCTGCTTTTGCATGTTGATGAGCACCTGGACAGGAGTATTTATGGAGGGGGATTGGAACTAGATGATCTTTAAAGTCCCTTCCAGCCCAAACCATTCTGTGAGAGGCTCCACAGTTCCTGGTGGGACATCCCTCTCCGAGGTTTCTCTGTGCAGAATCTCGTTAACATCAGCAGGAGCTGTTGGACCTGTGGAGAAAATGTGGTAGCTTAAAAAATGATGATAACAGGCAGCATTTTATTCCTAAATGATGGTGTGGATGAAGGCACAAAGAGGGGAGTAGGAGCTGAAGGAGGCATTAAATCTGGCATTTGTAGAGTGGGAAAATCATCAGCGTGAGGGGGAGCTGGAACATGATGGACTGTTTGTTGTGAGAGAGGAGAGATTTATGACGAGCGTGTGAACGGCTCACTGTTTTCCCCATTGCCTTCTGTTTTCGTGGAGGAATAGAGTTTCGAGCTGAAATCAAAGTTTGCCTAAGAAGGAGCAAAACAGTGTTCAGAGAAACCAGGAAAAAAAAATAAATAACGTGAGTAAAGAACCTCATATCACATTTTAAACTACCCTTGGCACAGTGTAGGGTGATTGTAAAATTGCAAAGATGCCTGGAAAACACAAACTCGGAATGATTCCTGGGTGAAAGGAAGAACAGGAACAGCTTCCAAAGAATGCTGTGCGTTATGAAGTCAGATAAAACACAGAAAGCTGACTCCATCCTTTCTTTCTGTACCCATAAGCATCATGTTTTTCAGGTTTTTTTTCAGGCCTTTCTTCCCTCTCTCATCAATGGGCTTAACAAAAATCGCTCCCTTCTTTCATGACCTTTCTTACTGCTTTTATAACTCGATTTCTTCTACGTTGGTGGATGCAGCAGCATGTTTACACTCTGACCTACCTGCCTTGTATTCTTATTTATTGCACTTGAGAATTTGCTGCATTTTCTGGACCATTCTCTTTAGTATTTTGCTGGCTCAAAGATCTGGTCTCCTGAGAAGCAGCTGAGGGAGCTGGGAATGTTTAACCTGGAGGAAATGAGGCTCAGGGGGCATCTTATTCCTCCCTACAATTACCTAAAAGGAGATTGTGGGTGCCAACCTCTTATCCCAGGTAACAAGTGTGAGGATGAGAGGAAATGGACTCAGGTTGCACCAGGGGAGATTTAGGTTGGGTAGTAGGAAAAATTTCATCATTTAAGGGGTTTTCAAGCATTGGAAAAGGCTGCCCAGGGAAGTGGTGGATCCGCCATCCTTGGAAGTGTTCAAAAAATGTGGGATGTGGCACTTGAGGACGTGGTTTGATGGTGAACATGGTGGTGGTGCCAGTTGATTAATGATCTTGAAGGTCCTTTCCAACCTTAACAATTCGGTAGTTCTGCGATCTAATATAATCACATATTATGACTCTCTTAATTTGCTGATTTCATGGATACTTTAGCTCCTTGTGACACCTGAGGACTGGTTTCATAAATGTTTCCCTTGACTAGGGCTGTAAGATCTTAGCAAAGCACACACCTATAGGCAGGTGTCTGCTCTGCTGGGGATTGTCTCACGTTTATATGCAGCCATTCGTATATTTTTTCAGCATTTAAAGAGGGGCTGCTTGACACATAAATGTCTGAGGGCTTGGGGAAGATGCACACTATTTGTGGTGATTTGTATTTTCCCTCAGTTGTGGGTCCAGGTTATTTTGTGGGTTTGTTTGTTGGGGTTTTTTTAGGGACTGCAGTGGTTTTTAATTCAATTTACTTGTCACAGCTGTGATTACTCAATATGCAAAACAACAATGAACAGATTATTTTTAATCCTTTTTTAATCATTTTCCCCTCTTTAGTTTTTTGCTGCTAACATGTGGCTGTGCAGTCTGAGCTCTGTGTGTGGTGGAACATTTAACTCTGACTTTTGAAATCCAGATTGGTGAGAATAAGGACAAACAAGAAGAAAATTAAAAAAAAAAAAAATACAATCCTGTATTTCCTATAAGGCCTCAAGACTGGCTCCACAGCCATCCCAATCCCAATTTTATTCAGAGTAGAGGTTTTAAGAAAAAAATGTTCTGTACATCTGTGGTACTGGAATGCAGTAAAACAATTCTTCTCTGAAATTTCTTCAACCTCACGCTTTGCGTATAACCCAAAGTTATTTCATTATTAAAGAATTTGTTACAATGTCTTTAAAGTGCTGTAATGCAGAATGACTAATTTGATTTGCAAGGGATGAAACAGAGGAGCCCTGAGCACCCCTGTGCCCCTAACAAAGCCTGTGGCATGGACAATATTTAAGGCTTTAAGCTTTTATATGATGTTGGCATCTCCCTTTTTAAAGATCTGGGGAAAATAGTCCAATTGTTTTAGCCAACCAGTTTCCAAGCATCTTTTTTAAGAGAAAAACAGGAAAGCTTGGATAAAGAAGGACATGTGAAACCTGTTGTCCATTCCTCTGCTCATTCCCAGTCTCCAGGTTTGTCCTCTGTCCTCTGACAGGAGTATTACTGCCCTTCCTGGGTGTAGAGCACTCCTTAATGGGGTAATTAGGGGATGCCTGATTTAAACACACTAAAAAAGGCCTGCTGATATTTGTTTACTTATTTATTTTGGGGCTTTATTAATTTCTTTGCTTTGATAAATAACCTGACTTGTTTGAAAATGAGTAAAGCTTAAAGCTTGTACTTCTGCAGCCCTTCTGGGGTGTCCCTGTCCCATTATGGTTCTGTTTTATTCCTCAGATAAAAAGCTCTGTTATTGCCAAATATTTTGTTGTGTAAATTTACATTTCAACAAGAAACAAACAAAATAAATTATATTATACCAAGACAACAAATGTTCTATAAAATTAATTTGGTTTACTCTTTACCCTGGGGAAGTAGCCGGGCTTAAATTTGCTCTTTGACTCGAGTTCTTGACTAAAGCCAGCGTTTCTGGATAAAATATTACAAGTGAAGTTCCAGGCTTAAAATAATTCATCACAGCCTGAGCATTTGGTTTGGCACACACCTAAATTTATCTCCACCCTGCCTCCATTGCAGCGATGTCCGAGCTCCTGGTATTTATTAGGGTTTTAGTCAGCAGTCCTTTGAATAGCAAAACGAGGTGTGTGAAACTCCCACAGTGTTTGCTTCGCTGGGGCAGCAGCTGTGCCAGAAGCAGCTGTAACAGTGGGAAGAATGAGAGAGATTGCTGGGAGGGATTTCAGTCACTGTCAGGATCAGTATTTCACTTCCAAAGCAGGGCTGTGTCTCTCAGGGCAGGTCTGTAGCAGTTGTCTGGGGACTGGAGGATCCAGCAGATCAATCCCATCAATTTTCCTGGCAGTGTGTCCCTGGCATCTTCCAGTTGGCCCAACTTTGCAACACCACAGGGCTGTGCCTTTTGTTATTCCCCAAATCTTGTTGGGGGCAAAAGGGAGCACAAAATTTATATCAAGCCACAGTTTTAGTGTTAGTCCAGTTTTGTTGGTTTATTGTCAGTCCAGTTAATTTTTTCACACTCTTATTGTCCAAGTTATCTAATTGCTACAGTTCATTAATTAATAATACAGTTAAAATTGTTATTGCCAGTACTTCTGTTTTGTGGGTTCCCAGTTATTCAGATTTTCTGTTCTTTTTTGTCTCAAAACTAAAGTCCTTACCTTCCCCGAAGTCCTTATCTGGTTCACAAGGCAGTGCTGCTGCCACGAGCAGTGATGAACCACGATGAGCAGTGTTACGGACTGGGATTGCTGCAATTCCCTGTGCTTGCACTCATCCACACCCCATTTTAATCCAGGCTTTACACAGAGTAGTTACCTGTTATTTCTGTGAGCTGACGCAAAACCAGAACAAATTTGGTCAGTGGCCATGGTCCAGACAATTGTTATTGCAGCTGAAATAAGATCAGATGAGCTCAGGTCAAGACAAGTTCAGACCAGTCCTTGACACCCTGCACTGTCAGGTCAGGCCAAAACCTGTGGCTTTTTGCTAAATGATGGAAAAATCATATTTTCTGACTACTTTTCTGGTCAGACCAGCAAGCAGAAACAACACATTTTGGTGTGACTAATTTAAAAAAAAACAGTGACAACCCAGGTTATCCCAGAAAACAGGATTAAGGCTAATTTTGAGACTGTGCTAAGAGCTAAGGTCAGTGTAATAAATGACTCTGTGTTATGCCCAGTCCTTCCAGATTTGGGAAATGATTTTGCAATAGGGAATGAATGACTCTGAGTGACCAATGTGTTCCGAATTAGAAATGACTTTTGAGGACCAAGCATTATAATTCTAAAAAGGCATAATCCTGGTGACAGGTTTGGAGTGTAGCCCCTCTTTTGCAGGGTTATTGACTTAATCTGAGTGCAAGCAACAAACGGTACTTACTATTCAATATGCAGAACAAGCAACCAAAAGATCTTCTATAAGTTTTTTTATTGTCAAAAACTCTTCTTCTTCTTCTTCTTCTTCTTCTTCTTCTTCTTCTTCTTCTTCTTCTTCTTCCCCTTCTTCTCCTTCTTCTTCTTTCTTCTTCTTCTTCTTTTTCATAATATTGAGTATTTTCACAGGTGTCTGTCCCTGAACAAAAAGAGGGATGTGCTCTAGAGAAAGAGTATTGAGGACTTGCACAGTTTAATTAAAGCTGGATTTATTTATTATTTTAATTTGGGGTGTAGGCAATGGTCACTACTTTTTCATGCCTGATAAATTTGAAATTACTCCCATTAAGGGAAATATCAAACAGAAAACATCAGCTCTGTCATTTTTCCATGCAAAGATTCCCTTCATCCTGCCTGTTCTCCTCTTAATAAAAGATTTTCCTGCCCAAAGGGTTACCCTGCTCATGTGCAGCTCCCAGTAACACAGATTGAACTTGGTTTTTCCCCACCCTTTTGCTGTGGATTCAGTTTTGTGCTTTTGTGTGTTTTGTCCCAGACTGGGTTTTGCCTTTGCTTTTGTAAGTGGCAAATAGACATAAAGTATTGGAGATGATTGATGGAGATGTTTGGGGTTTTGGGCAGGATAATGCTCCTCTCCCTCTCCCAGCTTCTAAGTCACCCTTGGTTTTTCTGGGGAGTTTGGGTTTGTTTTTTTTTTTTTGGTTTTGTTCGTTTGTTTGTTTTGGGTTTTTTTGGTTGGGTTGGGGTTTGTTTTGGGTTGGTTTTTTGGGGGTTTTTTTGTTTGGTTTTTTTGTTGTTGTTGTTGTTGTTGTTGGTTTTTTGGCTTTTTTGTTGTTTTTTTTTTTTTTTTTTTTTTTTTTTTTTTTTTTTTTTTTTTTTTTTTTTTTTTTTTTTTTTTTTTTTTTTTTTTTTTTTTTTTTTTTTTTTTTTTTTTTTTTTTTTTTTTTTTTTTTTTTTTTTTTTTTTTTTTTTTTTTTTTTTTTTTTTTTTTTTTTTTTTTTTTTTTTTTTTTTTTTTTTTTTTTTTTTTTTTTTTTTTTTTTTTTTTTTTTTTTTTTTTTTTTTTTTTTTTTTTTTTTTTTTTTTTTTTTTTTTTTTTTTTTTTTTTTTTTTTTTTTTTTTTTTTTTTTTTTTTTTTTTTTTTTTTTTTTTTTTTTTTTTTTTTTTTTTTTTTTTTTTTTTTTTTTTTTTTTTTTTTTTTTTTTTTTTTTTTTTTTTTTTTTTTTTTTTTTTTTTTTTTTTTTTTTTTTTTTTTTTTTTTTTTTTTTTTTTTTTTTTTTTTTTTTTTTTTTTTTTTTTTTTTTTTTTTTTTTTTTTTTTTTTTTTTTTTTTTTTTTTTTTTTTTTTTTTTTTTTTTTTTTTTTTTTTTTTTTTTTTTTTTTTTTTTTTTTTTTTTTTTTTTTTTTTTTTTTTTTGTTTGGTTTTTTACCTTCTGGGAGTCTCCTGGAGATTCCTTCATTTTTTTTGGTGCTTCTTCCAATTCCTCCTGCATTTCTTGATTTACCTCAAAAGATCTTCCACTGTCCTCTCCTAAGTCTTTTAATTGTCCTGGCACTGAACTAAACTACAGGGAGATGATTAAACTAATGAGAGTTAAAACATTTTGTCTTTCTCTGCCTGGCAGGGTGGTATTCAAACTCCCAATTATTAGCTGCACACACTGAATCTTAAATTTCATATAAAAATACAATTTGTTAATTAAACTTTCTCTGTCACGAACATTGGATTAACGCTGGTGGCTCATTACTTGTCTGAGGACAGCCTGGGTGGTGATCAGTCACTTTGGGCTGTGCAAATGGGTTTGTTGGGACTGACCTCCATAATCCAGTCTTTGAGGGAGATGGGAGGAAAAGGCTTTTTGTCCCCAGGGGCTCCTTCAAAGCCAAGTGTGAGTTAATGTGGTGTCGAAATTGGAGCCCTGGTGTGTGTTCACAGAAGACGAAGAGGATGGTGCTGATCTCTGAAGAGGAGGGATGAGGGACACTCCTGCAACCCAGTGAGTCACTGTTTGCATTCCATCAGAAATGTCTCCAAGGAAACCACGGATGGATAACAGCCAGCTCCAGCCATGGGAATGCTGTTTTTTACCTAAACAAGCCCTGTGGGCTGAACGCAGCTCTTGGTGGAGCAAAGCTTGTTTGATTTGAGGGTGATGCTGGGGGTTCAAAGTGTTCAGAGTGGTGAATACAGCAAAGGAAAATCAGTAGGGCTCAAGGAACCAAACATTCCCTCCAGAGCAACTGCACATTTCCAGACTGCCTCAAAACGTCTCTCACCATCTCCCACTTCCTCCAAGGCTGTGATGTGCCAGCAGGGGTGGACATAAATGTCATGGCTCATCCAGAATGCTAAGGTTTTGTGACCTTGCCTTGTGGCTCTGCCTTTCAGAGACCAAATCTGAGGTCCCCAGCACTCTGTGCTTCTTCCCCTCACGACTGAGCTGTGGTGACATCCCTGCTCCTGCCTCGCCACTTCCTACACAGGGGACAAGGCAGTGAAGGGGACCTGCCAGTTTTGCAGATGAGTTTCCTCTGCTGAGCCTCAAATTAGAGGTGTCTTTTCTTTTTCCCTTAAATTTTCTTGTATTAATGGAAAGGAAAAGAAGGGTTGTGATGCTGCGTGCGACAGCAGCCCTACTGCTGGGTTTGCAAAGCAAGGCAGAAAAGCAGCACTTTTGGGGGGTATAAAATGAGGAGGAGGAGGAGGATTGTGTGGGCAGACTAAGCTTAGGCTTTGCCTTGTAAAGACAGATATTTCAGAACTGTGCTGTTTAGGGACACCTGGCCTAGCTCTGGGTGTTGAAGAGTTGGCATCTTTTATTAGACCAAGTGTCAGGGTTGTAAAAATAGATAAATTTCCTTCAGCTGTACAGGAACTGAACTTTTGTAGGCCTAGGTCTTCTTCCAGTTCTACCACTTGTTTTGATGAAAAAAGGTTACCTCTGCCTACAAGTGTCCTGCATTTGCTCTCAGACCAGAACAACCACAGCAATTCACTATCTGTTACCTTGGGAAAGGAGGGAGGTTTCCCAGGGTACTGTGGAAGAAAAAGCTCCTTTTTCTGCAGGTGATCAGGGCTGCTGTGGTTCCTGGGTGGGACTGCATCGCAGTGCAGAAAGTTGCAAGCTGCTCTACAAAAACTTCCCTTCACTTGAACATGTATCCTAAAGGGTGGAAAATCTAAGGCAAGTTTTAGATTTTAAGGCTGTCAGCTGAAGCACTGCCTGCCTCTCTCCTGTGGCACTGGGTGTTTGAAGCCAAGAGGAGTAGGACAATAAATTACTGCAGAGCAGAGGTTACTGGAGGGAGAAAAGGAGATTGTCTCATGTTAAATGGCAGAGGGAAAAAATAGCAGCTAATCCTTGCTCTGTTGAGCAGAGACAGCTGAGGTGTGCTTGCAGAGAGTGGCGACAGCCATAATAAGCAGTTCAGTGCACTCCCAGGTATGAGTCCTTCAGCCCAACATCACTGGGACATTGAATGGTATAAATAACAATAACCATATGTACTAGTTTGAAAGCAAACCAGCGAGAGACTTGAAATCAGAACTATGATTTATAAGGAAAATTAAAAATAGATGCAATAGTACAAAACCACTGACAGAGTCAGGATACGACCTGACACTCTGCNCACATAGTAACCTAAGACAGCATAGAATGTTCTCATGTGTATCTCATGCAGCCCTCCCCTTCCCTTCCCTTCCC